>OZ035841.1:19138392-19490927 GCA_964034765.1 Knipowitschia caucasica | reverse complement strand
CTGATGATCTTCCCTTCTGCAATGGAGATGCTTGGGGATTTTTACACCTGCACAATGAATAAATAAAAGACCTGGATTTGTAAAACACCCCCTTCTCTTTGGAAATGGCTTTCTGTTTATATGTTAAATGTGTGAAATCTTGGATGCTATAATAGCTAGCAATGGAATATGCTAGCGTTCTTCGACTTGGATGGTTGGTTTGGGTCATCTTATCTGCTCTAGTTCTTGAGCAAAATGCAAATATATCTAATAAATGTAAACTTTTTTCATGAGATGCAGTCATTTTCATCTCCTTTATTGATCCATTTCTGGGTTGGGGAGTGGGGGCAATCAGAGTTGCCGCCCAGTCCTCATAGCTCCAACCCCTCACGGATTTTCCTGCATGTGGTGGGTGCATGGAAAGATGACTGCTCACATGCTTCAGGCAAAGAGGGGAAGTGGCAAGTGTTTAAGTGTCTTGCCCAAGGACACAACAACAGCAGGCATCACTGGGAGCAGATGATATGAATCGTGGGGGTTTCGAACCGTCAAACATTAGGTTCAAAGACCAACGCTCTACCAACTGAGCCACTGATGCCCTGAGAGATTGTATTCAATTTATTTTTGTATAGCCCTAAATCACAACAGTAATTATCTCAGAGGCCTTTACCAAACTGTCAATTTGCCAACACAGATCAGACAATCAAACGATAATTGGTGAAAAACACAGACAGTCCATAAGAGGCAGAGACCAATTTCCATAAATGTCGTTGCACGTATAAAAGGGTATGTACATATGGACACTTAAGACATGTTGCCGTTTCCAGTGCATTCAAATCCAATCAGTTTGTGGTGGGAAAAGAGTTTTGGTTTCTCCTTTCTCCCTCTCCATCGTCTCTCTATCGTCTCTCCTTCGTCTCCTTTGTGTTGACAGAGCTCCTCATTAGAGGCTTCCTGGGCCTGGCTCCTGTCTGCTCCTCCACACGAGGCTCAGAGGGGGAGCTACACGGGAGACACGTCAGGTCCAAGATCGTGTCGGCAATTGTCACAGCAAAACGCTTTGATTTCAGTCGCTGTTTACAGGATAGAGATGCAGCGTTATCAAACCACAGACGGAGAGAGAGGCGGCCTTTTTGGTTCTCAAGTTTGAAGAGGGACACGTTACAAGTTTGGTAATATATGACACCTGTGGCTCATAAATACATGAAGTATTTAGTACATCTTTACAGTGTTGGGTAAGTTATTTCAAAAATGTAAGATTGCTACACTGCAAAAAAGATACAATACAAGGAAATAAATGCTTGATTCGAGTGGTTTCATCTTAATTTGAGCACATTTTGACTGTCTTAAATCAAGAATTGCCAATGGAACAAGCCGTTTAGTCTTATTTCAAGTGCTTTTGCAAATTATTGCAAGTGTGTATCTTCTTGTGTTAGTGAAGTTCTCGTCGCATCCATGCTACCGAATGTGTAGCTCTGTCTTCTTGCCACCCAGCGAGTGGCGAATGCTCACAAGGATGTAAACAAAGATTCTCCTATTATATTAGCGTTTGAATTAATAAACCCATTTGCATGTATACAGGCAGGTAGTAAAGTGACCATGTTTGCGATCCATCGGAGTCACAGGACGACATTGACCACTGGGCCTAAACCGACTAAGAGGTCAATGGAGTTCTTTAACAGAGTGGCCAACCATTCATCCATCCATCCATCCATCCCCACCCCCTTCCTACCGCCTTCCACCCCTCCATCCATCTATCCTGCCTTCAGCCCGGAGCCCCCTGAAGCTGGGGGTAAATCAAGTTAACTCCGGCGGACGGACCACGCCCCACTCCCCTGACCTCCGGGACCCATCCATCACTCCCTTGTTGTGTAGAAAAAGTGTCAGAGAAGTTGTTTATTGTCAGAGCAATTTGACACCAGCAGTGGACAGTTGTCAAAGTGTGTGCCGTAGAGACGCACAACGACACACAAACTCAAAACAAACTGGATTTAGGACTATACAAATATAAATGGGATTGAATTGAACTGCAGACTTCCTACGGGTTCTGCGCTAGGACAAAACAACATGAAAAAAGTCTGTGTGGATTGAGAAGTGGATTTTATTTTTCACTTTTGCGTTTGTGCCGGTGCCAGTCTCTATGCGGAGCTTACTGTGCAATAACTCAAACGCGACTGCAGCGAAATCTCTCACTTTGATGATTATCAGCTAAATCAGCCACAGGTTCACCACTGAGAATAGATGACAGAAAAAAATGGATTTGTTTTCATTTGTTTTCAGTCAGTGAGCGAAGGACAATGATTAATGGACTGGAGAGCTGCCTGTGGAGACGAGCAGAATACGCAACGAGAAAAAAAGAGAGAAAAACTGTTACAACAAGAGAAATAATGCTGCATATAATTGTGGGATAAATATGGGAGTGATTGCAGGGTGCGCATTGGAATTGTCAACGGTCAGAGATGGATTCGTTTTCGAGTTTTGACTTGTGGAGATGGCTGCATGCAAAATAGAGACCTGAGCAGACGAGAGAGAGAGACCACGATCCAAAAGGTCACCCTGAATAATCTCTATTTATCAAACACAATTCTCAAGAAACATTGGCGTTGAAAATGTCCATTATTCAGATTGTTTTAGATGTGTACCAAAAGATGTGAGTTGAAGATTCCAGATTCTAGAGGCGCCTGAAACATTTTCCCTCATGGGTAAGTCCTGACTCTGGCCAGTCCCTGTGCTCCTCAGAGTTACCAGCAGGAGGCTAGTCCCTGTGCTCCTCAGAGTCACCAGCAGGAGGCCGGTCCCTGTGCTCTTCAGAGTTACCAGCCAGAGGCCAGTCCCTGTGTTTTCCTCTGAGTCCCAGCAGGAGACTGATCCCTGTGCTCCTCAGAGTCACAGCAGAAGCCAGCCCTGTGCTCCTCAGAGTTACCAGCCAGAGGCTAGTCCCTGTGTTTTCCTCAGAGTCACAGCAGGAGGCCAGTCCCTGTGCTCCTCAGAGTTACCAGCCAGAGGCCAGTCCCTGTGCTCCTCAGAGTCACCAGCAGGAGGCCAGTCCCTGTGCTCCTCAGAGTCACAAGTCATTCATTTATTCACTCTTTGTAAGGCGCTTTGAGTGACCGTGGTCTGTAAAATGCGCTATATAAAGAAACATGACTTACTTACTTACTCCTGCTTCTAAGCAACAAAGTCCTGGGTTCAAATCCCGGTCCGGGCCTTTATGAGTTGAGTTTGCATGTTCTCCCTGTTTCTCTGTAGGTTGCCCCCAGGTGCCCAGATTTCCCCTACCACTAAAATCATGTATAATGGGTCTGGGTTCTTCTGTATGTGACCCCGCTCCCGTCTATTTGTGAAGTGAGAGACATATTCCATCAATTGCAAAGTGCTATGTGACTCTGGTTTGTAAAATGTGCTATAGAGATAAAGATTACTTTTTCACTCACAAGCTATGCCGTTTGCACAGGGAGGATTCGAGCCATATATCTCGAGTCATCAGGTGAATGATGACTGACTGTTATCAATCAGACTCTTGACCAATCAAACTAGACCAAAACATAAGAAAACATCAAATGAGCCACAAATGTTGTCGAAGCAGGAAGAATTTCAAGAAACTTTGAGAAACGACTGAGTCCAAAGACCCTGAAGTGTGTTTCTGACCAAACCCTACACCGGGTTTTGTCTCTGAGGATGTAGACGTCTTTAACCTTGGGCCTTCGCTCGTTGTGTTGCTACATATTTATCAAGATTTCATTGAGGTATGTTTTTCTGAACTGATTTTCACGCAAAGTTTTTCTGTGGCTCGGCCTTGGAAAGTTATCGGATGCTGTGTCTGTAAGAAGCAGCCGTAAGCCGTTTTTTTTTCTCTGGCTGTGTTTGTGGACTCGCTTTTAATGAAAATGTGAAGCCGTCAGAATCTAGTAGAATTACTTTTTCATCAACACCTATATCATTATGTGTATTAAAATATAAGTGTCACAAGCTTAACGGTCAATGACAAACAAAACAAAGCATTAACAACATTTGAGATTTTTTTACTTTTATTTTTAAGGAATAAAACAGTAACAGTAACACAGAAAGATAAGCATGACAGTATAAACACAAAGCAAGGACAAATAAAAACGAAAGGACTATGTTCTTTCTTTCCAATAAAATGTTAAAACAGATACAATATACACACACATGTCTTTTTTAACAACAACATTCACAATCCAATAAATAGGTCCACACCAACAACAAGAAGTATTCATACAAAAAACACAGAGTTAGTACTGTTTTTAGCTAAACCAGAGCAGTTGGATTGCATCAGTATTTGTGGCCACATCTAAAGCCAGATCCTGTCAGACATCTGACGCTAAGCAGGACAGGGCTGGTTTTGTTCTGTGATGGGAGACCTCTGGGAACACCAGGCACCACAGTGGGGCGGCTGCGGCTTTAAAGGGCCACACAGTCATCGTGTCCTTATGCAAGACACTTCCCCCATATTAGAATGAGTCTGGTGTGTGTGTGAATGGCTGGTGGTGGTTGGAGGGGCCGATGGCACATGCTGGTTGCCTTGCTGTGCCCCAGGGCAGCTGTGGCTACAGTAGTTGCTTATCACCACCGTGATTGGAGTGAATGAATAATGACATGTGAAGTGTCTTGGAGAGTCCAGAAAGCGCTTTATAAAACCAAAGATTCTGTTATACTTTATTAGTATATTTTACATACCCTTTAAAGTCCCTTTAAACATCCAACACAGAACAGCACAAGCACAATGAGTGAAAATGTAAACAGAAATAAGCAAATTTGGAGCAACTTTTGGCAGATATTTGGTCATGGATTATCTGTAAGACCTCTGCATCAGCAACACACTGTCGAATGATTCATATCGCTTTGCATGATGGGAAAACAGAACGCTGTTTGATCCCTGACGTGTGTGTCTGTGTGTGCGTGTGTGTGCGTGTGCATGTGCATGTGTGTGTGCGTGTGCATGTGCGTGTCCACAGAGGGGGTCCGTAGGTGTCTGTTCTCTCGACACTAAATGAACATGTGCCGAGCGGATCAGTGCGATGGAGACTTAAATGTGCGACATGAGGAGAGCTCCAGGCGTCACTGCAGGAGAACCACTGTGGGTGAGGGATGGAGGGGGGTGAGGGAGGGGGTAGAGAAAGCCAGCCAGAACCTCTGCAGGCTTCAGAGACCACCACCCACATCAGCGCTGTACACCCAGGCTCAGAGATCCGCCGGCAGCAGCAGGACTGTCACAGATGATCCTTGCAGAGAGTTGGGTCATGTTTGAACAGAACCTTTTCCTGAGTTAATGCTAAAGGACTCCCACAAATATGGAAGTAAAAGAACCCCGAGAGCCGCCATTTTGACTGCTCTGATTCAAACCAAAGGGATTATGAGAAATGACGTTGACAGATGTATTAAAAGTGTGTAATTTCTAACCCAGTCCTGGTTTTGTTTTTTTTTAGGAGTGGACAAACCAAGAGGACGATGCTGCCCATAACAATTGTATTTTTGCCTTTTATACATTTATTTGTTTGTTTTTCAGACAATTAGTCAAAGTCTGGATATATTCTTCGACAACGTTACAACTTAATTTAAAGAACAATGATTTATGTAGGTACAGGTAACAGGTAAAAAACTGGATTTCACCTTGATCTGTTTGGTTGGGACCATCGTCTCTGTTCTGGATCAGAGTAAAACCATGAACACTTTACTGCAGTCACATCTACAGCTGGAGAAAAGCCACAACAATTGTAACACAACAATTTTAAAACACAAATGTACTTTGTGAACTTTTCTCCCGATTTTTCTCTAATCCAAGTTAGAAAAGTTGACTATAGTTTTACCTATAGATTCTGTGTCATGACTGTTCCCGAACATAGACTCTGTGGATGTTTGTGAAACTGCAGATCTCTGTTCACTGCTCACATGAAATTAATATTGATTTTCTTCTCCGTCATCTGAAGCCGGGACATTTCCCAAAGTGCTGTGATTAGGATGTGGCTTGAGATTTAGTTTAATGCATGGACGGGTCACAGCCTCACACGGGTCACCACGAAAAAGTCATTTCTGCTTCTACCTTTCATGTCAAGAATTTAATTAACCAACTTTAAAACTATTAAATAATCCTCATACCCTGACAATATCATTCCAGAGTTTTTCACTGATCCATTCAATCTCCACTACAGCTACCTCCGGACAAACAGACACACTCAGATGATCACAATACAGTCACCAAAATCCAGCTGTATGAGTTTATTTGAATCTGACGTACTGCTCTGTGATGGCGAAAAACACAGGAGTCCTGGTTTAGTCCTGGTTTATCCTGGTTTAGTCTTCATTTGATCCTGGTTTAATCCTGGTTTAATCCTGGTTTAGTCCTGGTTTTATCCTGCTTTAGTGCTATTCAACCGTGGTTTAATCCTGGTTTAGTCCTGGTTTAGTCTTGGTTTAGTCCTGGTTTAGTCCTTGTTTTGATTCTGGTTTAGTCCTGGTTCAACCCTGGTTTAATCCTGGTTTAGTCCTGGTTTAGTCCTGGTTTAGTCCTGGTTTAGTCCTGGTTTAGTCCTTGGTGCTTGTTTATTTGTTCTCGAGTGTCTTCCTGTTTTGACCGGCTTATTTGCATGCGACCACTTTGCTGCTCTCTGATTGGCTGAGTGAAGAGTCAATCTTTGCCGCATGTGTCCCACCGTCGTACCCATCGCCACCGCACCAAAAACACACCTACCGCCGGACAAACAAGCCGCATGGACGTACAGCACCGTTGACTTCGTAAACCCCAAGCCCTGGTGATCCAAGATGCCGCCCTATTCAAATGAATGGCTTGCGCTCAGTAGCGCATGGGACTTCACGGGGACCGGGAGATTAGCAGAACTCGCCCATATTTGGGCATCGTCTGGTCCTCCCGGTTCTGCGCAGCGGACGAGCTCCCATGATGCGCTGCGCCAAATACCCGTGTGTGGCTTTCATGCACGTGCAGAGAGGCGCTCGGCCGCGTTTTGACCAATCAGAGCTGCTGATCAGAGCAGCGACAGAGCGGAATCAGAGCGGGAAGGAAAGGAGCAGAGTTTGTGGCAGTAAAGTGTGGATTTAAAGAAAACCGAAGGATTTAAGAAGAAAAAAAGTTCAGGATGACAAGGGACATTAAAATCCGACCTTTATGAAAGCTGTAGATTCTCTGTCAGCTGAGGTCGAGCTGTTTTAGTTTACATTGAGTTCTATAGGACTTTTTTCTGGGTAGCCCGCGTGAATTTAGTCTCCAGTACCACAGCGCCCCCTGTGCCCTTGAGTGGGACAGCTAGAAGCTATCCAGTTATTATTATAGATCCATGGTAAACCCGCAGTTACAAAACTCACTTCCTGGTTCCAGCTCCAGCCCTGTTCTTCAGACTCTCACAACTTGTCCCTGTTTGAACCCAACATCCTTTATTCCTCCAGACTCATTCTCCCCAATCTTTACATCTGGTTTATTTCTCTGGTCTGGCGTGAGAAGTGTGCGTTTGTGTCAGAGAGGCGTCCGCGGCGGTAAGTGATGTCGCAATAACACCGCGAGAGAATGAAAAGAGTAGAACAGGCTTTTTGACGCGTCCACAGAGAAGACGTTTCAGAATGTCATTATGAGGCTGAAAAAAAGATTTAAAACTGTACAGTATAAAGAATAATAATAATAATAAGAGATTCTTCACTGATCCCACAGCAAGTGTAACACATTGACTTTGAAAACTAAATAAATAACAGCAGTGGTGTGTGTCGGGGTGAGTTAGGAAGGTGTTTGTTGATTACTTTTGTGTTTGTTTAAAAAGTTTGCTTCTTGTGTCATTCACTGCAACATGGTGATAATGTACCAAGGTCAAAACAATGTATGTGTGTGGGAGGGAGGTGTTGGGTCAGAGAGTGTTTGTGTCTGTCTGCGTGTTTCTGTGTTTATGTCTATCTGTGTGTGTGTCTGTCCGTATGTTTGTGTGTTAGTGTCTGTCTGCGTGTTTCTGTGTGTGTGTGTGTCTGTCTGTGTGTGTGTGTCTATGCATGTGTCTGTCTGTGTACGTGTGAGTCTGTCCATTTGTATGTCTGTCTTTGTGTCTGTGTTTGTGTCCGTCTATCTGTCCCTGTCTGTGTGTTTGCATGTATGTGTATGTGCGTGTGTGTGTGTATGTGTGTGTCTGTGTGTGTGTATGTCTGTGAGTGTTTGTGCGTGTATGTCTGTCCATATGTCTGTCTGTGTGTGTGTGTGTGTGTGTCTGTCTGTCCATATGTCTGTCTGTGTGTGAGCGTGTCCATCTGTATGTGTCTGTCTGTGTGTGTGTGTGTGTGTCTGTCCGTATGTTTGTGTTTTAGTGTCTGTCTACGTGTTTCTGTGTGTTTGTGTCTATCTGTGTGTGTGTGAGTCTGTCCATGTGTATGTGTGTCTGTCTGTCTGTGTGTGTATCTATGCATGTGTTTGTCTGTGTACGTGTGTGTGTCTGTCTATCTGTGTGTTTGCATGTATGTGTTTGCTTTTCTCAATAGTCAGTCCCGCTAAAACCGCAACAATTTAAAAACAAAACACTCAAATTTCCTTATATTTACCCCATTTTCAGTCATAAAACCACAACAAAGATATTTACAGAATCGTTTTTAACCCACGTGTCTTCAGACTTTCATTATTATCTGCTCTGTCTTATCACCACAATCTGTTTACGGCCGATCCCGACTATTTAGCTACATGCGGATCATTATCTTGTCTGTTACAATTCACTTAGGGCCAAATGCAATATTCAACCTATTTACTGCATAAAACATATTGAATCTGTCTCGCTCAGTTGGTAAAGTATTGAATTTCCGTGTAATTGTTTCGTTCTGAGCAGTGTCTCGTGGGTAGAGTTGATTATGTTTCAATGTGAGATTCGTCATATATTAACTTGAAATTGTTTTGTAATTCTAACATGGAAAACTCCCTTGACTGTTGTGGGAAAACTCACTGTTTGGTCCGAAATTTAGTTTAATATGTTAATTTATTTGGTTGTAACAGAGTTTATTAGTAATGGTTATGAATGCCTTGTGTGACTGTTTCTATGTTGTTCGGTTTAGCACTTTGTTATTATTTTTATATTAATTTAAATGTAGCGTAAGGGATTCAGGTTAGCTTAGCATTAGCATCCGAGCGGAACCCAGTCAAAACCACTGCATCTTTAAGGAGAAAAAAAAAAATCAAGAAAGGCAAACAGAAATATAATCAAAACAAAAAAACACAAAGTAAGGACAAATAAGGGACCAAGAAAAACAAAGACTTCAAAAAAAAAAAAAAAAAAATCATTAATTTTCTATCCTTTTATTAGTCAATGTCTGTTAATGTGAACACCCAGAAATGAACATTTCTGCCCATTGGTTTTCTGCTTCCTCTTGACCAATGGCTTCTTTGTGTTTGTTACAGAGCTAGATTGAATGTGAAAGCCCTGCTCGTGTGTTTCCTCACATATGAAAGACTGCTCGTCTCCAAAACGCATCTCTCCCGACACTTCATGTGACATCACTGCTCTCTGCACACGACCTCTGCTTCGCAAACCCACATGGACCAATCAGAGCCTTCACAGATTCTGCTGCGGCGAAGGGTCCATAAATCACACTTTTTAAAAGTCAAAGAGAGAATGTAGTGTCTGCTATTATAACTTCTACATATACAGCATGTATCTTCAAAATGTGTTGGGAACATTTGGGCCCAATGGTAGAAGCAGCTGACTCTAATGATCCTTTTCTCAGTCATGAGGCAGACATATGAGCAGCACTGATGTTAGGACAATTCACATGGCTGTCCTTAATGTATGGTTTGTTTTTAATGGATCTTGTGACTGTGTCTTATGACTTCTTCAACAAAACTATAAGATCCTAGTCCTCTGTGTGTGCGGGGTCAGTCATGCCATCATCATTCTCGGAGCCGACCCAGGCCGAAAGCGCTAAGCTTGAATTGGACTTGATGTATTCTGATTATGCCATTAAACTATTTCTTTAATACATAACTCAAGAGTGCATTCCTTCTCCAACACTATACTGGTTTGTGCGGGGAACCCCATCTTCTGTGGAGAAGAAGATACAACAAGAACATCACTGTCGCTGTGAGTGTAAAGTCACGAGAGATGACCTGGGACTGATCATACTCCACCTCTGCTGCTGCTGGGTCCTAAAGTCCGGTGAAGATTGTTGGTACTTTTAGAATTATGAAGCTCCTCCCTCTTCACTGGATTCCTCCCTTTACACTGACTCCTCCCTCTACACTGGACTCCTCCTCCTACACCTACTCCTCCTTCTACACTGGACTCCTCCTCCTTCACCTACTCCTCCTTCTACACTGGACTCCTCCCTCTACACTTGACTCCTCTCCCTACACTGACTCCTCCTTCTACACTGACTCCTCCCTCTTCAATGGACTCCTCACCCTACACTGGTCTCCTAGCTCTACACTGACTCCTCCTTCTACACTGACTCCTCCCTCCTCTGAGTTAAGTACGGTTGTGATTTAGGTCTATACAAGAACACATGGAACTGACACATACTGTAGTTCCAAGCTCAAAACAGATGTGCAGAAATTCAATAAAAGCAACACAAACTAGAGAAGCAACAGAACATGGATTTATTCTTCCAGCATTCATTCTTTGGCCGTAAAGAGCAAAGGTTAGAGCGGCTTAACCTGCTCTTCCATGAGGCCAGAGACGATTTTAACACTGGACATGCTTTCAAAGACCCGGGCCTTGACACTCGTGATCCACAACCACTTCTATCTTAAACACAGCCACCAGCATTTCAACCACATCCGTTCATTTTGTCTCCCCCTAATCCAGCCTCACGTGTTTCTTCTGGATCTCTGCTCCGTGCTTCTGTGTGGCTGTATATTTTGTTTGTGTCTGGGTAAAAAAGGTACACCTAATCCTGCTGCATAATTACTTTCTGAATTGGCCAAACAAAACCAGGCTCTGTAATTGCTCGTTTCCGTCTTGGTCCCACCTTGTTTTTTTTCCTCATGAATAGACGTTTAAGCCAGTGTCGAAGGGGAGTCAAATGAAGTCGCAATCAATGTGGCTTATTTTGTCGACTTTTTGCCTCCACAATGTTGTTCTGTCGGAAATTACTGCAGCCATTGTTCTGTCCTGTGTGTTTCTTGAGTGTAATACTATAATTAAGTAAAGCTGCATTGCTGAAAACAACAAAGAAAAGTGGCAGCCGTAAATAAGACGTATTGTGGAAATTGACTTGTTAGAGACTGGAGAAACTGTTCCCTGCTCCCAAACAGGAGCGCTCAGTTCTCCTGCTGTTGCCCACAGCAACAGCAATCTGTCAATCACACTCAACTGCAGTGCCTCACGCAAATCCTCACCTGCAGCAATCAGGCACTGCCCGCATCAGCTTCATATCACGCAGAAGCTCCATCAAAGCAACAGCTTCATTCACGCCGCAACCCTCCTCCTCCCCACCTCCGCCTTTGTTCTAGGCCAGCTCCTTCATCCTTCTCCCAGCTACCACCACCAGGGTCTAAGCCCCGGGGGATTTCATCTCATAATCTCTTTCCCCTTCTGCAATCGTGCAGTGCTCTGCCGGGCTCTAAGCGCCAAATCCCAACCACATTCTATTTAGCACAATAAATGTAATCTTGAAAATATTGTCTTTAGTGTCATATGTGTAATTCTTGCAGTGTCAGATTACCTGCCAACCAACATACAATTCTTATTTTTTGCCTGTTTCGAGTCTCTCCAGATTGAACTGTTTTAAACCAGGATATCAGCTGCACAAATCTGAAAGTGCTGTCCTAAAATTACATCTCATCCTGTTGATTCTGCTGCCAGACCATTACAACTTCAGATTCAAACCAGTAAATATGAGTCAATTCTGGCATAATTGGCCTAATTTCCCTCAGACTTACACACAATTTTCTTTTGAAACAGAATCTTTAGTAACAACCTGTGACTCTATTCTCTCCTCCATGTTCCCTTTGGTGTTTGTCTCACGGAGAATCAGAGAAACGGCTTCGGGAACCAGCGGGTGCTCACGATCTTTCTTTCATGGAAATGGGAGCTACATACGCTGTAAAAATACAGCGTATGTAGAGGCTGGCGCGGAGGAGTGGTTCTGTGTGAGGTTTATGTTGCGGCTTTGGCTTCGCCGCGGGGGTCTGTGGATAATGGCGAGCGCGGGTCATGGGACCCGCCAACGACACGGTTCTGAAAAATGACTTTGAAAATAAGAAGCAAAGAACGTCCGCTAACAGTCAAATGTCACTCTAATATATCAAATTTCAGGACTGTTTTGATCGAGAATTGACTCCCTGCGAAACAATGACTTCTATGGGTTTGGTTTTATTGCATTTCCTGTGTTCAAACTGTTTGATTTTCTAATCTGTTGTTGGGTCGAAGGACAGTGGTGATGATCCAGGACACTCGACATTAAACAACATGGACCGATCTCTCTCTCTCTCTGATCTCTTTCTGGTCTCTATCTCTGGTCTCTCTCAGCGCTCTCTCTAGCCTCTCTCTGGCCTCTTTCTGGTCTCTCTCTGGTTTCTCTTTCTGGTCTCTCGCTCGGGTCTCGCTCGGGTCTCTCTCTCTGGTCTCTCTCAGGCCTCTCTCTGTGGTCTCTTTCTGGCCTTTCTCATGTCGTGCTCTAGCCTCTCTCTGGTCTTTCTTTCTGGTCTATCTCTCTGGCCTCTCTCTCTCTGGTCTCTCTTGCCTCTTTCTGGCCTCTCTCTGGTCTCTCTCTAGCCTCTCTCTGGTCTCTATCTGGCATCTATCTGACCTCTCTCCTGTCTTTGAACTGTTTATTCTTTGATCTGTGACTAATCGACAACTTTGTTCAGTCCTCCAAGACAACAGCAGATGTGATGCAACTATCACATTTATTATGCTACTTATCAATCTTTAATCTGGTCTTTTTGAGTCACGTTTAAGTTCAAATGCAGACTTTGCATATTGGTCTTTGTTTGCCAATATTTGTGACATAATCTTAAAGCGCCAAAAACTACCAAATTGTAATCCAGATTTATATTATAATCCAGATTCTCATTACAAACGTCATTTCCAGCGGCAGAACAGTGTGTCCCTCTCAGTCACAGTCACCATACATTTGATCAAAGAGACCGTTCATAGCAGGTACATCGCAATCCTTTTTCAAAACTTAATATCACAAATCTGGCCATTTTTATCCTTACAACCTCAAACCACCAGACTGTCGGCAATTACACACTGCAAAAAGAGATGAAAAATAAGTACAAAGGCTTGAATTTGGTCAAATGTATGAATATTGCCAATGGGACAAAGCAAAAATGATCTTGTTTTAAAAATATACAACGATCTCCCTTGGAATGAAAAAAGAAAGCAACAGACTTAACAGCTTTGTTCCATCGGCCAATCTTGCTTTAAGACAGAATGTATTCAAATTATGATTAAAAAAAACCTCAATTCAAGCTTATTCGACCATTTTCTATCAGTATATGAGTTGCATAGTGACACTGTCTGGCAGATTTTCCCTGTAGTTAAGTTGGGAGTTTGCTGAAATGGCGTGGGTGTAATTTGTCTGTCCGTGATCCCAGTTGAAGAGCTCGCCCTGGATCACCCCCAGCCGCAGTAAGAACCCTTTAGTCCCACAGTATGCTAATTCAAATGCTAATGGCCGCTAACGAGTGCATGTACTTACCTGACTTTCTCACTTTCAGAACAACGGTGTAGTCGCAAAGGACAGAATGGAAAATTGTAACAGTCGTTTTTTGAGGTTGATTTTTAAACCTTTAAAGAACCAACTTTTCAAACCAGGCGTCAGAGAATCTAGTTTTTCACTTTCAATCTACATCTTTATACAACTAGTTTACCCATGTATATGTTGGTCTCTTTCATAGATACATCAATAAATAGTTTTTTTTAGAGAAAAAGTGTTATTATGTGAGTGATTTATAGATATATATTGTTCTAACTACCATAATGTTTGTGTTTGTATTTTTTGCCTAACCCCGCTCTCACTTTTCCACCTTCCCTCCCCCTACTTTGTAAATACTAGTAAATATTTCAGTCATAAAAATAAGAAAACATTGTAGCACTTTAGATTTGCCCTCAATAATTAACAGCTAATTAAGTCATCATGAGTGTAACCCCAATCCTTGCCCTAACACTAATCCTGACTCTAACCCCAACCCTAGCCCTAACAATAATCCTGACCCTAAGCCCAATCCTAGTCCTAACACTAACCCTGACCCTAACCCCAATCCTTGCCCTAAGGCTAATCCTGACCCTAACCCCCACCCTAGCCCTAATACTAACCCTAACCCTAATCCTGGCCCTAACCCCACATTGGAAAGAGTTAGTTAGATGTTGTAAAAGGTCATGTAAAAAAACGACTGAACAAGTTCTTAATAAATACCAATGAAGCGATAACTACCCATACATTATACACACATTAGCACTTTATTTACTGTTATGACTGAGAGCTAAACCTAAGTGAGACGTTTGCAAAGGACCAGGATGGAGCGATGGGTAAGCATGAAACAGGAGGGTCCAGTGTGTAGTCGGTAGTGTTTGTGCGTTGCCCTGTTATTAAAAGCAAACACTTGTGAAACAAATTAAGTGGTTTAGTTCATTTGCATGGTGTGTTTTTGTAATCACTTTTGTTTTGTTCTCAGTTCTCCAACATGCGACCTCTCACATGAGATTTTGAAGGACCACAAACTTCTGATCCTGGTGTGCATGAGTGTGTGCGTGCGTTGGTATGTTTGTGTGTGTGTGTGTGTCTCTCTCGTCTGTCAGTGAACCTCCAGCTTCTCCCTGATTTCTCCAAGGCAGGGAGGGGAGACCAGTGTTAGGCCTCACCTCCCAGTCCCTCCACTGCTCTGCACAAACACACACACACACACCCACACAGCAACACACTGCTCTCCACAAACACCACACATTATTGAATACAACAAATATTATTGGCAAACGTCTCCACAGAGCTGCGGTTATTGCTTTGGTCGCCGTTCCTCTCGCGGTGACGCGTGGGCTCCGAGAAACTGGACAAAGTCTGTAGCCTCACACCAACAACACACGCACACACACACAATACACACAGGCCATATTTCTGCTTGTGGCGAATGACGTTGACTGTTATACTGTTTTTTTTGTGTGGGAATTATCAATCATAGTGTTATTTAAGAAAACCTTCTCTTCCGCGTCCTCTCTCTGAATTTGTTTTTAATTTTAAATCCAAAATGTCTCAAAATTGTCAAAGAAAATCATTGTCCCAAGTGTGAGTCAAGGTGAAGGCCCCTTTGTCTCTGTTGAGGGTCCGTGTGCCCCACTTAATTATTTAATTTGCCTAACATTTCCATCTTTTGTGTTTATCCTCTTCCGTTCCTACAAATTCTGCATTTTCCCAGTCCATGATTTTCTCTATTACAGTGTTTGGTTTTATAACAAAATCTGGACTCCAGTTATAAATATATTTAGAGCCGTTATGACTGTCAGACACACACGTGGCACGTACACACACACAGCCTTATCAACGTGACGCTTTACAATTTCATTTTATTTCAATCGTGTAAAAATGAATATATCCGACATTCGACATTGCAGTGGATTGACCTCATAAACAATCGGTTTGTGATCCGCGGAGTCTCCCACGTCTCAGGGCTGTGCTGTTAGAGGCCCCATGATGACGAGTCTTCAGAGTTTTTCTCTAGGCTGAACACGACTGATGTGTCTCACTGTTTTCTTATTAAAAAGATTTCTCAGGGAAAGATGACTTCACAGAGGAACTGGCGGGATTCAAACCAAATGTCACGTCAAAGCTTTCGGGTTCAAAGACCACGTTTGATTCAGCGTCTGGATGTGACTGTTTTTGCTTCAGGCACATTACAGATCCATGACACATTGATCAGTTTGAGTTAAGAAAAAACTGATGTTAAACAGTATGTGGGCCTCTGTATTTTCAGTCCCTCCAGTCAATTGCTTTTCCAATTTGAGCCACAGGTGATGATTCTCCCAAAGTAAATGATTTTAAAATTCAAAATAAATACAAAATAAGGAGAACTTTTCAAAGCTACAAAGCTGTTGATTCGTCAACACCGATCACTCTCATTTCCAACCCGCACTCAGGACACATCTGTTCAGAATGGCCTGATCACTTTGACCATATATTGGTCTGGTCTCTCTCTGGTCTCTCTAACTGGTTACTCTACCTGGTTTCTCTCTGGTCCTTCTCCCTGGTCTCTCTCATGTTGCTCTCTTGGTTCCCTCTCTCCGGTGTATCTCTCTGGTCTCTTCCTGGTTTCTCTCTCTCTCTGGTCTCTCCCTCTGTTCCCTCTCTCTTGTCTCTCTCTGGCCTCTATGTGGTCTCTCCGTCTGGTGTCTCTTGTGTCGCTCTCTTGGTTCCCTCTCTGGTGTATCTCTCTGGTCTCTTCCCGGTTTCTCTCTCTCTTTGGTGTCACTCTCTGGTTTCTCCCTCTGTTCCCTCTACCTGGTCTCTCTCTAGTCTTTTTCCCTGGTCTCTCTGGGTTCCCTCTGGCCTCTATATGGTGTCTCTCTCTGGCCTCTACCTGGTCTCTCTCTCGTCTCAGTCCGGTCCACTGTCCATGTTTAACTGTCTGTTTTTAACTTATTTTTGCTTTTAACCTTCTTTCCTGGCGTCCACAAGTTGCCAGAAAGGCGCCACATGGAAATAAAAACCTATTATCATGAAGACACAGGAAAAAGGCCAAAAGAGTATATGTATTCATGTATTCATTAATGAATGAGTGGGAGAAAGTATAGGACACATCTATCTATCTATCTATCTATCTATCTATCCATCCATCCATCCCCAGATCCCAAATGTGATTCCTGATCCGTTATCCAATCACTGGATATTATTCAGTTCTTGTCTGATCGACCCAACCTCCTCCAGCAAACATCCCTCTCAATTTGAAAGCAAATTATTCAGAGGACAACTTGATTCCTGTTTTTATTTGATGACAATTTAGCGGCCAGTCTGCGGGACACTTTAGTATTCGACGCGTGCCGCTCGAGAGAAACGGCTCCTGTTCATTTCGTGACAACAGTGATGGGATAATAACAGCAGGAGAGATAAAAACACATTCTCTCTGATCAGGCTTTGATTAGGAGTCGACAGCTATCAGGAAATGGAGGAGTAATACATTTGATAAACACGAGAGCTGCAGAGATGCTTTGCTGGTCTTTGTTCTGAGGGTTTTTGAGCTGAGCCTTGACCCAGAACTTGAATTGAAACCTGTACGAAGAAATTATGTTCATAAAATCGTTTTATTTTGAATGCGCTAAAAACGGGAGCCAGTTCTAAGTCGCTCTGAAGCAGTTGTTGTTTTGTGTTTTACAATCGTTGATATTTTTTTTCTGTAAATTTTACAACAGTACAGTGTTCTTGGTTCTGCACTGATCCAGACCCGAGACAATGGTCCCAAGCAGATCAAGCAAAAATCCAGTGGAAATGGTCCGAACCAAAAAGACTTTTACTACCTTTTATTGTCTTGTTTCCTGTAAAAATTATGTGTGCCGGTTTTTAAAATCAACTTTTCATTCATTTATTCATTCTTCTCTCTCTTATTGTATCTTCTTAAAACAAAATAATTTGTCTTTGTACAATTGAAAAATCCTGTTTTAAAGGAGTCAAAATGTGCTCAAATTTAGATACATTTAGCCAAATTTTAGCCAATCAATTTTAGCCATTTTTAACTTGTTTTTCATCACTTTTTGCAGTGTAGATCTGCTTCTTCAGACACAAAAATCTCAAAGTGTCAAGTTCTTTCAAATATACAAAAGATAGATTGTCTTTTTGTATGTGACTTCTGAGACCAAAAGTTACATACCCCCAACTTTAAAACGTGTCTTATCGTATCTAGCATCTACAATGGAAATGAATCCTGCGAACACACCTGACTCTCCGTGTTCTCGCAGGAATGCTGTTGAGACTAAATGCATTTAATCAGTGAAAGAATAGCAACAAAACTCAGTCAAATTGCAGTAAATAATTCTCCTGCAGGCGCCGCTCTTTTGAAAGCGGTCCCAGCTGCATTGTCCTCCTCATGTTTTATGTACGAGCGTTTTGCACGGCTTCACATCCAACAAATGTAGTGAATAAACAGCCTCTTCTCTGCTGTTTACGGCTCTGATAACAGGACAGGTTGTGGAGGGACCCAGAGCGGACTCAGAGGGACCCTCAGAGACCTCAGGGACCCAGAAATAGCACAGAGGACCCACAGAGAGGATTCATGGGACACAAAGAGAGCACAGAGGATCCAGAGAGAGCATAGAGGACTCAGAGAGAGGACTCAGAGAGGACTAAGAGAGGACTCAGAGAGGACTCAGAGGATCCAGAGAGGACCTAGAGAGGACTCAGAGAGGACCCAGAGAGAGGACCCAGAGAGAAGACACAGAAAAAGCAGCCACGGAGGACTCAGAGAGGACCAGAGAGGACCCAGAGAGGACCCAGAGAGGACCCAGAAAGAGGACCCAGAGAGAGGACTCAGGGAGAGGACTCAGGGAGAGGACTCAGGGAGAGGACTCAGGGAGGACTCAGAGGATCCAGAGAGGGCTCAGAGAGGACCCAGAGAGAGGACTAAGAGAGGACTCGGAGAGGACCCAGAGAAAGGACACAGAAAGAGCACCCACAGAGCACCCACAGAGGACTCAGAGAGGACCCAGAAAGAGGACCCAGAAAGAGGACTCAGAGAGAGGACTAAGAGAGGACTCGGAGAGGACCCAGAGAGAAGACACAGAAAAAGCACCCACAGAGGACTCAGAGAGGACCAAGAGAGGACCCAGAGAGGACCCAGAGAGGACCCAGAAAGAGGACCCAGAGAGAGGACTCAGAGAGAGGACTCAGAGAGAGGACTCAGAGAGAGGACTCAGAGAGAGGACTCAGAGAGAGTGACTCTGGTCTGTGAAAGGCGCTATATAAATAAAGATTACTTACTTACTTACTACACAGAGAGGACTCAGAGAGGACTAAGATGCAGGAGAGTTTGAGGACAGTGGTGATGATCCAGAACATGTATGAACATTGATCATCTGCCCTCTATGGACCAATGACTCTATGTGTTTTATTTTATTTTTATCATTATGATTCTCTGATCTGTGTTGGCAAAATGACAAGGAAAAACTATTATTGTGATCTAGGGCTGTACTAGCCTGGCCTAAGCCATCCGTACACTCTGCTCAATCATCATTTCACTGCATGTAACGTCTGGGTCTGGTCCCCGTGTTTGCGATTACAATCGGTTGAATTTTGACCGACAAATCAGTGAGCGTGGGAGGCGGGTGTTGTAGTTAGTTGTGGGTGATGTCAAGAGTTTGCGTCGAACGGGCAGGTTGTAGTTTGGCAATGGCGAAAAATGCGTTAGTAACGTAATCCGGTCTGGTTCTATCAAGAAATTGAAGCCGGAGGAAGAGTAGGTTTTAGTAAATGTAATCGCTGGAAAAAATTGTAGCGCTACTCCCCACGGGCTCCGTTAGCGGCAAAGGAGATGGCTAGGCTAAAGGCTAAATGCTAACAACAGACTCGAGCGCACTACATATGTCACAGTAAACTCAGATCCAATCGTTTCAATTTGCAAAAGGAGTTAACCCCTCCCACCTGTCAATGGAGCACCTCCAGACCTTAGTACGAAATGTCATTTGTACTATGGTGTGGTACACAATTTACTGAAAAGTGATTTTGTATTTTTGTGTATGTATTTTTTAACCAACAACAACAACAACTTATTCTTGTATAGCCCTAAATCACAACAACATCATCTCAGAGGACTTAACAAAACCTTGGAAATCACCAACACAGATCAGAGAATCAACAGTTAAGACACAGAAAACACACATATGTATTGGTCCATAGGGAGAGACCAATGTCCATGAATGTTGATAAATGTCCATACATGTTGTAGAATGTTAAAGTGTCCTGAATCATCATCATAACCAATAACAATAATCAAATAACAAAAATGGCTTATTTCCTGTAGATTTCCCTCTGACCGACACAAACTCAACCTGAAGTGAAGATTCTGGAGAACAGCGTGTCAGAGCCAGAGGTGGTGTGAGGCCAGAGAGAGACTGCCCCGGTCTGACCACTGCAGACTCTTCGGGCTGAACAAGAGTAATCGACCACAGCGAGTGTTTGGATTGTTGAGCTTTTTGTCTGAGAAGGGGATATTTTGTAATCCAGGTGAAGAAGCAGAGAAAAGGACAGTCACTTTAGCCAATGGATCGGCGAGGTCTGGACAACTGCACTTATGGATGTCCCCAACTCTGCAGAAAAGTGGAGAGTGTGGGTGTTATTGAGAGTCAAGGGAGCGAGATGGTCACGTGTCTGTTTGTGTTTAGTTTCTCAATATATATGAGTTTGCTGCGTTCAAAGAATCTATGTTTGAGGCCTGCGTTTACAAGTAAAAAAAACCCATCGATCTTGTTCCTATTTCTCCAATGTGAGATTAATAAAGTCTGTCTGCACTAATTGTTCTGAGAAATGCACTAACAGTTGTGCAATTGTGAAGAATGATGTGAAATATGCACCAAAGCGACTGAGAAAAACTGTAAGAAACTCAAAGAAAAACCAACCTGAAGTATCCTTTAACTGTCTTACATCTGCTCAGATTTGCAGTCGGCTCCAGTGAAGTCACATGACCTCTTATCAGCCCCACACACCGGCAGCTCGCCCCACAGACCGAGACGGAGCAGAACCAAAGGCTGAAGAGGCTTATGGACCCCTGGTGTCCCGCGCCGGCAGCTGGAGTCCTGCTCGGGTCCGGGTCACTGATCGGAGGCTGACTAAGTGAATGTTATATGACACATAAACAACAAACTGAGAAGGTGTCTGGTTTGTTAACGTCACATATTACGGAAAGAGTCGTTCAAATAATTGTAGCATAAAGAACATGCTACAGGTTTACCAAACAACCAGTGTCATATAATCACTAAATCTACCGGCCAAACAAAAACTGCAACTTATTAACCTGAAAAATACAGAAGATAGATAGATAGATAGATATACTTACAGTTTTTTATCTTCATGACAATCAAAATTGTAGATTCACACTGAAAACTATTAATTAACTCATGTGGAATTATGTATGTACTAAAAAAAAAGTATGAAACAAGTGAAAATATGTGTTATATTCTGGGTTCCTCAAAGTAACACTTTTTGCTCTGATTACTGCTTCACTCTTAGCATTCTCTTGATGAGCTTCTTAGAGGTAGTGACCTGAAATGGTCTTCCAACAGTCTTGAGATGCTTCCCAGAGATGCTTGGCACTTCTTGGCCCTTTCGCCTTCGCTCTGTGGTCCAGCCCCAAAACCATCTGGATTGGGTTCAGGTCCGGACTGCGGAGGCCAGGTCATCTGGCCCAGCACCATCACTCTCCTTATTGGTCAAACAGCCCTTACACAGCATGGGTGTGAATCTACAGTCAATAGTCATGAAAATAAAGGACACTCATTGAATGAGAAAGTGTGTCCAAACTTTTGGTCTGTACTGTATGTACGAAGGGGAAGAAAATAGATGAATAATTAAGTACATACTTACAATTAGCCCTGATGATTGGACAACGACAACTAGAATTGGCTGTGTCACCTGTATGGGCTCATACACGGTGAGAAACAGCCACAGCCGCCACAGCCCCGTCTGGCCTCTCTCTCCTAAAGGTGGAATGAGGAGAATCGTGGAGCTGGCACAGGACAAATTGCTGAGTTATAGCGACTGGCAAACAAAATGTCAGCGTTGTTTGTTCAGACAGACTGAAAAATGGAGATGGTGAAATGATTGCAGCAAAAGGGTCGAGACATTCCTAAGTACAATGCGTATGTCCTTCTTCTTCTTTCTCCTCTGCTTTGGTTGGAATGTACAGTTCGTTTCTAGTTCCATGAAAGAATGTCCTGGTCTCTTAAGAAACAAGTCATTTCTGTTTGTCATGTGAGAAAAAACTGATTTAAAACAGTCAGAAGTTTCTCAAATACGCAGTGAGTACTGGCAACCCGGATCATGGACTTTCTTATGATAAAGAGGTGAAGGGCGGGACATCGAAATGAAAACAATAACAATATTTATGGCCTGTAAAAAATATTTTGAAATTTGAATATCTCTGAACAATTGTTATCAGAAGCATTCGAAAAGAGCATGTCTTAATAATGCCTTTTGACAGATTAGGGCCATTTTATGATAGCCTGGTAAGCATATATCGTACAAATTTCAATTTCATACTAAGGTCTGGATTTGCTCCATTGACTCCGTTAACAGGTGGGAGGGGTTAAACGATTGGATCTGAGTTTACCGTGACGTATTTAACGCGCCCAAGTGAGTGAGGCATTTAGCCTAGCTTTAGAATTTAGCGTAGCTTTAGCATTTAGCGTAGCTTTAGCATTTAGCCTAGCTTTAGCATTTAGCTCTATCTTTTTTGCCTCTCTTTTGCCTGTGGGGAATAGAACCACAGCATCTTTGACAACAATGATTTTTACTAAACATTCCTTTTGCTGCGGCTTCAGTTTCTTGATATTTGGAGCCAAACCAGAACAGATTATTTCACTATCACATTCTCCGCCAAACTATAACCAGCAAATTCTTGACGTCACTGACACCGACCTGCAACACCCGCCTCCCCCGCTCTCTGATTGGTTGGAGGGGATTCAACCGAGGAAACTGCAGCCACTAGAATCAGACCCAGACGTACATGTAGGAAATGATCATAGACCCGAGTTTACAGACGGCTAAGACCACGCTAATTTGCTGATGACTTGACATGAAAATCTGACATATTGCTCCTTTAAAGTTGTTTTTTTTCCGAGCTAAAACACAGTCTTGCCTTTTGTCCGTTATTCCCCACAAAGCCGGGTGTAATATCCAAACACATGTGATTGGACTGCAGAGTGATTGTCGGGAGAAGAACAAGTCAATTCCGTGCCTATTTACAGTGATGTGCATAATCTTTCCCTATTGGAGCTCTCTCAAGCACTTTCGAATCACAAAACCCAATGCATATTCCGCATCCAAATTGCACAAAACAATATCGCTTCCCGCTTCGATTTCGCCGCACGTAATCGCGTTAGAATCCGTCTTCTCCTCTGGTGGACGTCAGGAACAGGGAGTGACAATAAAAGTAATGAAATCAAGGGAAAACTCGAGAGACATGAGATGCAGACGGAGAGGCAGTCTGTCATGAGATGGGCTGCGGTATTTGCATATAGAGCGGAGCAGACATCACCAGAGACGTGAGGCTGTGTATGCAAATGTGCCGCAGGTTTCAACTTCTTG
Source organism: Knipowitschia caucasica (assembly GCA_964034765.1). Taxonomy (NCBI): domain Eukaryota; kingdom Metazoa; phylum Chordata; class Actinopteri; order Gobiiformes; family Gobiidae; genus Knipowitschia; species Knipowitschia caucasica. Next base: position 19,467,734 of record OZ035841.1, on the reverse strand, counting down.
GTTTTACTGTTTTTTGATTTGAACCATTACAATGAGCAGTGTTCTGGCTTTTCACACAGTTCTGGTGGAAGTTGTTGTGGTTTAATATGGTCCACTGCAACACGTGATGAGAAATAAGTAAAGAATTGCTTAAAATGTATCTTAATTTGAGTAATTCTTCGTGTAAGTATTTCATAGTCATACAGCATAACAAGATACAGAGGTAGTTGCGGTGGGAAAGATGGTTTAAGTCAGGCATGTCAAAATGATGTGTGCTGACATGATGCATTACCACCCCGGGCCAGTGGGGGTGGACCTGGGATAAAAATTAGCCAATGCCAATGTATAGCATCTTCTTTGCTCTTGAAAACGTCTTTACAGGATGGTCCAAAAGTTGCTCTTGGTCCAAAGCTTTGTTCCACATGTGTGTCAATGCTGAAGGGAGTGAATTTTTTTGGACCAGTTTAGTCGCAGTGGACTTCAGAATGGATGGATGTATGCACTTCAGAATGCACTTGTTAAATGAAAGGGGCTCATGCCGGCTGACGCTTGCGAAATTTTCCAGCTCCCGCGGCCATTTTGAAAGTGCCCCTAGAAGCCAAAAGTGGTGGCATATTAGTTTGAACGGCGGAGATTGGCGTGACAACTGCCGTTAATATAGGGCATTTTCAGCGGCCCCAAAAAACGATTTTCAATTACCATTAAAAGTTGCAAGTGGCAGCTTTGATGGTTGTGGACGACCAAAACATATTATACTGTACATTATCTATTTTCTCAGGAAAACAACCCAATCTAATTTATTGTAAAAGTTTAACTCAACACAACTTTATATTTCATCCAGTTTTAGTTCAATCTAAAAAATCTACACATTTTGTTTTCAGAAAATGTCAAAATTCCTACACAATCTTAAAACAATTATAAGAAAATGAAATCCCTTCTCTTCTTTTGAACCCTGACCAGTTCCTTTTTTTGTTACTCTGCCACTGACCAAAATTATCGTAATTTCCTGACTATTTTTCATTAGTTTTTTTAACCATGCAGCCGTTACAGCGACGTGGCTAATATGTGTATGTTTTACTGTGGAAGAGTTCTCAGAGTTTTGTTATTTTGACTCCATCAAGTTAAATCCTGTTGTGTCCAGTTTAAACAGTCTCTGCTTCTTCACAACATGAAAACCCGCAGCTTTTATTCAAGCGTGGCCTATACATGGACACACTTGATGTTCTTTTCAAATGTAGATGAAGGTGTGGCTTACATGTATTTACAGGTGCAGTGTATAGTCCATAAAGTACAATTCATGGTTGAAATTTGAGTACAAAGCGGTGGTAAATACATCTGTCAAAACTCTTTCCAAGCCTTGTGCCGTGGACAATGCTCGGCGACCCTTCCTGTATGTACGTAGACCCAGGCGTGACTCAAACCTGTTCGTTTTGATGACACCGTCGGCCCCAACGTCTCTCTCTGAAAAACACTGATGGGATTTCTGTGTGGAGTGCTGAGGCGAGCTCGTCATGAAGCCCGAGGAGAAAGGAGGGTGAGGGGGGGAGAGGGGTGAGAGGGGGGGGGGGGCTGTGGTGATGACAGGGTGACATTGCTCCGAGCGCCGCGTTCGTGACTGACGTTCAGGTCTTTAGGCGGCGTTTGATTGACTGTTGTGTAATGATTACTCTGTGAAAGTGGAAGAGGCCCTGAATGTTCATACACGGCGGCGGGAAAAAAGCGGACGAGGAGGTTTTAGCGGTGGGTGAGTTTTTATCTCGAGATACGACTGAGACCATGACCTCCCGTGGTTTGGTCTTCCTTGTTAGTCCTGACTAGAACCAGGAAGTACCCTTACATTAGTCCAGTCCTCAGGTGTCTGCTTCCTGCGGCTCAGAGAATAGACTTTAAAGCAGCTTTGATTGTTAAAAGTCTCTCCATGGCCTCGCACCAAAGAACATCTGTGACATGTTAGTGTCATATGAACCGACTCGGACTCTGAGGAGCACAGGGACGGGACTCCTGCTTGGACTCTGGGATGGTTAGGGCAAAATATTTGAAGTGACGATTAGTTTTTACAATATTTTGTACTTACATTTTTTTGTCCCAACCGCCATTAAACCGCTGAAGTCTCTGTAGCTGGTGGTATTATGTTCATATGTTTGTATCATGGGGCTCCACTCAAGCCCCGGCGATCCAAGATGGCGCCCTATTCAAATGAATGGTTGTGCTCAGTGGCGCTTTGTGACGGCATGGGGGCTGAAAGATTAGCGGAAGTCGCCTGGAACTCGCAAAGATCTATGGGAAACTCGCAAAGATCTATGGGAAACTCGCCTGTATTTGGGCATCGTCTGGTCCTCCCGGTTCTGCGCAGTGGATGATCTCCCATAATGCGTTGCGTCAAACACGCGTGTGTGGGTCTCACACCGGGTCTCACGCACGTGCACAGAGGGGCTCGGCCGCGCTCTGACCAATCAGAGCAGTTCATCAGAGCGGGAGTTAGAGCGAGAGCCAGACGAGCAGAGTTTGTGGCACTAAAGTGTGGATTTAAACAAAACCAAAGGATTTAAGAAGAAAAAAAGTTCAGGATGACAAGGGACACTAAAATCCCCACAAAATCCGACCTTTATGAAAGCTGTAGGTTCTCTGTCAGCTGAGGTTGAGCTGTTTTAATATGCATTGAGTCCTATGGGGAAAATTTCTGGGTAGCCCACGTGAATTTAGTCTGGTTCAGTCTGCAGTACCGCGAGAATCCCCGAGCACGTGAGTTATTCAGCTACACGCTAGTAATACCCTATCCAGTTTATAATAGAACTGAATAGAATATATTATTATAATAGATCCATGGCTCCACTTCAGATCTTATTGCTTCATGTAATATCACTTATAAATTAAGAAAATAACTTAAAAACACATGAAATGTTATTTTTTAATCATTATTTATTCTATTTTCTTTAATGTGCTGCTCAAATAAATTTTCCTGATGGGATAAATAAAATAGTCTGAATCTAAATCTGAGGAGCACAGGGACTGGTCCCCTGCTGGTCCCAGAGTCAGAACTAAACATGGGGAGGCAGAATTTTAGATTGTTGCAGCTAAAATCGGACTTCTACTCTGAAAATGTTCAAAATTCAGGTTAAAAACAGTTGAGTTAAGCTGCACACACCTGAAGGACTGTATCTTCACTCTTATCTGCCAACTGTGCTATACAAATAAACGTGCCTTACCAAAATGTGTCTGGAGAAAGACTATAAAAATTGTGTGACAATTTTTAACTACGAAGTGGGAGATGACAACCTGGACAGAGGCAGGCACTTGACAAAGGCTGAGGACGGTCGAGAGAAGATCGTCAAACGTCTCGTATTTGATTAGTGATGATGACGGTGCAATGACATAGAAAAAACTTTATAATTGGCTTCTGATGTTTCCCCAGAGCAATAACTACTGTACATTCACAGAGTTGCTACCATTTTCATTATCCCCCCAACAAACCTTTACAAAATCAACCTTACAACACAAACCAATTTCCTCACACATTCTCCACCTCTGTCATAACAATACCATACCGCAATACGAAAACAAACCATGGACTTCCTAGACTCCGACTCTGTTTAGCAAAACTGGTATTCATGAGATTCCGCCTTATTCCCTGCCTTTAACATTCTCTTTGTTGGTAAAAAAAGATATTCTTTTGGAAGTATCTGCTTCGTACGAGTTTTCTTCTGGTATTTGATAATTGTCAGGACAGACATAAGAAAGAACATAGAGACCCAGCGCAATAAGGAGACCAGGTGGAACGTCTCATGGCCCTGGAGGGTGCCAGAACAGGACGACACTTTGTACTTTTGGTCAAACGGCACAAAGCACTTTCTAATTAAGTCAGTTAGTAAATAATCTTTTAATTATTTACTTACTTATATTTACATAGTCACAAAGTGCTTTACAATTGTGGGCATGTGAGATGGGAGTGAGGTCGCCAGTACAGGAGGCACATACCAGACCTATTGTACATGTTTTTAGTGGTAAAGGAAAAAGGGGCACCTGGAGGGAACCTACACGGGGAGAACCTACAATCTACACTCAGAAAGGTCCTGCTCCGACCAGGATTTCGAACGCAGGACCTTTTTGCTGGGATGCGAAAATCCTGACCACTCAGCCACCGTGCCTGAAGTCTTTAAGAAGAAAATAAAAAAACAAACAAAAACTGACTCTCTTTTGTTAAGTGAGAAAAGCCAACACATTAGGTAGCACTCGCAGTTCCATGTATACAGTAAATATGGTTAGCTTCGTGTACATACTGTATCTATGCAAATCTGAGAAGATCTGCATCATTATATAGAATCAAACGCCCACATGGTCCACCAGTGCTTTTTTTTCCCGTTGATTGATGGATTCCCACTCATGGAGGTGATCGCTTCCCTCTGTCATCTGCGAGCCGTTCTGTTGGAGGCTGGATCACACGTCACTCACCGCACACCTGTGTCAAAGCTACAGCTACAGCTACAGCTACAGTCTCCGCCATTGTCACTAATGAGACCATATGTTCACATGGAAAATGACAATGTATGCTATGGAAAGTCTCGCGGGGGGCTCTGTAACCGCTCGGTAAGAATAGTTTTCAGATGGACGCAATCCTCTGCACTTCTGATTCAGGTACTTTAAAGACTCAAACAGACAGAAATACAAAAACAATAAAATAAGAAGAACATTTTTGATAAATTGCTCCAACTCACTCTGGCTCTAAGTGACGTACATATAAAAGTAAACTCCTAGCTCAGTAACTGTATCAGACTCACCATTTTGGACTTGTAAATCCATGGTTTAGTTCTCCTGGTGTTTATACTGTATGTTGATGTTTTCTTATATTGATAATAATAATAATGATAATATTAATGATGATGATGCATTTATGTAGTCCTATCTTGGACACTCAAAGACGCTTCACATGTCATTATTGATTCACTACATACACAGTGTTGATAAAATATTATTGTAGCCACAGCTGCCCTGGGGCACGTTGAGAGAAGCAAGGCAACCAGTCTGTGCCATCATCCCCTCCCAGCCCCTAGTAGTTTATCCCCATAAACTACTAGCTTTTTAACTGACAGATCTCAGAGAGTGAAAATCAATTACTGTTTTTCTGATGTTGTTTCTGTGAGCACTGGATCTCCTCAGGGATGTATTTTGAGTCCTTTGCTTTTTACTTTGTACACTCACGATTGTGTGTCCTCCTCTGACTCAAACTTGATCATCAAATATGCTGATGACACCACCATCATCGGTCTCATCAGTGACAATGATGAATCCTCTTATAGAGCAGAGATACAAAATGTGGTTCAGTGGAGTAAAACTAACAACCTCCAGTTGAACGCATCGAAAACATGTGAACTGGTCTACGACTTCAGTCGCAATAGTTTTCATTTGCCTGTCGTAATCGACAACTCCCAGGTGCAGATCGTAGAGGAGTGCATTAACTCTGTCTAACGACCTGAAATGGGTTAAAAACACTGACCGAGTCGTTAAAGCTTGTCAGCGTCTCTACTCTCTGCGTAAACTTAGAGAATTTACCACTAACTCTAAGATTCTGCTTAACTTTTATCGCTGCACCACAAGCTGTTATCAGTGTGAACAGAGCACTTTAATGATTTGCACTTGTTTTGAAACTGTTTTAGTCGATCGATTTCACAGTGACATTTGTTTACTGTTTTATTTGTTTTATTTCTGTCTTTTAATGTTGTTTTATGTCTGTATTTGTCTGTGCACACTGGAGACTTTTGCTAATGTATTCCAATGTGGTGTTTTTACTGCAAATGGCAAATAAACTGAATCTGAATCTTGTGTATGGAGTGAATGAATAGTGACATGTGGGATCCAAAAAGCGCTATAAAAAAACCTATGCATTACTATTATGATTATTATAAGATAAGATAAGATAAGATCTACTTTATTAATCCCACACAGGAGAAATGTACATTATTATTATTATTATTATTATTATTGTTCCATTTCCCCTGGCCCTGTCCCCAGTGTGCTGCTGTCTGGGTGGTGGCATTTGTCTGATGAAAGGGCCTCTGTGTTCTGACGTGACCTGTCCCATCACATCAGTCCTCTCTGATGGACAGTGTCAGGGCTCTGGCTCCCGCCTCACTCCTCCTGCAGCAAACACATCCCACCATAAAATACTGTCAGGCTTTTGGAATGTACCTGTATTGAAAATGTTATCATCTAAAGGAGCAGTATGTAAACATCTGGCCAAAAGTGGTACTGCAACCTCTCCCACTCTCCCTGATTCAGGTTGCCAGATTTGCAGATTAATTGTGTAAATAATGATTTGAGAATCATAACAAGATCTTTTTTAGTTCTGCCACATGGTATTTTACCAGTGAGATTAGCTCAACACAGTGAGTTCTGGCAACCCAGATCTTGGGCATTTTAATTGGTAAAACGGTGACGGGCAGGACATCGAAAAGAAAACAAAAAGAATATTTAGGGGTTGTAAAACTAATTTTAAAATGCAAATATATATGAACTACTGTTATCAGTTAAAGAAGTATTGGAAAAGAGCATGTTTTATTAATGACTTTTGACAGATTAGGGCCCTTTACAGTAATTATGACTTGACATGAAAATCTTACATATTGCTACTTTAAAATATAGTACATTACTGAGATTTGTTTTCAAAAACTAGTGATGGAACCAAAGTGTTTTGAGAGCGATGGACTAGTTTCATGCATTTTATTATTTAGTAATTTATTTTATGTCAAATAGACTTTATTAATCTCACTATGGAGAAAATTACACGTCACTTTTGGTAAAAATAGCAACTCTCAGGTTGGGCAAAAGACAGGAAGCGTACAGACATGTAGAAAATATTGTCTCCTTTGAGCTAGATTTATTATGATTTTTTTTTTTTTTCAAGTGGTTAGAGTTGGAGAACTTTGTGTGGTTTGAAAGTTCCCCTGCTTTAACTTTTGTTGTGGAGAATTTAACTCCTTGCGTGTTTAAAACCAGTCTGTCCTTGTTAGCTGCGAATTACAAACTGAACAATGCACGTACATTTCAAAGATCTTGGGAAATAAACTGAAATTTAACGAGCTCAGCATTTCACTGACTGCGAACAAAAGAAAAAGAAAAATTCCTAAAAGACGTAAAGTAGTCTGGAACTTGAAATTGTAAAAACTGCTATTAGACTAATGCTGTTTCGTGGGTTTGAACGGCAAACAAAGGCTTTTGGCAACTAATTGGAACAAGCTTTTAGCAGGTAATGCATTCAGGGGAACTCAATAGGACTGTTATTTGCCCTTTAGAACATTTTGACGTGGATAGACTTTGATATTACTGTCAGGTTGCGATGAATTTTTGCAAAGCGAGATTTTTGTGGGTGGAGAATTCAAGTTTTCTTTGAAAATACAATAATAATACATAACTGCATCCGAAGCTATATTCATAGAGGGACAAAAACAGATTCCGGTTGTACAAATTGTCGGAATAAAAGGGTACATAAAGATGGCTTTTCTCAGCTTTAGGCCATGGTATAGTTGTAATGCATTGAAAACAGGGGAAAAAAATACTAATTCAGGCTACTAGGCCAGTCTTATTTGAAACCTTTGAAACCTAGTTGTTATACATTGTCATTTACACAAAGTTGCATTTAGTATTATTTTAGTTTAAAAAAAAATTACTTATAAGGAGGCAGTGCTGGTTCCATAGCCACATCTATTAAAATTATTCCCATAAACGCTGTTAATTGGCAAAAATACAGAAGATAGATAGATAGTCCAGTAGCAGCAAAAATAAAAAATAAAATAGATAATTCTAAAAAGATAACAATAGTAATAAACAGCAACAGCCCTTCAGGTCACAGCAGCAGAGGTGGAGTAGCCACTGGGTGGAGGAGGAAAAGTCAAAAGGTGGAGTAGCCACTTGGTTCGGACCATTTTCTCTGCTCTAGTCCAAAGTAGGTATGTCTATAGAGTCTCACATCAAAGGCAAAAGAAGAACGTGGATCAAACCTTTCCCAATTACAGAATATCAGCCCCAAACCAAAATGTTTCCACCCCCATGCTTCACAATTTGTATGGTGATTTAAGTTTAGCTCCTGCTGGTGCTATAGCCACATATATTTCCATAAATGTAGCTAATTGACACGAATACAGAAGATAGACGTGTTTAAAGAGTTCAAAAAATGATCAATAATGTTGCCACCCGCATGCTGCACAATGGGTAAGGGTGATTTAAAATATGTTGCTGCTGCTCAATACAAATGAATTCAAACCTGCAGCACTCTCGGTTACAAATATGTAACATAAGGTTCAAAGGTTATGGCATAAGAAGTCTGACTTTTTGGTTCAAAGCACTAACTAATGTATCTACCCAACAACCCAAGGAAGCTAACATGCTACATTGCCAAATTTTGGTCATTGAACATTGCGTCCCACAAATTGCACAGATATATTTTTTTAAACAATATTCTTCTTCAAGGTTAAATTCTTCCCATAAACTTTGATAATTGCCGCAAATACTGAAGATAGACGCGTTTATAGAGTCTCACCTCGAAGGCAAAAGGAGAACGTGGATCAAAACGTCTTCAAGAATGGTTTTATGGCGATAGTAAATACCACCCGTGACAAGCAGCATGTCAGCCTGTCTTTTGATGCCACCTCATTATACCGCTCCGTGGGATTCCGGCGCAGTGCAAGTGTCGAGATGGAAACACAGACGTTCTCGGCTGTCCCTAAATGTCTTCCTGGCGGTGACAGGCGTGCATAAGATATTCTCTTTCTGCTCGGGGTTTGTGTCGGCTGTTTGATGTGCCACCTTGTTTTGGAAGTGGAAAACAAAACGTCAAACATTGGCCATTTTTGGATGGTTTGATCGTCGGTTCTTGGGTTCATACGTCGGTTTTAATCAAGAGAGATGAAAAAGGAAATTGCATTGTTGTGGCGTACATACAGGGCATTAGTGAGAGCACGCAAGTTAGCTGTATTTCTTCTTCTAAACTAGCAAAACAATTACACAGGCAATCTTTGTCTTCTCATTGTGAGGACATTGTTATAAAGAATAACAAAAAGGTATGTTTCAAAGTCATCTTTTGTTTTCTTGCAATGTCCAGTTAACACCGACTTGGGCAAAGTGCGGCCTGGGGGCAACATCCGGCCTGATTCACATTTCTTTGCGGCCCCTGGATCTTTCCCAGCCGATCCAAGCTGCTCTGTTGCTTTTTCAAAATGAATCAAGAGTTTATACTCAATGAAAGCTTGTAATTTAACCCGGTAGAACCCAGTCAAAAATGATGCATGCTATTTTTTGGAAGAAAACTTCAATGACCAAATTTTGCAATGTAGCATTTCAGCTTCTTTGGTATATACATTAGTTATTGCATTGTCAGACTTTTTGGTTCAATGCAATAACTGTTGATCTTTAGGTCACGTATATGTAACCGATAGTGCAACAGGGTTAATTTATGCTGCTATAACATTTATTCTGTTCAAAGTAAAGAACCCAAAATAAGATTTGATTAGATTCAACGTTATTGACATTGCAGAGTTAGAACAATGCAACAAAATACAGTTCAGAGTCAAACCAGAAAACACAAAGAAAACACTGGTTTACTTCATATTTGTTAAACATATGAATAAATATCCATATTATGCTAATAAGTAGTTTTCTCTAAATCAAGTGGATCTACAAATTAGGGCAATATATCAATATCACAATCGCAAATACGAGGCTAATAGAAAAATAAATTTAAAACGACTTTGAAATGTTCACGGAGAAAGCAGCGAGTGGTGATCATTGTTTGCACAGAATGTGTTTTGGTCTCTGCTTCCTTCCTGACGACATGACCTTATTTGTGAGTAAATGAAATGCACTATTGATTAAGAGTGAAGCTGGAGTTAATACAGACACTGACAGCAGAGGCCGAGGGCAGCCGCCTTCTCACTGTGACTTTGTGCCACATGAACAGAGGCCCTGTCTGAAAATGCCATTGACTGAATATAGATGGACAATGCTAACACGCTAGCTCAATAAAACCCAATGGGGAAGTGCTCATGGATAAAAAATGTGCTCTAACTTGCTCAAAGACGCTTCACATGTCATTGAAGCGTTCCGTTCGGCTCCTATCAGTTACGCTGCCGAACAGAACTTTTCAAGAACTCCTTTGTTCCTTCGACTGTCAGACTGTAAAACAAACCTGGATGAGTCTTCTGCTGCTGGATACCTGAATTTCTCCTACAGGGATCAATAAAGAATCTATCTATCTATCTATCTATTGTTCCTTCACTCCATTCATGGTGTTGATAAACTACTACTGTAGCCACAGCTGCCCTGGGGCACACTGACAGACGCAAGGCAATCACTCTGTGACATCACCCCCTCCAAACGCCACCAACCATTCTTACACACACCAGACTTATACTAACGTGGGTCTTTTGCACTGTACACCCACAGCCACTCCATCTTGGCACCTGATGTTCTCATAGGTCTACCATCACAATACTACCAAACTCTTCCCTGCTTACCCTCAAAGGTCTGCCAGGATCTGGCTTTCTCATGCAGGTTGTGCCAGCAAGAGACTGGCAGCTTGTCCTAGCAACATGTCTGCCCATATAAGGAAATTGGCTCCAGCTAGCTTCTGTTCAGATAAGCTTCTTCCACATTAAAACTAACACCATGGTGATGTCACACTCAGTCAGTCCACTCCTGGTACACAGTCTATGTCACACACAAACAGCTTTATGGGAGCCTCACGTTCCAGGGCCTAAAAGTGCACTAAAAACAAATGGGATGTGTTCTTTAGACACCAGTCCTCTTCTTCTCACAAAGTCTCTCCACTGAGTCTCGGTCTTCAGTCTGTCCTCTGGAGTGAAGCTAGTATCCAGCTGAGCTCAGGCCGCTACACTCACAGAAACACTTTTAACACACACTGACACAAGACACAAAAGGCACTTACATACAGCGGGTTGCAAAAATATCAATACTCATGTTACAACCAAACTCATGTTTGAATGTTTTTTACTCATAACCACAACACAGCACCAGTGAAGTGAAAGCACAGCGGGACATACTGTATTTGTTTGTTTTTAGTAGTAAAGTGAAAAGTGCAGTATTCATACAACATGAGTGACCACAGCAGCACAAAGTCAGCTTAAATCTCTGTCTCGCCATGTCCCGAACATCTAGATGGAGACAGGGCGAGTGTTAGGGTTAAGTCGGGTGGTTTCTAACTTGTTTACAGGCACAACTTATTTTTGTTTAATTTTCTTAAGAGACTTTTTTTATCAGTTGTAGATTCCATTGAAGAGAGGGGTATGACTTGTTTTTACCCAACTCTGTAGAAGGAGATTGACAGCTGTGTAAAGGTGACTCGAGAAATGAAACAAAATAAGATGTGCTCCATGTGACGTTACAACCACAAGACCCCAGACCTGACTTGATAGTCCTCCTCTGGATCTCGCTCGAGAAACTACACGTGAGATAGATATATGTGTGCGCTGGAGCGAGACAAGGGCGAGAATTTCTGGTTTGTGAGGTAGAACATTCACAAAACTATAGGCAGAGTAAATTCACCTTTATCTATAGCTTCAGGAAACATGGGAAAAGCTTTTTTTCCATCACCAAAACGTCCACGAGTCGAGACGCAACTTACTTGGAGGGGTTGCGCAGCGACTCTACCATTATTTCATGAGATTTTCTCTGAGGTTACGTCAATGTCTCAGACCAAACCCAAAGAGCTGGAAAGTCGCTCTGAGATTCCAGCAGGAACTGACCCACATGTAACAGTGACTTAAGCTGTATCTGGATGGGGACAGGGCAAGGGTTAGGGTTAAGTCGGGTGGTTTGTAACTTGTTTATGGGCACGACTTATTTTTATTTGTATTATTTTCTTAGAAGACCTTTTTTATCAACTGTAGATTCCATTGAAGAGGGGGGTGTGACTTGTTCTTGCCCAGCTCTGTAGTCAGAGATTGACAGCTGTTTAAAGGTGACTTGAGAAATTAAACAAATAAAATATGAAGTGCTCCATGTGACGATTACAACCACAAGACCCCAGACCTGACCTGAAAGTCCTCCTCTGGGTCCTGCTTGAGAAACTAAAGCACAAGTGAGGTCAGCAGCCTAGGCAGAGATGCCTGGATCTCCCTATCTACAAATACAATACACAATACAATACAATTTATTCTTGTATAGCCCTAGGTCACAACAGAAGTCATCTCAGAGGACTTAACAAAACCATTGAAATCACCAACACAGATCAGAGAATCAACAGTTAAAACACATGAAAAATATAAAGCACACACAGAAGAAAATGTCCATACATCTTGTAGAATGCTAAAGTGTCCTGATCATCACCAATCCTTTCTGTTGGACACTAACTGTCCAAGACCCTCCTGCATCGACAAGGAAAAACTCTTAAAAAACCCAGTGGGAAAAAGTGAGAAACCTTGGGGAGAACTAGGGAAACCCACGGCGAGGGAGCCCCATTTGAGAAAGGGATCTGCTCCTCCGGACGGACAGGCTAATGATCTAGGACCTAAGCTAGCTACAGAACGTGGACCAGTGGCCGCTGAACGTGGACAGGTCCGGGAAGTACTCCCAGGCGGGTCGGGTAGGGCAGTCCGCGGGTGTAGATGGAGGAGGCCAGGCTCAGAGATCCCGTCATCGTACCATGAAACAGACAATGGGACAACGGATGAATAGCAATGAACAAACTACAGTCAAAATCCTAAGAACGCTAAACAGATAACGTAGGAAGGACGAGAGGATCGTGCTCAAGTTACCATACTTCTCCCAGCAAACTGACTCCCTATGCAGCTTGACTGACAGTCTGAGGAGTTTAGCCTTCCCTGAGTCTTACCTTCCTAGCCATATGCTAAACTAAAGAGGACTGTTTTAAACCTAGCCTTGAATAAAGAGAGCGTATCTGAAAGGAGGTGAGACAGCAGCAGCCACGGCTAGGCTAGCCTAGGCTACAGCACCAAGATTCATGGATTGCACACCAGGTGTGCAAACCGATCCAGGCAAACCTAATTATATATTATATATCCCATATAAATGGGAAGCTGATTCCACAGTAAAGGAGCTTGGTAGCTAAATGCTCTGCCACCGACAGTGATTTTTGAGACCATAGGAACCACCAGACGTCTGGCGTTTTGTGAGCGCAACGCTCGACTTGGTTGATACGACACTAACGTGTCTTGGAGATAAGAAGGAGCCAAGCCATTTATGGCTTTATATGTTAAGAGAAGGATTTTAAACTTTATTCTGTACTCCGCAGGGAGCCAGTGGAGTGATTTTAACACCGGAGTTATGTGCTCCCTCCTTTTGGTACCTGTTAAGATCCTAGCTGCTGTATTCTGAACGAGCTGGATGCTCTTCAAAAAGGTTTTAGGGCACGCTGCCAGTAAAGCGTTACAGTAGTCAAGTCTTGAGGTGACAAAAGCGTGAATACGTTTTTCCGCGTCACTTTTAGGAAGGAAATTCCTGATTTTAGCAATGTTCCGTAAGTGGAAGTACGCCGTTTTAGTTGCTTGGCTTATATAAGCCTTGAAGGAGAGTTCTTCGTCGAAAATTACTCCAAGATTCCTCACAGTGTTACTGGGTATAATACTGACATTATCGAGAGTGATTATCTGGTTAGTAAGGGAGTCACGCAGGCGCTTCGGACCGAGTAGGATCACTTCTGTCTTCTCCGGGTTGAGAAGTAGGAAGTTAAGAGTTATCCACGTTTTAAGGTCCTTTATGCAGGCACTAAGCTTTTCTAGCTGATCTGTCTGATTTGGCTTCATTGACAGATAAAGCTGTGTGTCATCTGCATAGCAGTGGAAATTAATTCCATGCTTTTTAATGATGTTTCCTTACGGCAGCATGTAGAGAGTGAAAAGAATCGGTCCGAGTACCGAACCCTGCGGCACACCTAATTCCACTCCAGAATAAGGCGACGAGTTCTGATTTACGTTGACGAAGTGATACCGATCTGATAAATAGGATTTAAACCAGCCAAGGGCTGTTCCTCTAAGACCTATATCACATTCTAGCCTCTGCAGTAGAATGCTGTGGTCTATTGTGTCAAATGCAGCACTAAGGTCCAGTAGGACCAGCACTGACACTTGTCCATTATCAGCAGCTAGTAGTAAGTCATTTGTGACTTTGACTAGTGCCGTTTCAGTCTATGATGAGCTCTGAATCCTGATTGAAAGACTTCAAACATATTATTTTCCTGCAGGTGGCAGCAAAGCTGCTCAGCTCAGAGGTTCGAGATCGGTCTGTAGTTTGTAAGTATTTCTGGGTCCAGGTTTGTTTTCTTCAGAAGGGGTTTGATTACCGCGGTTTTAAAAGCTTGTGGGACATAGCCACATTGTATGGATGTGTTTATTATATTTACGATAGGCTCAATTATCAAAGGATGTCTTTGAAGAGCCAAGTCGGGATTGCGTCTAACATGCAAGTTGAGGCTTTTGAGGATGTGACCACAGAGATCACTTCTGCTTGGCTCACAGCCATGAATTTATCGAGGCCCACTGAAGAGTCTAAGTTGGAAGTCAAGTATGCCGCTTCAGCCTGTCCACTACCAACAGCAGGAGTAACCTCCTCCAGTTTGTCACGGCTGGATGTCATTTTATTATTAAAGAAATTGAGAAAGTTGACACTGCTCAGTGAGCTTGGAATTTTAGGCTTGGCAGTTTGTGAGTTTAGCGACGGTCCTTAACAAAAATCTACTGTCATTTTTATTCGCTTCTATTAAAGACCTTATGCCGGGTTTGATTTATTTAGAAATACAGTTTTAATACCATTTTATATTAGAAGAGAACTACTAAAGGTTTCAAAATCAGTTGTTGTTTTTTTTGTCTGATCCCCCCAAATCGAAATAACCCCATAGCAACGCCCTTAGAAACAAAAAACTTCACAGCCCTTGGTGACGTCAGAGTGGGTAAGTTTCAACGCTGTAAGTTGTTTACAATTTGGTATTCGTTCTTTTTTCGCACTTGACAAGGCCGTGTACAGCGAGTCTGACATAACTACTAGATTGTGACACTTCATTGTCACTGAGATAGTCCGGTGGTTGTGTCGATGGATAGCAAATCCAGATACTGGGGTTCAAATCCCACCTCAGACACTTTTTCACTCTCAAAACGGCAATTTATGTGTAGTGAGCAATTGTCACCTGTAGAGTGCAGTATTGTGTTGGGCATCAGTGGAGAGAAGAGAGAAAAGGCATTCCTGTGGCATAGATCCATGGTTTTCAATGCATGGGCGTTACCCGCTGTGACGTCACACACAGGTTACAAGCATAGACAACTTAAATTCATGAAAAACACTTTATTTTTATAAGATATAGGATTTTTTTTTGCCGGAATCTCTTTCTGATTGTCATGCAATTTTTATATCCACAATTTTTTTTTTTTAAACCCGGCATAAGGTCTTTAAAGTTGAATTGTATTAAGTTTGAGCCCTGCGAAGGGCCTTCTTGTAGTTTCGGAGACCGGCTTTCCACTCCCTGTGGACAGACTCCGAGTGGGAGGGGCGATATAGCCTCTCCAATTTTCTGACGTCCTGTTTTAAAGTGTGGAGTTGAACACTGTACCAGGGCGACGATGATCTAATCCTAATAGTATTCTGTTTTAAAGGAGCTGCTGCATTTAATGCAGATTTTAAAGACTCCATAGTGTTGTCCACCGTTTGGTCAATGACTGAGGGACTGCAGCAGCTGTGAACAGGTTCACCTGCAGCAGTATTCAACATAGGCTGTATTAGTTCTTTGAACCTTGTGATAGATTTATCATTTAAGGTTCTTTTCATTATGGTTTTATCTTGCGGTGCAGGAAAGTCCTCCAAATCGAGATCAAACGTGATCAAGAAATGGTCAGACAGCAACGAGCTTTGACGCTGGACGTCAACATTGGACACATCACAGCCGTAGGTCAGGACAAGGTCCAAGGTGTGGTTATGAACCAACACCATCTAGTACGGCGCTGAAAGATTTGTTTAAGCTGTCAGTGCTGTCGTCCACATGTATATTGAAGTCTCCAGTTATAACTATGTTTTCCCATTCCAAAACTAGGTTTGAAATGAAGTCAGAGAATTCTGTTAGGAACTCGCTGTAAGGACCAGGAGGTCGGTATAAAACTATAAATAACACCGCTTTTTGTTTTCTCCACCCAGGACAGGTGATTGAAAGTGTTAAGTTTTCAAACGAGTGAAAAGCATTGTTGGTTTTGGGACTAAGAAGTAAGTTGGTGTGTGATATAATCGCAACGCCACCGCCGCGACCTGTAGTTCTCGCTTTCTGGTAGTTAACATGCGTCGGAGGAGTGCACTCATTCAATCTAACGTAGTCGTCCTGTTGGAGCCAAGTCTCCGAGAGCGCAAACAAATCCAAGCCCTTGTCTATAATAAGTTCGTTTATGAGAAGCGATTTAGATGAGATTGATCTGACGTTCATTAATCCACATTTAACAACCCTACTGTTAGAACTATTTCTGTCTGTCTGAACTTTGATTAAGTTACTGTGTCTGACACCCAGGTCAGATTTCCTCGCATATAGTTTAGACTTCAAGCGAGGAACACACACAGTTTCAATCTGACTAGGTTCTGAGGCTAGTAACTGAGCACACACAGGCACACACACACACATTTTCAATCTGACTAGCTTCCTTACGGCTCATCTGGGGGAATCCTGAGTCCCTTTAGCCTTCCTTCAGTTTTCTCCTTGTCTCCTCCCAGTGGGACATGTCCGGAACACCTCCCCAGGGAGAGGTCCGGGGGGCATCCGGAACAGATGCTCGAACCACCTCAAATGGTTCCTCTCAGGGGGAGCAGTGGCTCTACTCTGAGCCCCCCCCCCCCCATCTCTCTGCCCCCCTTCTGCTCCCACCTGCTCTCCAGCCCAATGGAAACTGGCTTTGCCACCTCCTCACATGTCTCCAGCCATGTGGACGCTGCCATCAACTGCCCCCAGCTTCCCTCAAGGGGGGAAGCTGGGGGCAGTTGATGCTGCTGTAACTTGAAGGGCTATTGCAGATTATTACTATTTTCAACTTTCTAGAATGATCAATTTTATTTTTTACTTTTGCTACTACTGGGTGGGACGGTCAAAAAAACATTGGAAATGACCAAATTTGTGTGTACTTCCATTTGAAAATGGCAAACAAAAACCCCATTTGTTTTCGGTTTTTGGATTTGTGGTTATGAATGTGAGTACGTTCCTCACATTCATAACCGATTCTTTGCAAATCTGTGAATCGTTTCATCATTGGTTTCTCTGTTTAAAAATAAAAAAATACTAATAAAATAAATGAATAATTCAACCACTCAATCAACCACTGTTTGTTTTCTTGTGTTTGAATATAATATCAAATATTTTACCTTTTTACTTATACAATTGAAACATACAGTGCTAAAACAACTTTCAGTAAAAGAAAACTCATCCAAGACTTTCAAGTCAGTGACAGTCAAATACAAGAGTTTTTTGTCGCATATGAACCACCATCTCTCTCTGTCTCCCCTTTTCTCTCTCTCCCCTCTCCCTGGTCTCTCCCCTCTCCCTGGTCTCTCCCCCTCTCTCTCTCATCAGTTACAGATCTCTGGTTTCACGTGGACAGCGCAGAAATGCCAGCTGTCACATTAACCCACGCCAAGACACCTCTGTCACCACGGCAACGAGACGGAGTTGCAGAAGGAGTGAGACGAGCCGGATGTCAAGTTTAGAGTCTGGCGGAAAGAAAAGCAACAATGCAATTAGCAGTGACAGAGATGTTCGGATGGGCTGTCCTAGTGCCTGTAGCATAAGCTCTCTCTACTGTTGTTTACATTGACAATGGGGAAGAAACACTTTTCCTACTGACTCCTACTTGTTTTACACGAGAGATTTTCGTACATTTGCGGTCTTCATACGTTTGTGACTTTTCCTGTTTCATGTCATTATTGAGTATGAAATTATATTTCATTTATTGAACAGTGAGTGTGATGGGTTCTTTTCCACATACTTATAGGTGGGTTGGAAAGGGCATTTTAAGAGGTTTATAATAAAAATCTCTCAATAGAAATAACAGTGGGAAATGTACAAAAACGTATTTACAGAGCACAGTGAAAAGTCTACAGGCAAAAAGGATATTTACAAATGAAAATATACGCGACTTATACAATAGGTCTCTGTAACTGAGTCATTCATCCATGGGCAGACAAGCACATCTTATGTACCCTGCTGGCCCCTCCCACATTACAAATCAATCATCCTAATAATACATCATATCTACAATACCTGATCTCATGAACTTTAGGTTCATGAGATTTGCACTTGGGTACACACACACAATAAAATACATTTCAAGCTACACATAAACGTCAATGCAAATAAGTTGCGGTCCACATGACCCACCGACAGGTGCCTTTAAGCCACTGGCTCCTTTTGTCCGGGTTTGCCAAAACGCACCATGTAGACGCCACAACAACGCCAGCACACAGGCGAGTGAATGACAAATGTAACAAGATATAACACAACCATGCAACGCTTCCAAGTGTGCACCCTGAAGACGCGTCCACGCATGTTACATGTTACAGACACCGTCCTTATTCCAGAAATAGTCAATTAATGGGTTTGGGCGCGGCGTGCAGCCAACATGGCACCGGGCGCGCGCATCTTCACATGCGCTCCGTGGGACAGCGTGCTCAGGGACGGGCTCACCCCGTCACAGTGAGTAGTTCTATCTTCCTTGTCACTGCGATATACATGTAAGTGTGATGTTTTGTTTATGGTATTATATGGGTACTGTATTGTATAGTATTGTATTGTTAGATTTTGTATGTAACTGGGGACTGCAGATGGAAATGACCTGTGTAGCTATAATCTGATCTCAGTGTTTGAGATTAATATTACTGTGCACTGTCCTTTTCAAATAAAGACTGAACTAAACTGAATGCTCCTTTCATTTATGTAAAATTTTTGATCATTTGGCAACCGACTTTCGGATTTGGGTTAGGTTCCTGGTTCTGGTTCAGTTTGGTTTTCCACCAGAAAAGAGCCAATCCTAGTTCCCATAACATTTCACTGTTTACATGCAGCAGTTAGCATTTAGTCTTGATCACTAGGTTTTCAACAAACACTTTTTCAAGATATACTGTATTCACAGGTTTTAGCACAAAAAGTGAAGCTGGAGAAACTGACTGTTCTGGGGGAATTGTTCAGACTTCCATGGTAGTTTCAGTATTCTTGGAGTCCTGGTGTAGACCAAAATGTTACTTTCTGCCCAAATGAAAAACATTATAATGGGCTCAAAACTATCACTCCTGATCATCCTTTTCCTGCGTCAAATTTGGGGGAAGAAGCAATGCGCTATAGGGCTGCTTTTCTTCCGCAGAGACAGAGAAGAGTTTCAGTTGATGGGAAGATGGATAGTGAGAAATACTATAAGTAATAATAATAATTCAAATAATAACAATAATACATTGGTTTTTATATTGCATATTTTCGGACACTCCACTCCATACTCAGTGTTGATAGACTACTACTGTAGCCACAGCTGCCCTGGAGCACAGTGAGAGAAGCGAGGCAACCAGTGCCATCAGCCACTCCCACCACCACCAACACACCAGACTCATTCTAGCCGCCTCACTGTGGCATCTGAGGCACTGTTCCAAGAGGTCTCCCATCACAGTAATAACCAGGCCCTGTCCTGCCTAGCTTCAGAGGTTTGACGGGACCTGGCTTTCACCTTCAGGTATGGCCACAAACCATTACAGCAGGATCACACTTCCCCTACTATTTATTTAACCAAATTTGGGCAAAAATTATTTTTGCCCAAATTTGGGGGGTGGAAGCATTATGATATGGGGCTGTTTTTCATCAGCAGGGACAGAGAACAGGGTTAAAGTCAATGGGACGATGGATTGAGATAAACACAGTATGGAATAAGTAAATTTGATATTGCAAACTAGTTTTAAAACATAATATTCGAACAGAAGGTGTGTGTGTCGTGAAGTTAGCGATATTGTCCTGACTTGCTCCTGGACTTTTAAAACATGTCCAGAAAGTAGAACCAGAGTTTTTAAAAAAACAGTAAATTGAACGGTGCTCGAGTAAGACAACACAAGAGGAGCCTAATTAGGACAGGATTGTACCGGGAACGAAGAGAGGAGAGACGAAGAGCCGAGAAACCTGAGACAAATGAGGAAGGGGAGGTCAAAAGAGCAGACAGAGCCCGAGTCAAAGCACTGAACATAAAGCTGAAAGAGACGGAGCCAAGCAGGATTAGAGACAAGGAAACAGACGGATTTTCCTGTCTCTAATCTTTCCTACAGCACTAAGAAAGAGCCAAGAGGACATTTGGTTATTCTCGCCAATGACCGCCAGATGAACTATTTAAAAGTTTTACATTATGTTCAATATTCAAATCTTATCAAATCATTTTCATTTGTCAAAACCCTAAATCACGTTGTATAATGCAATATAAATGCACTGGAAAACGGCTGCAAGTTCTACGTAGCTCTGAAACAGTTGTTTTTTATTGGTTTTTCTACCTGAGATGTTGGTGCAGTGTTCATGGTTTTGCACTGGTCCAGACCAGAGCAGAGAAGATTCATGGTCCAAACCAAGCAGATCAGAGCAGAGAAAATGGTCCGAACCAAGCGGCTACTCCACCTTCTGACCTGTCCTGCTCCACCCAGCGGTTACTCCACCTCTGCTGTTGTGACCCGTCCTGCTCCACCCAGAGGCTACTCCATCTCTTCTTCTGTGAACCTCCAGTGGCTACTCCACCTCTGCTGCTGTGACCTGAAGGGCTGTTGCTGATTATTACTATTTTCAACTTTCTAGAATGATCAATTTTATTTTTTATTTTTGCTACTACTGGACACCTGAATTTCTCCTACGGGGATCAAAAAAGTATCTATCTATCCATCTATCTAATAACAAAAACATAGGGGCCATTGGTTTCATAGGCAGAGGGATGACCATTGTCCGAAAATATCATTTTCATGGCTTTTCTTGGTCCATCTCTCAGGGTCAGGGAGGTGATAATCAGAGCTGCAATCAGATTTCCATATAATGTGGCTGATGGTTCATTCACCGCTTCACAAGGCCGAGCTTTCCAACTCAAACGCCCCGTGTAAACAGTTAATCTGCAAGGACAGGCAATGTGCAAATCTATCAATGTTGTTATGACCAACATTTATGGACATTGAACTCTGCTTCATATGAACCAATGGCTCTGTGTTTGTTTGTCATTGCATTTCTTGTGTTAGAACCATTTGATTCTCTGATCTGTGTTGATTAAATGAACGGTTTTGATAAGTCCTCCGAGATTTTGAATTGAACTGAATTGAAATCAGAGAGTATGACCAACACAAAATATAGACTCAGTGTTTGGCCACGGATGTGGTGGTTTTAACATGGTATTTACACACTCAGAGCTGCTGTAAGATGGATTCGTAAATGTTTGTGTCATGTTTAATCAAGTTTTCTTTTCCTATTTCTGGATCTATAGGTATTTCAAAACTCCAGATTCATCTCTATAGTGAAATTGGTTTGACCCATCTTGGTGGGTCCATGGGAATACGGTTGCTCAGGCAAACTGGGGTTCAGTGTCTTGCCAAGGGACACAACAACTGTAAAAGTCCATGAGAGCAGATGACATGAGTCATGGGGGTGATCGAACCCTCAACCATCAGGTTCAATGTCCAATTCTCTACCAACTGAGCCGCTGTGTCCATAAATGTGGACCCTTTTAACTAAAAAAAGTGTGATTTTTTGTTTGTTTGTCTTGACTCTTTCATGTTCATGAGTCTTGTTGAATGTTGAAGGTCCTGGATCATCACTACTGTCCTAGCCTGGTCATACCACACCATAGAAAAAACTACATTTCGTACTAAGGTCTGGAGGTGCTCCATTAAGCTCTGTTTACCGGTGGGAGGGGTTAACTCCTTTTGCAGATTGAAAAGATTGGATGTAAGTTTACCATGACGCATGTAATGCGCCCAAGTGAGTCGTTAGCATTTAGCATTTAGCCTAGCCATCTTCTTTGCTGCTAGCGAAACCCGTAGGGAGTAGCGCCACAATTTATTCTAGGGATTACATTTGCTAAACATTCCTATTGCTCCGGCTTCAATTTCTTGATAGAACCAGACCGGATAACTTTACTATCGCATTTTTCGCAATTGCCAAACTTCGACCTTCCCGTTCGACGCAAACTCTTGACGTCACCCACAACTAACTACAACACCTGCCTTCCGCGCTCGCAGACACAAGTCTGTGGGTGTCAAAACTGGGGGTTTACAGTATATTATACACAGAGAATAGGATAGTACACATCTGTTAATATACAGATCCAGGACTCCATCGACAAAACAAACACCAAGACCACGCGGTGCTGATGAATACAATTCCAGAGTTTAAAAAAAAGCTCTAGATCCAAAAACAGGGAAAAAACATGTGAATGAATGACTCCCACATGCTTGAATCCCTACAACCGCAGCTTGTGTGAAAAAAGAGGGAAAACCAGTACATTCATGGTCAAACGCTGAGAAAAGTCAATTCTTCATGTTGCATCCTTTTTATTTTGTGCGCACCTTCAGATTCTCCCTGAGCCTGGCCTTGCAGTTGATCTGTTTACACGGGCCGTTTGAGTGCTCCAGCACATGTCCACGCCGGCCTTGTAAAGCAGTGAATGAAACATCACAGCCACATTATATGGAAATCAATATCAGTGAGTGCAGCGCAGTAAACTACAGCTGTTTAATATAGCGACTATTGATTCTGAGATGTATGAGGCTAACTCCACTGTACGCCCACTGTACAGAAGCACAACCGACCAGGACTCCATGTTTAATACAACACACGCTGGAGAAGGTTTTGTGCCATAAATAACGCATGTTGTTTGTCTCAACAGAAAGAGTCTGGGAACCACATCAGTCCTGAACCGCACTAGCCGGGTCTTAGCCATCCATAAACTCTGGTCCATTATCATTTCCTTCTTGTACCGTCTGGGAATGATCCGAGTGGCTGCGGTTTCCTCGGTTGAAGCCGTTCCGACCAATTAGAGAGCAGGGGAGGTATCGTAGGGAGGTGTCGGGGATGTCAAGAGTTTACGCTGACGTTCCTGGTTGTACTTTGGCAATGGCTTAGAATGTGATAGTAAAGTGTTCTGTTCTGGTTTGACTCCAAATATAAAGAAACATGTTCCCTACGGAGTTCGGCAAGAGCCCTATTTTCTAGTTAGCAGTTAGTTATGTACAGTATAATATAGAATAGAATATAGAATAATGTGGTCAAGAGGAAAAATGTGTTCTTAAATATTCCAACTTGTTCTCTGACTGACAAACGGCAAATAATCTGAAATTAGTGCTGTGCTAATATACATAGTTCCCACAGACCAATGAATGTCACATGACCTCCTCGGAGACGCCATCTTTGATGGCACGCTGCTGTGTTTGTGCATTCCATTAAACAGAAGAATGAGAATAAATGTAGATATTCAAACGCAAATTGGAAAAAAAGGGCAACTTTTGAGCAAATAATTGTATATTAATACAATGGCACCACAGTTTAACGTGCTACGGACATGTTTTACATATTTGATCAAATTATGCAGCAAAAATTAACAAGCAATGCAAACATTTCTCAAAAACTTTAGATTTAATACCAGTTGGAGCTCCATTTAATTATTTTAATTATATTAACAATTAATTTAATTAATGCTAATGCCACACGGACACTCTGGATGGCTGTTATTGTTTATTTCCACGTTTTTGACCGTATGTTTTGGTGAATGGTGGGCAACTGATTTTTCCAGGCGTAAAGAGCAGTTTATTTTATGACACAGATCTTTTTACAGAAGCAATGCTGTTTGTGAACATTGTTTTAGCCCACCATAGAACTATTATTATCTATTTAATACATTTACGTTGCCCTCGAGAGCCTCGGACGCGACACCGATCCTCCTCATAATAAAGTAATCTAACGCTAAATAATGAAACTCTCAAGTTACCAGATATCAGCATACACAAGTTAGTACTGAGTAAATTACGTCTGTCAACACATTATAAGATACGATACGCACCTGACACAAAGTGCTCCGAGCATATTCTTGCGTGTTTTGAGGGAGTTTCTTGCCTGTTTATCTTCGCAAGCCATAACCTCCGTGGTTGTTCTGACAAAAGCTTAGTCTTCTCACATTCATGAAGTCTAATGATGGGTATACTGTAAAATCCAAGTTTAACGGAACCTCCGGCACGATTTGAACATCCATTGACCCAGCAGGAGACGACCATTTTCAACTTTATCACACGTTTCAGCTTCTTTTTCTATTTTTTGGCCCACAGAATGCCAAGACAAATGGCGCCGGGTCGGCAAATCCCCGTATGTAGTGACGTCATGTGGGAACTATGTATTGGCAGGAGCACAGGGACTGGTCTCCTGCTACAACTGAAGGACTCCATGTTCTCTTTTCATCTTCACTGTTATTTATGATTTGAACGCCTTGTTTGATTGTCTCTATCTTGGTTCGTGAAGTTGCCAGGTGTAAACTTGTCTCACCTTTGCCATTCCTGAGTTGCCATTTCTCTCCACGATGAGTACAATGGGTGATATCTCCGTCACATGTCCCCGCGGCCTCTCGGTGCGTGCATACTAATGACAGGAGTGATAAAGGCCTCTGACAGAAGGCCGTAGCTGATATGAAAACAGGAGAGAGCAGCCTGAGGCCTCAATATGGCTCCACTCCACAGACCTCCTTCCCCCCTTTCTCTATCCCCTCTCTCTTTCCCCTCTTTCTCTCCCTACCTTTCTCTCTCCCCTCTCTTTCCCCTCTCTCTCTCCCTCCCTTTCTCTCTCTCTCCCCTCCCTCTCTACTTTCTCTCCCTTCCCTCTCTCTCTCCCCCGTCTGTCCTCTCTTTTCCCTCCCTATCTCTCTCTCCCCTCCCTCTCTCCTCTCTCCCCGTCTGTCTCTCTCCCCCCCTCCCTCCCCCTAAGGGCCACACTGATGTGATTTACCCGTGCTCAGGTGGAGATGTTGGAGGGGGGGTGTAACATGTCATTTGTGACGTGTGATTGGTCGCCGTGACTACTGTCAGCTCTGCCAGGTCTTGAGGGTCTAGAGTCTAAGGACAGTGAGGCCCTGGGCCCTTTAAGGACATTTATGGACGTTTATCAACATTCGTGGACATTGGTCTTTGGAAGATTGTCCAAGTTTTTATCGCCATGCTTTTAACTTTCTTCATGAATTGACTGTACTTTATTTGGATGATGCTCATATAGGAACCTCTGTTTAGTTACGTGTTTTCCCACGACACACTAATTGAGTTGCGCAAGTCCACAGAAAAAGTTAGCAATCACAAGATATCTATTTTATTTGTGTTTTAAGTGGGTTTAAAGTGAGGATAAGGCTGTAAGAGTGAGGATCCTCTTGTAACTCTGCCTCTAAAGTGTTTTTGTGTATGTGTGTGAGTATAGTAAGTTAATCGTAGCAATATGTGAGATTATCATGCCAAGTCATCATTAAATGGCCCTAATCTGTCAAAAGGCATTAAAAAAAACCTGCTCTTTTCAAATACTTATCTAACTGATAACAGTTCAGAGATGTTTGGATTTCAAAATTACTTTTACAGTCCCTAACTCTTGTTATTGTTTTCATTTTGATGTCCCGCCCTCCACCGTTTCACCAATCAGAAAGTCTGTGATTGGGGGGTGGCAGTCAGTGTAGCACCCAAGTCACAGAGCGCCAGCCCCCAGGACAAAAACAAATGATGTAAAATATAGTCTTTAAAAACAAGTGTGTTATTCTAATCTCTCTCTATCAAAGCTGACACCTGGGCCTGGCTCTCTTTAACCAGACGGACTGGGATCACTAAATGTTTTTCACAGCGGCTGCAACACACTCATTACTCTGCTGAGTCATTACTTTAAATGTCAAACGATACAGCAGTACCTTTGTGAATCTCAAAATGCGAAATAGAAATGGCAAAGGCAAGATTATTTGTATAGCACGGTTCAGACACAAGGCAACTGAAAGGGCTGAACAGAACAAGATAGAAACAAAAACATAAATAATCACTGTATAAGATAAAATCCCTCATTGTCAGAGAAGAAGCCTGTCTCGCATTTTCAGGAAGACTGTTTCTAGATTTTTGCTGCATAAATCTGAAACACGGCCTCCTCATGTTTAGTCCTGACTCTGGGACCAGTAGGAGACCAGTCCTTGTGCTCCTCAGAGTTCCAGCAGGAGACCAGTCCCGGTGCTCCTCAGAGTCTCAATTCAAACTAAGACCACGATTACCTTAAATCACACCGTTTTATGGCATTGAAAGACATTAAAGACAGTGACAAAGCAATTTCCGTAAACCACGTCTTTTGAATATTACGTTAATGCAGATGAAAAGACTTGAATGAAAGACCTTGTAACTGAACTGACATTTTCTTCTTTTGTGCGTGAATATTCTGCTCGATCTAATTCAGAAAGTAAATGTGAGAGTTATGGGCCTTAGCAAAACACTTCTGTCCGACACCCGACCAAGAAAGAAAGGAAACTACTGAAACAAATAAAATGAAATAAAATATTTGAATGAGAAAACTACTTCAACCTAAAGTTAAACAAATGAGCATTTATGACTAAGTTGGCGAAGTTGCAAGGTTCTGTTCAGTTTATGCGTTTTCACTCTGAATGTGAGGATTGTGGAGATAATAAAGGTCCGGCTGGAGAGCACAGAGACAGGGTGTGTGGACTGACAAAGGTGCTGACAAAGGTGCTGACAGAGGAACCGACAGAGGTACTGACAGAGGTACTGACAGAGGTCCTGCACACTACATGGGAGGACAGTCACGTAAGATCGGCAAATGGGAAGAGAAAGAGTTGTGTGTATGGATGTGTGAATACATGAGCTAAAGTTTAACTATAAGTTGATTGTCAAGATTCAGCTGTTTTGCCTTTTGCGGTAAAACTACATTAGAGTAACTGAAGAGTAACTGAATCCTAACGTAAACCATGAACACTGTACTGCAGCAACATCTCAGGTAGAAAAATGAAAATTGTAAAACCCAAAACAACAACTGTTTCAGAGACACTTAGGACTTGCAGCTGTTTTCCATTTGCAGTAAAACTACATTATTTAGGGCGAAGGCATGGGGCGAAGGCTTAGGGCAAAGGCTTAGGGCGAAGGCTTAGGGCGAAGGCGTAGGGCGAAAGATTAGGGCGAAAGATTAGGGCGAAGGATTAGGAAGAAGGCGTAGGGTGAAGGCGTAGGGTGAAGGCGTATGGCGAAGGCGTAGGGCGAAAGATTAGGAAGAATGCGTAGCGTGAAGACGTAGGGCGAAGGCGTAGGGCGAAAGCATAGGGCAAAGGCGTAGGGCGAAAGATTAGGGCGAAGGATTAGGAAGAAGGCGTAGGGTGGAGGTGTAGGGTCAAGACGTAGGGTGAAGGCGTAGGGGGAAGGCGTAGGGGGAAGGCGTAGGGGGAAAGATTAGGGCGAAAGATTAGGAAGACGGCGTAGGGTGAAGGCGTAGGGCGAAGGCGTAGGGCGAAAGATTAGGAAGAAGGCGTAGCGTGAAGGCATAGGGGGAAAGATTAGGGCGAAAGATTAGGAAGAAGGCATAGGGTGAAGGCGTAGAGCGAAGGCGTAGGGCAAAGGCGTAGGGCGAAGGCGTAGGGCGAAGACGTAGCGCGAAGGCGTAGGGCGAAGGCATAGGCCAAAACTTGTCCGGTAATGAAGCCGTACTAGCTTCTTTACGCTTTTGTTTAATTATTGTACTGTTGGCATTGCACTTGTTCAGACACTATTTATCGTTCTCATATTGAAGTGAGCGAGCCCAACCCTGCGGCTCATTCCACAAAGTGTTTGGGCTGATGATTCTTTCTGAAACTGAAGCGAAATGACTGATGGACAGGGAGATGGGCCTCACTTCCTCGGTGCTTTCTCCCCTGATTGAGAATCTAATGTGGCGTGCAGAGAGCAACCAGGCCATCCGAGCTGCAGAGGTCTGTTTACTTTAAACGCCGCAACAGAGAAAAACATGGACATTTTCAAATCTGTCTGATGTGCCGAGGATTTCAGTGTTCCTGGTCCGGTCTTTGCATGTAGCGCTTAGAGCGGCTGAATAAATGACATGTTTTTCT
Source organism: Knipowitschia caucasica (assembly GCA_964034765.1). Lineage (NCBI taxonomy): Eukaryota > Metazoa > Chordata > Actinopteri > Gobiiformes > Gobiidae > Knipowitschia > Knipowitschia caucasica. Next base: position 19,439,676 of record OZ035841.1, on the reverse strand, counting down.
TCTGGTAGAAAGACACACACATTTATAGCACTGTGGAATACTGCAGCAGAGGGTTTTGGAAGCACTGGTACAGACTGTGTGAAGAGACTACCAATGAAAATGCAGAAAATCCACAGCTAATGTTGAAGGGATTAAAGATGTATTTGTTGGTTTCAATTTTCAATTTACTTCGATGTGTGTTTGCATAGCCCTACGTCACAACAGCAGTCATCTTTACAAAGTTGTTACAATTCCTTAAAAACAAAAAAAAGAATCAAACTGTCTATCCTGATGAAAACTTTATCCGTCGAAGCGCGTCGGTGTCCCTTGATAATATAGTATTTTTACTTGATATGCCTTATTTTTTCATCTTCAAATTAAGATTTTTTGCATACAGATAGTTAAAGGGCACCTGACCCACAGCAGCGCTCACTCGCCCTCTTACCAAAGAATCAAACAGTTCGAAAACAGGAAACGCAATGATAAAAAAACACATAGAAGCCATTAGTCCATAGGGAGAAAGATGACCAACACCCATAAAGGTCAATAATTGTCCATAAATGTCCCGGACCATTCTGTCCTCCATCGGAACGGAACAAGTCCTAACTATTTATAATTATTATCAAAGTTTTCAATGGCGCTGTTTGTATTTGGTATAAGTTTACAGCAGGTCTCTCTCGTTCTTTAGTCTCTCTCTGGTCTCTCTCTCTTTCTCTCTCTGGTCTCTAGTCTCTCTCTTGTCTCTGGTCTTAGGTAACATGTTGTAAGATTTTGTGAGAATGATGTCTTTTTTAAAACAATTTGCTCACTTGAAATGAAAAACAAATGCCACTGTACTTGTAAAAATACATGTTTTATAATCTCAAGCCATTGGCAAATATTCTTTGATATACTGAAACCAAATATTAGACGAGAAAAACTAGAATTTATCTTGATCACATTTTCCCTTGTACATGCGCTAAGGACCGGAGTGGACTGCTCAGAGGGCCGGATCTGCTCCCGGGCCACAGGTTGACTCAGCCTGGCTTACAGTACGGTGCTTCATATCTGTAAAGTAAAGCAGTGAGAATCCATGTGCTGTATCATTCAACTACACCTTTCACAGCCGAAGTACGGATCATTATCTTTTATATTACGTGCAAGCGGAAAGTGAACGAGAAATAGAAACCACCAATTGCGACCCTTTCTGAAAATGCCAGTCTGAGGCTCTGTGATTGTCAGGACCGAGAGAGATCATATCTGTTTTGCACAGAGCGTCTGCGGCTCACATACAGTATCTCAGTGACAGCCCGTCAGCTAGACCCAAGTTTTATGATGCGGATCAGATTTGTGAAATTCATTTTGAGACCGATTAATGTAAAGTCCTACATGTAACACACTTTTACAGTCACACCCCAAATGTAGAGACAGGACGATGTGATTGTTGTATTTGTTTATCTGAATAACTGGAGGTATTGTTGTGAGGGGAAGTCTCCCTCAGCACTGGTCACCGTTTAAACTCAAATCCAACAATGGCTGAAAAGAAACCAGTCATGTGACCACTAGACTCTTCACTTTTTACCTGTGCTGTCTGTATTGTATCGTGTTATTTTATATTTTATTGTATTGTATGTTGCATGGTGGCTAATGCTAATCATGGTGGCTAATGCTAATCCGGTGGACCTACATTGGTTTTATGCTGATGTTCATTAATGTGCATTGTCCCGATCAAATAAATAAATATTTGTAACATAACATAACATAAGTGAATGAAGGACAAAAAATGCAATTATGTCAAAAATGATGATTTAATGAAGAAAAATAAAAGTCAAGACTTAAAACAAACTCAAAAATCCAAACAGACCACCGGAACCAGAAACACAGACAAAACAAAGACATAGAAAATACAATACAATGAACCAGCAATAAGAGTTGGCTGAGTGGTTAGCATCGTCACATCTCACAGCAGTGTGTCCAGTGTGTTTGGCGACTCGCTTCCGTCACCGCCGCTTGTGGAGAGAATGGAAAACTGAACTCTAAACAAGTGTTAAGCGCTTTTGGTGACCTTGGTCTGCAAAATGTGCTGTATAAACAAATATTACTAACTTACTTTCTTTGTGGAGTTTGCATGTTCTCCCCACGTCTGCGTAGGTTCCCCTACCTCTTAAAACACGTACATCACTCTCTCTGGAGCCAGGACCGCCCTGATGTGTGACTAGAGGCCGTCGTACGTGTTCGTCAAACAAGACCAGAGTGTTTTCTTTCACACAATGGCGTACGCTGAAAGCCCAGGTTCCCACTGATGCTTCAAGTTTTCATATTCGTTTATGATGCGTTGGCATGTGGATGACAGGTGCAAACGAGGACAAATATCTGCAGTTTAGCAGATACCCGGCTACGTGTGGACGGGGCCTCTGTCGGTCGTGACCTGTGCCTGTCGTGGATCTTTTTCTTTAATTGCCACTTTTATATTGTACATAATTTTAGTCTGCACGGACTATATTTTTAACCTTTAACATGTTGCACTTCTGTCTTTTGCACAATCTGAGTGATTCTGTCTGTGCCAAATGTGAGATGTACATTTCTCCAGTGTGAGATCAACCAAGGCTATCTTTTCTCATATTATCTTAAAGGGAAACATTGTTTCCTAAATTTTCAAACAACTCTTTAAGTTACGTTACTTAACTTAAAGGACACCTGTAGGGAAATGTGTCCTCTGTTTTTGGCCCAACCCAACAAGTAAATTTCGCCCTCTATTCTGAGAAACCCATTTCAAATCGCTCCCAGTAAAAGTTATCTACATCTATAATGCAATGACAAAATGGAAGCAGGTTTAAATCTTCTTGGAAAGATTTTCACCATGGTTGGGTCTTCTACAGAGTGTCTAGTTGGTGATCCATGACAATATCCAGCAGATGTAATACTCTCCGTCTCTGTCTGGAGGGCAAACATCTCTCACTCTCTCATCAGTGATTTATTGTGAGTACTTATTACAGTGGGTCCATCCCCCTGAGCATTTCCATAATGTTCTATCACACGTATATAGAGAGAGCTACTGTATACGAGACTGCAGGTTCACTTTTATTACATCAGTGCGGTGCAGAAATCACTCAAGGGCAGCTTTGATGAATGGACCTGTATTCAACAATATGCACGGCTGTTTTTTTTAGAAGTGCGCATCTATTCACTTTCAAGCAACAACCGTGTTTTATTCTAGTATTTTTCCACAATGCAGCAACTTCTCGCCGATGTTGTTCGCCAAGGCTTACAATAGAACCCAAGAAAGACATGGAATCTAGTATAATACCAACAAAACATTTATTCAAACTCTTCAGGTTGATTTGCCACTGAACACAACCATGAAATAAGAAAGAAATCTGGTATGTTAGGGTCCTCGGGTCTCTGTGGAGGTGTGTTATGGCCTTGCTTTGAAAGTGTCTCTCAGTATAGAAAGGTTAGGGTTAGAAAGGTCCAGGTTGTCTTCAAAGTGGACTCAGTTACTGGGTTCTTCTAATACCAGACAAATGTATGTATGTAAGAATGTGAGTGATGTTGATACCTTGACTTTCTGCTTCAGAGGAAGAGGGAAGAAACTTAATCTCACGAAATGACATTAAATGCGTATGTAAGGTCAATTATGTGACAGGAGAAAGGTTCACCCAGAGAAGGAATGTTGGTTTGTTAGGGTATTTTGAATAAGAAGTGGAAGAAAAAAAAACCTACACTGCTATTGCCACTCTTTCTTTGATTGCCACTTTTTTATTGTATATAACTTTATCCTGCACCGACTATATTTTTTACCTTGAACATGTTGCACACTTCTGTCTTGTGCACAATCCAAGTGATTCTGTCTGTGCCAAATGTGACATGTACATTTCTTATCTTATCTTAAAGGGTAACATTGTTTCCTACCTTTTTAAAGGACACCTGCATTTGACCCAACCTTTGTTGCCAACCGGGTTGAAGAAGGTACTTGCTGCCCTCGGGCCAGAGGTACAGGTCCCTCCCTGCCCGAACCATCAGAATGGCAAGCAGCCTCTACCCCATTTACATATCTGCCATAACTATGAACATTGTTGCAGCTACATACTCACCTACATCCTGATACTGTTTCTGCTAATATACCTCTGACCTGTGCTGTTTACATCCTGCAAACTTCTGCACTTTATACGCTTATCACGTTGATGCGCTAAATGAAATGTTGTTGTTTTTGTGACAATGACAATACATTATTGAATTGAATTGAATTGTTTGGAATTGCTAAATATTTGTGTAAATATTCAAAGAGAAATATGTAATGAATCGATCAATACCTGTGTATCAGGGGTCTCCAACCTTTCTCAATCAAAGATTGACTTTTGTACAACAGAAGAGGCAGAGAGCTACTCCCTTTTGTAGTCGTGATAAACGTCTAAATAATAATAATTAAGACATTTATATAGAACACAGATTTAACATAGAATACACCATAACACTGTATTACCCTACATTTGTATGTTTGACTCCACAGGTAATCATTGAGGATCATGGGTTGGATTCTAAATCCTTTGGGGAGCTACCTGAAAGGGTTTGGCAAGCTACTGGTAGCTCCTGTGCCACAGGTTGGAAACCCCTGCTGCAGATGAATGGATGAAAAAATAAAACATTAGCTGCAGATCTATAGAACATTGAGGGAGGATAACTGTCCAATTAAAATCTATTGATCCAAACAGATCTAAGACACGTTTCGGAGTCACAGATCGATCCTGAAAACATTTGTATTCTGATGTTTCACCGCCTCATGCAAAGAGCTCAGCCCATCACTGCTGCAGACGAGACCGGCAGATGTCTCTTTAAACGAGACAACGAGATGGACTTGTAGCTTGGCCTTCAGATAGACAAAACATCAAATGGAAAAGTACAGGCTTTTGCACATTGTGTTAGGATGAGTCTGATTTCCCATAATTGGTAGAATGATGAGTTTAACTTTAACTAAAGTTGCTTCAAAGTATTATTAAATCTCACATTGTCTTTTCTTGTTTTGTTTTGTTAGCAGTTTGAGTTGCCTTATGTATAAACTGTGCTATACAACTTGCCTTGCCTTTCCACGTTTTCCAAGTTGTTGCCATCACCGCTCCAAAGTTGCAACACAAACATAACAATACTAGACACCTCTGAAACCTCTCCAGCCTCATACAGATCAGTCATGTTTTTCTGCGCGTAGACTCTGGCCGGTTCCGGGGCCAAAGACTAAATGAGTCGTCTATATTCTCTCCCCATACAAACATGATGATTGACAACATGCATTTGTAGGAACTGGCAACCTGAAGGCAGCTGAACACACCAGCAAAGATATTAATGTCTGGTGCCCTCGACCTTTACGTTAGAGGACGTTGTGTTTGAAGGTGCTACGTACTGGTGCTGTAGATCTGTCAGGAGGAATAAGGGACGGCCAGGGAATCACAAATACAGGAAGAAGGTTTGAAGATGCAGAGGTTGGTCATTTATAGTATTGTCTAAAAAAAGACGGACGTGTCTCTGATTTGATAAAGAGTTCAACAGTATTTAATTATCTTTACAATCAAATACAAAACTCAAGAGCACATATCCAGACTCTCCTATCCCTGGTCTCTCCCTATGTGAGCTGACTAACAAAACGTACAGAACGGTTGTATGTAAAACATGTAGAAAAACAGGTTTGGGTGACGTCATCTGGCTTTTTTCCAGACTTCTGGGTCTGGACTGGTCTCGGACTCTGGTCTGGTCTTGGTCTTGGACTCTGGTTCGCATCCTTCCCCTCCCCCCGCATCGCTCGACTGTCCGAAAAATATCTGTGCGAAAACAGGAAATTACACCCTAATAATGTATTGTCTTAAACTTATTTTAGTCTATCCTGTAAGAGCCAGCACTCTGCTGTTCTGCTGCAACCCCATTTGACCTCAGAGACTTTTGATCTAAAACTATACAATTTCATGATTGAATATAGAATTTCACAATTTGTTAAACGTTGACACAACAACAGGAAACAGGAAATAAACCTAAAACTAGGAAATAAACCTAAAACCAGACCAAACCTAAAAAAGACCTATTCTCTGATCTGTGTTGGCGAATCGACAAACTAACAATAATATTAATTTAACTCAAGTGAACTGAACCATCTGATGTCGAAACTATTCATTGAGCCAATTGTGCCAAAAAAAAAGGCATTTGAAAAATACTTTTAAGCAAAAAAGTAAGTTTTTTGCTTAAAACATGTTGAGTTAAAAGTTTTTTTAACTCAACATGTTTGGATTCTAACGATGTCAAATGTCTCCCCCTTGGACTGCCACCTTAACGTGGTGGGGGAGTTTGAGCACTCGGATGATCCTGGGAGCTATGCTGTCTGGGGCTTCATGCCCCTGGTAGGGTCTCCCATGGCAGACAGGTCTCAAGTGACGAGTCAGACGAAGCGCAGTCCGAAGCCAACCATGGACAGCACAACAACGGAAACCGTGACGTCGCCCGGCATGGCGCAGCCGGGGACCCACCCTGGAGCCAGGCCTGGGGTCGGGGCTCGCAAGCGAGCGCCTGGTGGCCGGGCCTTAGCCCACGGGGCCCGGCCGGGCTCAGCCCGAAGGGATGACGTGGGCAGTCCCTCCTGTGGGCCCACCACCTGCAGAGGGGTCCGTGGTGGCGTGGTGCAGCGAGGACTGGGTAGCAGTCGAAGGCGGAGACCTCGACGACCCAGTCCACACACCCAACATCTGGCTCTTGGGACGTGGAACGTCACCTCACTGGCGGGGAAGGAGCCCGAGCTTGTGGGGGAGGTCGAGAGGTACCGACTAGAGATAGTCGGCCTCACCTCCACACACAGCTTGGGCTCTGGAACCCAACTTCTTGAGAGGGGTTGGACGCTCCACTTTTCTGGTGTTTCCCGCGGGGAGAGGCGGCGAGCTGGGGTGGCCATACTTATTGCCCCCATCTCAGCCGCCACGTGTTGGAGTTCTCCCCGGTGAATGAGAGGGTCACGTCCCTCCGCCTCCGGGTGGGGGACAAGTCTCTCACTGTTGTGACGGCCTACGGGCCTAACGGTAGTGCAGAGTACCCGGCCTTCTTGGAGCCCTTGGGAGGGGTACTGGACAGTGCACCGCCCGGGGACTCCGTTATTCTCCTGGGGGACTTCAACGCCCATGTGGGAAATGCCAGTGACACTTGGAGAGGGGTGATCGGGAAGAACGCCCCCCCTGATCTGAACCCGAGCGGTGTTCAGTTGTTGGACTTCTGTGCCAGTCACGGCCTGTCCATCACGAACACCATGCTCGAGCACAAGGGTGTCCATCAGTGCACGTGGCACCAGGACACCCTAGGCCGGAGGTCGATGATCGACTTTGTTGTCGTATCATCTGACCTTTGACCGCGTGTCTCGGACACTCGGGTGAAGAGAGGGGCGGAGCTGTCAACCGATCATCACCTGGTCGTGAGTTGGATCCGCTGGCAGGGCAGGAGGCCGGTCAGACCTGGCAGGCCCAAGCGTGTAGTGAGGGTTTGCTGGAAACGTCTTGCTGAGCCCCCTGTCAGACGGACTTTCAACTCACACCTCCGGGAGAGCTTCTCCCAGGTCCCGGCAGAGGAGGGGGACATCGAGTCCGAGTGGACCATGTTCTCTTCCCATATCGCCAATGCGGCGGCTCGTAGCTGTGGTCGCAAGGTCTCTGGTGCTGGTCCCGGCGGCAATCCCCGAACCCGGTGGTGGACACCGGCAGTAAGGGATGCCGTCAGGCTGAAGAAGGAGTCCTATCGAGCAATGATGGTTCGTGGGACTCCTGAGGCAGCTGTCCAGTACCGGCAGGCCAAACGTGCTGTTTCAGAGGCAAAAACCCGGGACTGGGAGGAGTTCGGAGAGTCCATGGAGCATGACTATCGGTTTGCCTCGAAGAGGTTCTGGCAAACCGTTCGGCGCCTCAGGAGGGGGAAGCAGTTCTTTGCCAACGCCGTGTATGGTGCGGGTGGAGGGCTGCTGACCTCGACTGGGGATATTGTCGGGCGGTGGAAGGAATACTTCGAGGTTCTCCTCAATCCCCCCGTCACGTCCTCCGTCCAGGAGGCAGAGGCTGAGGATGTTGGGGCGGACACTTCCATCTCCCTGGCCCAGGTCACCAAGGTGGTTGGCAGCCTCCATGGTGGCAAGGCGCCGGGAGTGGATGAGATCCGTCCTGACTATCTAAAGTCTCTGGATGTTGTAGGACTGTCTTGGCTGACACGTCTCTGCAGCATCGCGTGGCGATCAGGGGCGGTGCCAATGGAGTGGCAGACCGGGGTGGTGGTCCCTCTCTACAAGAAGGGGGACCGGAGGGTGTGTTCCAATTATCGTGGGATCACACTCCTCAGCCTTCCCGGTAAGGTCTACTCCAAGGTACTGGAGAGGAGGCTACGTCCGATGGTCGAATCTCGGATTCAGGAGGAGCAGTGTGGTTTTCGTCCCGGTCGCAGAACACTGGACCAGCTCTATACTCTCCATCGGATACTCGAGGGTTCATGGGAGTTCGCCCAACCTGTCCACATGTGCTTTGTGGATTTGGAGAAGGCGTTCAACCGTGTTCCCCGGGGTGTCCTTTGGGGGGTCCTCCGGGAGTACGGGGTCCGGAGTCCTCTGCTGAGGGCCGTCCGGTCCCTGTATGACCGGAGTCAGAGCTGTGTTCGCATTGCCGGCAGTAAGTCAGACCTGTTCCCGGTGCATGTTGGCCTCCGCCAAGGCTGCCCTTTGTCACCGGTTCTGTTCACTGTATTTATGGACAGAATATCTAGGCGCAGCCAGGGGCCGGAGGGGGTCCGGTTCGGGAACCACAGGATTTCATCTCTACTTTTTGCGGATGATGTCGTCCTGCTGGCTCCAACGAACCAGGACCTGCAGCATGCACTGGGACGGTTTGCAGCCGAGTGCTAAGCGGCTGGGATGAGAATCAGCACCTCCAAATCCGAGGCCATGGTGCTCGACCGGAAAAAGGTGCCTTGCCCTCTTCAGGTGGGTGGAGAGGTCCTTCCTCAAGTGGAGGAGTTCAAGTATCTCGGGGTCTTGTTCACGAGTGAGGGAAGGATGGAGCGTGAGATTGACAGGCGGATCGGTGCAGCGTGCGCAGTGATGCGGTCTCTGTATCGGACCGTTGTGGTAAAGAGGGAGCTGAGCCAAAAGGCGAAGCTCTCGATTTACCGGTCAATCTTCGTTCCCTCCCTCACCTATGGTCATGAGCTGTGGGTAATGACCGAAAGAACGAGATCGCGGATACAAGCGGTCGAAATGAGCTTCCTCCGCAGAGTGGCTGGGCGCTCCCTTAGAGATAGGGTGAGGAGCTCAGTCACACGGGAGGAGCTCGGAGTAGAGCCGCTGCTTCTCCACGTCGAGAGGAACCAGTTGAGGTGGCTCGGGCATCTGTTCAGGATGCCTCCTGGACGCCTTACTGGGGAGGTGTTCCGGGCACGTCCCACCGGGAGCAGGCCCCGGGGATGACCCAGGACACGCTGGAGGGACTATGTCTCTCAGCTGGCCTTGGAACGCCTTGGGGTCCCCCCGGACGAGCTGGAGGAAGTGTGTGTGGATAGGGAAGTCTGGGCGTCTCTGCTTAGACTGCTGCCCCCGCGACCCGGCAACGGATAAAGCGGAAGAAAATGGATGGATGGACGATGCCAAATGTGTAAATGTGTAATGTAAATGTCTTCATTGTGAGATCAATAAAGTTTATCTTTACAAAACTAGTTCAATTACCATATGTTTCGACCAAACATTTTTCAAAGTTGAAATAATTGGCAATAACTTCAAATAAACCATGGATGCATATGTGCTGGGGTAAGAAATTAGATTAAAATAAAATATAAAAGGTCTGGATTTGCTCCATTGACTCCGTTCCCAGGCGGGAGGGGTTAACTCCTTTTGCAGATTGAAACGATTGGATCTGAGTTTACTGTGACGTATGTGATGCGAGTGAGTGAGGCATTTAGCTTAGCTTTAGCATTTAACCTAGCTTTAGCCATCTCCTTTGCCGCTAACGGAGCCCGTGGGGAGTAGAGCCACAACATCTTTGCAGCAATGACATTTGCTAAATATTCCTCTTGCTCCGGCTTGAGTTTATTGATATATGGAGCTGAAACAGAGCAGAAAACTTTACTATTGCATTTGCCGCCAAACTACAGCCAGAAAATTTGGCGTAAACTCTTGACGTCACCGACACTGACCTACAACACCCCCCTCCCCCGCTCGCTGATTGGTCATAGGGAATTCAAGCGAGGAAACTGCAGCCACTAGGATCAAACATGGATCTATAAAAATAACTGGATAGACTATTATTATCTTATAGCTGTCCCACCCATGGGCCCGTGGTACTGCAGACTAAATTCACATGGGCTTCACAGAAAAAAGTCCCATAGATCTCAATGTAAACTAAAACTGCTCAAACCTACAGCTTTCATAAAGATCGGATTTTGTGGGGATTTTAGTGTTTTTAGTGATTTTAGGATATATCATAACTCCAATCTCAAACCACAACAAAACAGACAAAAAGCAATGGGACATTGGTCCATTGCTTTTTGTCTGTTTTGTTGTGTACATGGCAGTATCAGCATCGATATGGCTAAAAACTCCATGTCTGTTTATAATAGTTGTAAAAACAAAAAAAAAACACATTTTTCACACAGTCTAAAAGAGAGAACTTTATGTCCTCAGTAGTTTAAAAATTGTAAATATTCCACTCACCATCTATCCTGGGAACATGTTCTCTTTAAGAAACCCTCGAAAGCTGTTTTGGAAGTCGCTAGTAATACATTTCGATAAATAGGAAGTTAACTTTCTCCCTGAACTTTTCCCTTTCGATCGCGGTTAAATATTTAGCCGTTGTAATTAAACGGCGACAGAGAGAGATGCCAAAGCGGCTGTGGTTTTTATCGAGCGAAACCTTGACGAAGCTTCAGCCGCAGAACGGACTAGAACTGTCAGAGAGAAGACATATTTTCATCTGTTTACAACACACACAGAACCCTCCCAGGACCCGGCTGCACGGGCAAGACGGAGAACAGGTCCAGGGCAGGCAGCGGCTTGGGGAGCGGAGAGGGCTTCATTTGTGTCTGTGTTTTCAAATGAGGTTTTTCAGAGATGAATGATAGGTGAGGACAAGAGGTGGAGGAGAAAAAAAACATCCACACCGTACAGTCGATTCAAAAATCCTTCTGACAATCTGAAAATACAATCCAGTGTGTATCTACCTCTTGTCTGAACCAGAACCTCCTGCTTTAAGAATGTGCCTGTGGCGCAGAATTAAAAAAGGTCTTTTTATGATTCTTAAATCAGTAACGACAAAACAAGGAATAAAACCAGGATTTCTATCTTTGTGAAAAAGGTGTTGGTTATAGATATGTTGTTGACAAAACTCCATTCATCTATCCATCCATCCATTTTCTACCCCTTAATCCATTTCTGGGTCGGGGCGGTGGCAATCAGAGCTGCCACCCAAGTCACAAAGCACCAGCCCCTCACTGATCCTCCTGCAGGTGGTGAGTCCATAGGAGAACGGCTGCTCTGTAAGTGTGGCAAAACTCTATTCAGATATGACCATAATATCTGAATAGAGCTGGATTCACTGCATATCTGGCAACCTGAGTCAGGGAGAGTGCAGTACCACTTTTGGTACTGCACTGTTGCTGCGATTACTCCTCTGAGCGGCCATAGTGTTATGCAGAGGGTGTCTGGAGTTACCCAGGATGCCCTGCATTAGAGCCCTCATCCTTCTCTCCAGCACAGCTGGAGAGTCCACCCTTCTTCCCATCACAGAGACACACTTCTTGATCAGCCTGTCAATCCGGTTCCTGTCTCTCGAGGTCAGACTGCCGCCCCAACACGCAACCCCGAAGAACACAGCACTAGCTACAAAAGACTGGTAAAAGATGTGCAACATTTGACTGCTCACATCAAAGGATCTCAGTCTACTCAGAAAGAAAAGTCTGCTCTGACCTTTTTTGTAGATGGCTAGGATTGGCCTGAGCTGACCAGTCCAGTCTGTGGTCCAGGTGGACTCCCAGTTATTTATAGGATTGAACCACTTCAATGTCCTGTCCATTTACTGTAACCGGTCAATGGGAAGGGCTCCTGTGAAAGTTGATTATCATCTCCTTTTTACCATATTCTATTGACAACTGTCCTGGACCTGAAATTAAATTCTACAACTTATTCTTATGCTTTGTAATATGCTGATTTTAACACACAAAAAAGAAAAAAAAAGTAAGTACAAAATATCAAGTTTAGCATTATAAAGAAGCTAGCATAAAATCTCAAGCTGTAGCAAAAAAAAAAAAAAAAAGAGATAAGTGCATGCCTCAGGATCCCTGGGGAGGCTCGTTTTGATCTAAATGCAATCTCACTAAACATAAAGTTGCTAAATTTGATATTCCTCACTGATATAGTAATTCATTAAACGCTTGAATACAAAAACAAAACAAAATCTTTCTCCACTACCGTACATGCAACACAAACTTTCCCCACAACACAATAGTCAAAGTTATGTCTCAGTAAGGTTCCCGCGTGAGGCCGGTGTTTGGTTATCCACCGCGGCGGCAGGATATGACTGTGACCTTTTAGTTATAATAAGATTAGACTTTCATAAGAGCAAATGAACATGTTGGACCCAGGAGCGAGAGAGACCGGATCTGCAGAAAGGTCATGATTGAAGTCATCATGAGACACTGCCAGACAAGGATAAGGGAAAAATCACAACGACTTTTTTTTAATTCGCAAAACTGACAGAGATGAGCTGATCGTATTGTGGTGGAGGGAGAGTCAGAATTTTTGTTTGAGTTTTACTAAATTTCTGTCACAACTTTCCATAATTTCGCAGAGATGACAAGAATAAGGGAAAAGTCAATGCAATCCTTTTTTTTTTCGCTTGCAGAGTAGAGAGAAATCAGTAAAGTAGAGATCAAATTATGGTGAAGGGAAGAGAAAACATTTCTTGGTAAGCAGCTAGGCATATTTTCTCTTCCCTTCACCATATTTTGATCTCTACTTTACTGATTTCTCTCGACTCTGCAATCCAGAGAATCCAAGTTTTGAGCTGATTTCTCTGTAATTCCTGGGCCAAACCATGTGAAACAATAACTGTCTCAAAGTTCCTCATGGTCTCTTGTCAGTACATTAACTATGGTCTCATTATTATTATTGTATCATACTGTGTTTAGAAGTTGTAAAAAAAATATTTCATCATTGCAAATGAACATATTGGACCCAGGAGCGCTACGTGAGAAGGAAGATCCGGTATCTACAGAAAGGTCACGACTTAAGTCATCATTCTGAAGCATTCAGAAATTCACTCTGAACCAGAGCAGGGAAAATGGTCCAAACCAAGCAGACTCTGCATCCATTACCCACAGGAAGCAGCTCATCATTTAACGACTGCACCACCTGCTGCTGTGAGCTAAAGCCATGTTATTTACACATTTGTTGGATGTATCTATCTATTTGTATGCTCTTATTTCCTTCTTTTTCTGCTGTTATTTGCACAAAAGGGCCTCATGTATGAAACTTGCGTACGGCCAAATCAGGGTGTAAATGATGCGTGCGACATTTTTTTACACTTTTCCGCATTTATCAATCTGGACGTGAGCGTACGGTACGCACAGAATTTACACCAAGTCAATAGGTGGTGTAAATGTTTACGCTCATTTCACCCTTCGTCACAACACGCCAAAACATAAATGAAATTCAAGATTTTGACAACAATAAACATGTTCCCACTCTGGCAACATTATAAGCTGCGCTTTCATTGCGCATCATGTTTCTAAATTTGAATTTGCGCATCAGAAAAACTTTGATGGAAACACGCAAACTTTGAATAAAACACAGATCATGATCAGAAGCCTCTTCTGTTTCTATGATTTTAAATCTGACTTCTGTGTGTATTATTTTGATCTGTTTTTAAAATGTGAAGCGCTTTGTGATCCTGGACTGTGAAAGGCTCTATACAAATACACTTTACGCGACAGGGATGTGTGACCCATCTATTGCTTTGTAAATCTGTGGCAGGCCTGCATGCGCTGCGTAATTACGCATGGCTATCTGTTTTTCCTCATTCACATCTGGTAAAGCAATGTATTATTTAATTAGATTTGTGTAAGCCCCACACAGACACACACAAACGCACCGATGGATGGCATTGCTCACTCCAAATGTCTCACTGCCCTGTCCAGACTCACTGCTCTGTCCAGAGTGCGCAGTGGGTCCGTGAGAGGTCGGGCTGCAAAACTCCTGTCATTCAGAAGTTTTGGCTCCAGAGTTTCTTTGTAAAATCTGGATTGCAAAAGCTCTCTCAGTGTACAGTGCTTCAGTGCGCACTTCTACCCCAAGCCAGCCTGCGTCCAAGACGCTGCAGATGCTTCATTCATGAGAGCCACCGCTGCAATATAAATATGAATTCATTTATTCATTCATTCTTTATCTATTCACTTCTACAATTCAAGAGAGATTTTTTTACCTTTTTTACATAAACATGAACAAAAAAACGTGCCTTTTGAGGCTTTCAAACAATCTTTTTCTTCCGTGCGGAAGAAAAAGTCGCAAAAACGTCGCAAAAACGGGCGTGAAACACGCGATTGCTGACTTTCATAAATATGTTTGTTTTCAGCCGCGGCATTTATCAACACCCGCAGATGCGTACGCACAGATCTGGGAGTATCTCACACGTTCATAAATCCGACGTTGGATTTTGCGTAAATGGAATATACACCCAAAATGTACACCTTTTTCTATGCAAGTTTAGTACATGAGGCCCAATGACACTGATATTACCCCATTGTGGGACACTATAAATAATCATAACAATAATGATTTCATATAGAGCTTTTTTTGGACACTTAACATTTCATTGACTCCTTGCACCAGAGATGGGGACTCGCGAGTCCGACAACTAAACATTTGGTCATTTTTATGACATTTTAGTGCAAATGACATAAAATCTCACTTTTGAGCCTGGCCTCTCCAGTGACTCTGTAATACTGTGTTATGTCAGTTAGTATGTCTCTCTGCGCCAGTGGCATAAACCCAACCAAACTCTCACACACGCCCCAGCAGCAGGTTGGAGTGTTCTGGCAACATCTAGTGGATTAATAATAAATTAAATTAGATGACAGCCACTTCTGCTGAGATAATTCTGTGGCTTAGGTTCAGGTGTGTAGCTCTACAATTATCTTAGTGCGTAACCAAGGGTGGAATGAGCCAGAAATGCCAGCAGGAACTGTCGCACATGTGACAGAGATTTAAGCTGACTTAAAGCTCTGTCTCGCCATGTCCCCATCATCTAGATGGAGACAGGGCGAGTGTTAGGGTTAAGTCAGATGGTTTCTAACTTGTTTATGGGCACGTCTTATTTTTGTTTAATTTTCTTAAGATACTTTTTTATCAGTTGTAGATTCCATTGAAGAGAGGGGTATGACTTGTTCTTTCCCAACTCTGTAGAAGGAGATTGATTTCATAAGTCACCTTTAAACAGCTGTCAAACAAAAAATAGGAAGTGTTCCATGTGACGTTACAACCACAAGACCCCAGACCTGACCTGAAGTGAGACAAGGGTGAGACTTTCTGGTTTGTGAGGTTAGAAATTCACAAAACTTTAGGCACAGTAAATTCACCTGTGTTTATAGCTTCAGGGAACATGGGAAAATCCTTGCTTCCAGCACCAAAACGTCCACGAGTGGAGACACAACTTACTTGGAGGGGTTGCGCAACAACTACCAGTCAGCTGAGACATCATATTATTTCATGAGATTTTCTCTTAGGTTACGTCAATGTCTCAGACCAAACCCAAAGAGCTAGACAGTAGCTCTGAGATTCCAGCAGGAACTGACCCACATGTGACAGTGACTTAAGCTGTATCTGGATGGGGACAGGGCGAGGGTTGAGTCAGGTGGTTTGTAACTTGTTTATGAGCACGACTTATTGCTATTTGCTTATTTTCTTAGGAGAACTTTTTTATCAGCTGTAGTTTCCATTGAAGAGGTGGGTGTGACTTGTTCTTGCCCAGCTCTGTAGAAGGAGATTGACAGCTGTGTCAAGGTGACCTGAGAAACAAAACAAATAAAATATAAAGTGTACCATGTGACGGTTGCAACCACAAGACCCCAGACCTGACCTGAAAGTCCTCTTCTGGGTCTCGCTCGAGAAACTGAAGCACATGTGAGGTTGGTTCATGTCCATTTGCCACCTCCTCACATGTCTCCAGCCCTGAGAGCACTACCTTCAACTGCCCAGCCCCTCTGCACCCACAGCCCCATCCACATGCGGCACGGTGGCTGAGTGGATAGCACTCTCGCCTCTCAGCAAGAAGGTCCTGGGTTCAAATCCCGGTCGGACCAGGGCCTTTCTGAGTGGAGTTTGCATGTTCTCCCCGTGTCTGCGTAGGTTTCCTCCGGGTACTCCGGTTTCCCCTACCACTAAAAATATGTCCAATAGTTCTAGCATGCGCCTCCTGTACTGGCGACCGCGCTCCCATCTCTGTGTGGAGTGAGAGACAAATGCCCAAAAATTAACAATTGTAAACCGCTTTGAGACTCAGATCTGCAGTGAAAAGGCGGTATATAAATAAATACTTACTTACTACTTACTTACTTACATGGTCTAGAGGGGGACCCCGGCTGCGATGTACCAGGCGGACTGCGTATCGTTTGACTCGTCACCAAAGACCTGTGCACCATGGGAGGTCCAGACAACAAGGCTCCCAGGATCATGCGAGTACTCAAACTCCCTCACCATGTTAAGGAGGCAGTCTGGGGGACAGAAACAATGGAAATGACAAAATGTGCGCGTTATTCAATTCAAAAACAAAAACCTTATCCGTTTTCTGTTTTTGGATTTAACGTACTAGGACAGAGTCTCTTCAAATCATTGAATTGTTCAAGCGTTGGATTCTCTGTTTAAATATGCAAATAAAATAAAATAAAGTATAATAATACATTAATTACTGTTGTGTTCCTCATTTATATATAGTTGTTAATACTCAAAATATCAAATATTTATAATTTTTTACTTATACAACCGAAACATTCATTGCTAAAACAACTTTTACCTTTCAGTAAAATAAAAAACACATCCAAGACATTTAAGTGATACAATCATTCTCCAGGAGTTCACTGAGAACATGACATTCAAATGTATTGTATCCTACCGTCCCACAATATTGTTTCACCAGCGAACGAAAGCATCTGATTGGTCACTCCTTGCATGGCTAATATCTGAATCACAGACTGCACTAAGCCACAGATTA
Organism: Knipowitschia caucasica; assembly: GCA_964034765.1. Taxonomy (NCBI): domain Eukaryota; kingdom Metazoa; phylum Chordata; class Actinopteri; order Gobiiformes; family Gobiidae; genus Knipowitschia; species Knipowitschia caucasica. Next base: position 19,422,469 of record OZ035841.1, on the reverse strand, counting down.
TTAAAGCCCAAAATAGTGAGTGTGACACAAATGGTTCCTGAGCTAAAGGAGTTTACTTGTCCATGTAAGTCAATAGGAGCCAGAGCGAGTTGGAGCAATACTTTGTTCATGAGCACTTCCCGATTTGGGCATCAGGCCATGTAGGCATCAGTTATGTAGGCCTCAGGAGAGGTAGACGTCAGGACACGTAGGCATCAGGAGACGTATCAGGACACCTTCATAGCAACAAAGTGTGTATTTATACACTTGGACTTTACTTGGACATGACTTGGACTTGCGGGTGAGAGACTTGTGTGCATCTCTGCTTTACACAGTGGAGATAAACTACTACAATAGCCACAGCTGCCTTGGGGCACACTGACAGAAGTGAGATAATCAGACTGTGCCATCAGCCCCTCCCACCACCACCAGCCATTCACACACACACCAGACTCATTCTAATGTGGGTGAAGTGTCGTGACTAAGGACACAGTCACAGTTTGGCACATTACAACCGCAGGTTCCCCACTGTGGCTCTTGCTGTTCCCAAAGGTCTCCCATCGCAGTTCTAACCAGGCCCTGCCTTGCTTAGCTTCAGAGGTCTGACAGGGTTTAGCTTTGTAGGTTATGGCCACAAATGACAAATGTGCAAGAATAGTCGCTGTAGTCCGCTTCTTTGTAAATGTTTTGTTTGGATGAATTTCTATGATTTTCTCTCCTCACAATAAAAAAAAGAAAACGATTCTCGACATTGTGTTGTTGAGACGTTTCAAATTGCAGAAATTGATGAATGAAGTCATGTAGCATTCTGTGCAGCGCTAGCGGCAACCGTCAATATCTCATTCATTTCAGACTCTGTGTGTGTGGAATGTTTCAAGAGGAAAAATGGACTTGTTTAGAAGTGATTGGTGCCGATTGGTTTTTGCGTGTTTTTTTTCCCCCAAGTCACAATCATGAAGTCAGTCTTATCTAAATTATCGGTTTTTACTGTGTCTTGTAGGAATAAGATTCAGATTAAGAGATTTAATTTCCTTTACTTTCATTTCGTCCATGCAAGACCCTCAAAGACAATTGTATAAAAATGTACACAACAAAAGTACCAATGTAAATAAGTAAGTAGTAAGTAAATAAGTAATACACTTCAGTTGAACATAGGCGTGAATAAAATAATAATAATAATAACAATAATAATCAAAATAAAGCATTGTTTTGTTTCATGTACGAAAGGGAGTGGGAAGAAGTAAAAGCTTATTTAATCGTATTTGTCTGCGACCCTCTATTCGACTGGGGATTACAGGACAATAAAAATAGATAAAAACAAACTTATTTTTGCGGATCCGTGTAGACAATCCAGTCTTTCGGAATCTGGTTTGACATTTGACATAGTATTAGGAAATAATATTCTGTGGGTATTGAGAATTAGTGAAATCATCAAAAACGGCTGGCAGTCAATGAGTTAAGCTGTGACTGTGTCCTTAGGCAAGACACTTCCCCCACATTAGAATGATGTGTGTGTGAATGGTTGGTGGTGGTGCAGGGAGGGGCTGATGGCACAGACTGGTTGCCTCACTTCTGTCAGTGTGCCCCAGGGCAGCTGTGACTAGTAGTAGTTTATCACCACCGTGTATGGAGTAAATGAATAATAATGTGAAGCGTTTTTGAGTGTGTAAAAAAAGCACTGTACAAAACTGATGCATTAAAATCTCTGGCTTTAGCAAATACTGTATATTCTAATGCAAAGAATAGATAGATAGTTGTATTACATAGTTGTGTGTTTAGTACTAGTTGTATTATGTAGTTTACATCTGTACATGCTAACAGTATGACAGCGGACACATGTGGTTCATTGTACATTCTGACACTACTTCAAATGACCCACGTTATTGCTAGCATGTGCAGTCATTTCCTCATCAGTCTCGACCATAGAGCGATACCTTTTTACCAAGAAGCCAATTTTTGCAGATTGAAATTACAGCCTTTTCCTTTCCCTTTTACGACTCCATGCAGACGCCTTCTCTTACGCCCACGCATTACTTTACTCCACTACATTCTGCCATCATATACATTCTATACACCTCCCGCTAATAGAACCTTTCGATGCCTCTTTACATTTACTGAATAAATACATTTCCCGACAGCTCTGACACCAGCGTTTGAACTTCAAATCTCCCGTCTTCAAAAGCTCTTAAACGCCTCGTGTCTGGAGAAAAAGAGAAGGATCCAACACAGATGTAACGTCGGGGGTTATGGAGGAGGCTGAGGTGGTTTTACTTTATGAATATTTAAAGATAGTTCTCAGCGGCAAGAGATGTATGGTTGTATAGTTCCAGCTCCCTCCAAGGAGAAGAGGGAGTCAGTGTTTGGCAAAGCAGGTTTATTTGTATACACTGCAAAACATGATTAAAAAGTAGGGAAAGTAATAGGGGCAATGAGAGCTGTCCATGGGATGATTGCTTCTCCACGGTTGGAGTAAGTCTTATGGGGGAATCGAACCCACTACCCTCAGGCTCAATGGTCAATGCTCTACCAAATGGGCCACTGTCGCCCCCACGTCATTTATACTTAAGTTATACCTTTTTTTTCCCCGCTGAGAGACATTTGCCCCATCCTGTATGACACTAATGCACATACACGTCCATGTTTTTTGTCATAGAGGAAACCAGAGCACTCGGGAAAAAACCTATCACAAACACGGTTCTTTTTGCACACCCTGAAAAATTTGAAATGAATTGAATTGATTCTGTTTGTTCCAAATTTGACATGTACTTTTCATCTTATCCCTCCTTTGTTTCTCCTCATGACAAAGTAAGAAGTTTAAATCCTGTAAGTGTATTCATAACAGTAGAGAGATGTGAAAAAGTCATTTATGAAAGCTGTCAGCAGTAAATGTAATTCCCTTCATCTCAAGACAGAGGAGCGACATGTGGGAAACACAGGGTTTACTACGTCTGTATTTGATAAATGTATTTTTAGCTGCATCATCATCGACAGAGTTCAGTCGAGTTAATCCTGGGGTTTGATGCCGAGGCCCGCGGTGGAGGAACATGTCCGGATTATGGCTCTAAGCTCAAACACAAACATTACACATTATAACAGTCAATATTAGAGGATTGAACCAAAGTGACACCAAGGGCAGAACATGGCTCTTTCCATTGCACTGGGCCCAACAAAACCACCATTTTATCAAGAGAAAGACCGCAATACTTATTTCACCTCTCTCCGTATTAGGACTTTACCCAAGTCTTAAAGGGGAATGTCCCAATGGTATCAAGGTCAAGAAAACCAAGCAGTAGAACCGAGTTAGGTCAGATCTCGGGATCTCTGAGCCTCCTGAGAAGAAGGCGAGAAGAAGAAGTTTGTTCTCGTCAGAAGTTAGTACCATATATATTTTCATCAAAGGACAATTGGAAAGAAAATCAAGGTTTATGGATTAACATGCAGAGACCGATAGATTTTCTTCACATACACACAATCAGGATATGGGCTTAGCCAACAAATTTTTCTTGCTTCTTGGGTTCTAATTACCTTTCAGAATGCTGTATATTATGTCAACCTCTCACTATTGATGTTGAAAGTTACTGCTAATAGATGAAAATAATTTCAGGGGCCACTAAAATGGTGTTTCCGGCCGGATCTGGCTCGTGGGCCTTGGGTTTGACAGCCGCGCTTTCGGCCATTGCTATAATAGTTCAAAAGTACAATCCACAGATATCTCGGTGTTAAAAAATAAAAAGGCGCGTCAACAACAGTGGGAAAGGTAGGCAAGTTATTTTGACCCGTGTCGACTTTTCACCACTGGGAGAAATCAGTTTGTTACAGACACAGCAAAGTTCCCCCAGGAGCCCAGGGAGTCACAGTAGAATGGACTAGAGTTAGATTTTTGTCCGTCTGGAGAAATATAAACATTTTCAGGCATCCTGCTAAAAACTAACTGAAGAAAAGCGCTATCCACTGTGTATCCACTGTAAAAAATTAAAAATAAAATAAAAACCTCTAGAGATTTTATACTTGCTTTAAAGTTGTGCTAAAGTCTGAGATTTTATTTTATGTTAGCATAGATTTATAGAAACATCTGTAAATGGTGATGCAACAAAATTTCCCCACTCTGAGACAAAGAGTGGGGACTTAATCTTAACTTTAAGATGGACGATTGTTTTTGTTTACCAGATTTCTTGGCTTAGATCAGGGGTGTCAAACTCATTTTGATTGGAGGGCTAAAAAAAAAAAAAAAAACATTTGGCCCCCAATGACCTGGTTGGGACCATAAGTATATAAGTGGTTTCAATGTATTTTTTTTTTTAGAATGTATTTATTTATTCATTTTTTTAGATAATTTTTTCTAGTAGATTTGGATTTCACCACATCTTTTTTAACTAATTATAATTCTAAGTACATTGTATAAGTATAACATGCTATATATGGTAGCCCTTTACTATCAATGGTTCAAGCTACTGGGATAAAGATTGAATTTCATTACAGGGGCCACTAAAATATGTGTTGCGGACCGGATTTGGCCCACAAGCCTGAGTTTGACATGCCTGGCTTTGATTGACACGGCTCAATATTTTTCGCATTTTAAAATTTATCCAAGATGGGACAAAACATGGAATCTGGCTTCTTTTCTCCTGGGTCTCATTACTCCTGTACATACATTCAAACCCTCCGTCAACCAAGACATTGACCAATCCCCCTGAGCACCTCCACCTCAGCCTCCGTCCCTCACCCACACCCTCACCCTTCCTCACCCACCCTCCCCCGTCCTCACCCGCCCCTCACGCTCCTCTGGTTTAATGGCCGCCGCTGCTGGACATTATTTTCCGCCTTATTTTCTCTCGGCGGGGCGTTCATTTCCCGCTCGCAGTCATTATCTCCAAATGGAAGGCTCCCCTGACAATAACAGTCCGTCGCGGCGAGAGAAAAAAAATAAACCTCAACTCTCGAAATGGGACGGCTGAAAATGCATTAAAGTACAAATATGAGGTGTCATCGTGGTCAAGGGGCCGACAAGATGGAGCCCTTGGAAAAAGATGGAGTCGGTGATGAGAGAAGCGGGTGGCAGAGGAGGGAGGTGCGGGCGTTGAGTGGAAAAGCCTGAGGGTAAAAAAGACAGTGTTTTGAATGGCGCTGATAAAGTGAGAACAGCTGCTTTCAGTGGTTTCTGTGATGGAGCTGGGAGCACGAGGCCTGTCTCCACCATTCAGAAGGTCCAGGAGTATGGTTTTTTATCGTTATCATACTTTTTTTTTGATTCAAGTACTGCGACACAGGTTATTCTCCTGTTTTACCAAAGATAGTTTATTTGCGGTAACATGGGATATCCTTTGAGTAAAATAGGATATTATATAGATAGATATTTTATTGATCCCTGTTGAGAAATTCAGGTGTCCAGTAGCAGCAAAAATAAAAATATAATTGATCATTCTAAAAAGTTAATAGTAATAATCAGTAACAGCCCTTCAGGTCACAGCAGCAGAGGTGGAGTAGCCTCTGGGTGGAGCAGGACAGGTCAGAAGGTGGAGCAGCCGCTTAGTTTGGACCATTTTCCAAATAAAAATGCTTCAATGGCATTTTTCAAAAAGTTAGCATTGCTCCACTGGATTTTTGCCTGATCCACTTGGTTTGGACCATGAATCTTCTCTGCTCTGGTCTGGACCAGTGTAAAACCATTGACACTGTACTACAGCAACATATCAGGTAGAAAAAAGCTAGAAAAATAAACATCGTAAATCACACAACAACAACTGTTTCAGAGCGATTTAGGACTTGCAGCCGTTTTCCTGCGCATTCCAAAGTAAACCAGCTAATATATACATTTGATCCATCTTGCAATAAATAAGGCAATTATTTTCTTCATGGGGCCACATTGGGATATTGCCCTATTGTGGAGGGCTAGACTCAATTTTACATGATTGATTTTGAATTTGAAAACATTTTGGAATAGATAGAATATGTGCCATGGTAACAACATTAATACAAGTTTTTTTTGTAATTATTGACTCCGGATTCATTTAAAAAAAGCCACAGACTGGTTTGAAGTTAACAACAGAGAAGTGCCCGGGGGCCAAATGGAAATGTGGACCGGGCTGGATGGTGTCCCCGGGCTGTACTTCGCTCAAGTCTGCACTAAGGCCTTTTTCAGGACCAGTGGTACCTGTAGAAACCCATCTTGGTCAGGTCCAGAGCTGGTTTTATCTGGTTTAGAGAAAGAGGAAACTTGCCCAAACACAGGGAGAAGATTTAATTAAATTCAATGTATTTTTGTATAGCTCTTATATATACTGTATATAAAATCTTACACAAAAATATGGTGCAAGACAGCCTTGTTCAGACTGGGATTTGAACTCAAAACTTTCTTGCTGTAATGTCAGAGTCCTAACCACTCAGCGACAAGAAAAAAATTGTTGTGTGAAAAATTATTGAGTAACATACATATGATCAGATAGTTTGAAATGCCTTTGACTTATTTTACTAATGTAAAAACACACACATGTAGGGTCTGGATGGTGTCTGAATGGTCTTCTGGATCAGCTCTGGGCCTGCTGCTACATGGCTGTTTCCTAATCCATGTTTGAGCAGTCTGACTCCCACCAGCAGACACCATGCTCAGGCCTGGACGGGACACTGGACCCACAGTTTTTGCAACAACAATTTGTGCTGGGAGTAAACCAACATTTTACTTCACAAACTCACGATTCAGATTCAGTGACACAGTTGTCACCCACACAGAAAAGAGAATGATTATAAACACAGATCCTTGGTCCAAAAGGGGCGGAGACTAATGTCCATAGATATGAGACATCTATAAATTACGTTGTGTGTCTTGGAAATACTCTCGAGTACGGTAGAGCAGAGTAGAGCAGTTTAGAGTAGGGTAGAGAGGGGTAGGGTAGGGTAGAGTAGAATGGGATAGGGAAGAGTAGACTAGACTAGACTAGAGTAGAAATGGAGTATAGAGTACACAATACAATACAATACAATTTATTCTTGTATAGCCCTAGGTCACAACAGAAGTCATCTCAGAGGACTTAACAAAACCATTGAAATCACCAACACAGGTCAGAGAATCAACAGCCAAAACACATGGAGAATATAAAGCACACACAGAAGAAAATGTCCATACAGTACATGTTGTAGAATGCTAAAGTGTCCTGATCATCACCAATCCTTTCTGTTGGACACTAACTGTCCAACAAGACCCTCCTGCATCGACAAGGAAAAACTCTTAAAAAACCCAGTGGGAAAAAGTGAGAAACCTTGGGGAGAACTAGGGAAACCCACAGGGAGGGAGACCCATATGAGAAAGGGATCCGCTCCTCCGGACGGACAGGCTAATGATCCAGGACCTAAGCTAGCTACAGAACGTGGACCAGTGGCCGCTGAACGTGGACAGGTCCGGTACAGGACTGAAGCACTCCCAGGCGGGTTGGGCGGGGCAGTCCGCAGGTGTAGATGGAGGAGGCTCAGAGATCCCGTCATCGTACCATGAAACAGACAATGGGGCAACGGGTGAATAGCAATGAACAAACTACAGTCAAAATCCTGATAATGCCAGAGTAGAATAGAGTAGGGTAGAGTAGAGTAGAGTATGGTAGAGTAGACTAGACTAGGGTAGGGTAGAGCTGGAGTAGAGTAGAGTAGAATAGAGTAGGGTAGAAGTGGAGTAGGATAGGAAGAGTAGAGTAGGGCTGGTGGAAACTGATGGGAGTCCCTCATTATTGGCATGGAAGGATCTAAAAACAACTCCAGGTCTCTAGAAGCAACATTGTGCCATGGCTTTTCTTAATGCGTCTCCTTTAAAGAATCTTGTATCATGACCCAGTATTATTGATGATATTGACCGTGTATCAGACAAACGCGCCATTTATGACGTCACACGGCTTTGTTCTTGCCCAAAACCGTAATGTTGTTTTGTACCTGCCGCACAGATGCGCTACATTGGCACTCGCACACCCAGCACCATCTGTCTCCACTCCACCTGCCCCAGACCCCCCTCCCCCCTCTCCCCCCATGTGTTTACCCGTTCTGCTGCAACAGCTCCCTTCCCTTTCTCCAAACCTCCTTTTAATCGTCGATGGCACCTGTCCCCACGGGCCGTAATGTCCTCCATCCATCAGCGTACAGCATGATGCTCCCCCCTCCCTCTCACCCTCCACCCTTCCCCCCCCCAGACCCTGAGTAGTCCTCCCTCGGTGGGAGTGGGCCGTGCCAGACTCACCGGACCGGAGCGTCGCTGATATGCCGTTTGGAGATGACATTTGTGGTCAGTGGCTCAAGACTTGGAATCGTCTGTGTGTGAATGTTGAAGGAGACCGAGAGGGAGGGAGAGGGGGGGGAAGGGGGGAGGAGGGGGGGAAGGGACATGTGTCCGGAGGGAGAGGGTGAAGTGAAGTCGGAATGCCCCACTAAACTATGACCTATCCTCCTGACCGGCCAGAACTACAGTTTTACAATATTAGCCCTTTAATGTCCACTCATTGAAGAAAGCAATGTAAATGTTTTTTTGTTTTTTTCCAAGAAGTAGGAGCACTAAAAACATTCTATTTTAGGGGTTTTTTGATAGAGATGTGATAGAGATCCCCCAATGAGGTAGATTTTGGTTGAGGTAAATTTCAAGCAGATAGTGACTCAAGCCATGCACCGAATGGTTGAGGAGACCATTAAAGGGTTAAAACTGGGGTATCTACTTTTATTCTTTCACCAATGATCCACGGTCATCTTAACCCTTTAATGTTCACTCCTTGAAGAAAGCAATACAATTTTTGTTCTTGGATTTTCTATGATGTGGGAGCAACACATTGGACCCCTTGTTTATAAATGAAAGGTTTCTACCAAATGGTTAAAGTGTTAAAAGGGCCTAGAACCAAGTGATAGAGATCAGAAAAGCCCCAGAGAGGTGGATTTCAGCAACCTTCAAGAACATATAAAGAGTAAAAAAGTGATCCACCAAACCGTTATCAGAAATAGTATAGATGTGAAATATTGTGTGGACATCTGTTAACCCTTTAGGCACCAGAGGTTTTCATAAGAGCGTAAAATACTACTATACTTTTGTCATTTCTTAACAACTTAAGTGATAAGAGGTAGAGGCAATCAACCGACAGTGAAAATAACCAATACATCAGAATAAAAGCAGGTAAAAAGTGCAAAGTCCACACCATGACACAGAGAAAACTGCTGCTGGGATTTAGGAATAAACAAGAATACATTGAATTGAATTGAACTCAGACTGAGCGGGTTTTAAACACAAACTGGAGCTTTTTTTTTTAAACAAACCAGTTGTGTGATCATCGATGGGTCGGGGGACACTTCCTGCCTTTGTTTCATGTAAATATAACATGGTATTTAGTGTTTTTAGTTGTGTCAAAAGTCCTGCTGGGGATAGACAAAGCAAATCAGCCATGGCTTTAAATAATAGCACCTCACGTGTTGATTGTGTGCACTTGTCTATCAAACATATCAATAATAAAGAAAATAAACTACCTTAAAAAACGAGGAACTAGCTGCATTGTATATTTTTTCTCCTGTCGTTCCAATGTTGTGAACAATCTTTCCCTGAAATGGCTCCTAGCGTCTCCAAACGCCCGTGTCTTTCTCCTGCAGCAGTTTTAGCACAGAGCCTCTCCTGACAAACAGAGGTGAGAATCCGAGCCGCCAAAGTGTATCCACCGCCGTCGTGTGAATAGAAGATGAGAGCGAGGTTCCGCAGGGAGAGACGAGGCACATTGTGGTTCGCGGTGAAATGCCAGTGTCTGCACGGCATCAAATAAAGTGGAGCAGAGGAGAGGCCCCAGAGACTCAGGGTTCACACGTGGAGGAGCCAGAAGAGAAAGGCCACAGAGAAGAGAGAGAGAGTGAGTTACTTCAAAATCTACTTCTGTATTTATGTTTGTAACTATGTCTTGTGGTCGGAGAGAGCTGGTCCCAGGCACACATCCAAACATGGACTGAAGAGAAAGAAAACACCAAATAATATCATGTTTACAGTTGGTGTCAAATGGCTCACGCTGTGTAAAAAAACCTTCAAAAGTGAAACAATATTTAGGGTTTCTTTTATGCTATAATGGTGTCTTATGTGTATTGGCCTTGCATCAAAGTACAGTATATTAGTGACATGTTAGTCCCATATATATTGGCCCGGACTTTGAGGGGCACAGGGACTGTAGGGAGCATAGGGACGGGACTCCTGCTGGTCCCAGAGTCAGAACTAAACATGGGAAGGCTGCATTTCAGATTCATGCTGCTAAAATCTGGAACAATCATCCGTAAAATGTGAGACTGGCTTCTTCTCTGATGATGTTTAAACCCAGGTTAAAAACAGTTCTGTTTATCTGTGCTACAACTGAAGGATTGTAAATATTTTGACTTTCTTTTAATGTACTGTGATTATTTATGTATGAATTGTGCTATACAAATATTCTTGGCTTGCCGTAAAAAGTGACTAGATGCATAAAAAAATAATAATAATAAAAAAAAAAAAAAGACATTCAACAATTTGAAAATCCTACTACTGGGGACTGTATTCCAAGGTGGTTTTACTGCAAAAGGCAAATCAACTGAATATTTGTTTACTTCTACTGGGAGCAGGAGGTGCGGTAAGTACAACAAGAACGATTATGAAAGAGGCCAGTAGTAAACGTATACAGATTAGGAACTGGCTTCTGGAGCACTTGTAGAGGCCTGACTGTAGACTGGAGGCAGCTTGGCCCGATCAGCCTCTCCCACACACCTGTTCTGGGAGGCAGCTCCAGGAGAATCAGGGGAGGGAGGGGCTGCTGGACAAAACCTACTCAGACACAGAGAGAACATGCAAACTCCAATCAGAAAGACCCTGTTCCAACAGGGATTCGAATCCAGGACTTTCTTGCTGAGAAGTGAGAGCACCATGGCTAACCACTCAGCCACCCATAATGTAAAGACTTTGAAAAACTAGAATTTAAAGCTGAGGAACCTAACTTTCAAAATGTGTGGCTTTACGGCATACATTTGTCACATTTTCTTTTTCAAAATTTCAGTTGCTGTTTGTTGTTTGTTGTATTAAGAACATTAAACACAAGTTGGTGTCACAGCTTTGAATGGAAAAGGTGGGAAGTTACCGATTATAATTTGGACTCCCCTTTAAAGCCTAACATTTTCACAGTTGTTGTTATTTCTTGGTTTTATTTCCTTGTTTTTCTCCCTCATACACAGACGACTATGTAAAGTCCGGGAGTACACACTCGCCAGTCCAAACGCACAGCCTCCATCTATAAAAGTAAATCTGCAAACCAAGTCTTGTACTGTTTTAAATAAAGCCCTGAGACCGATCTGGACCAGACGTGTTCCGCTGCTTTAACAAAAGATTGATCTGTGGTCTCAAAACTTTCTCTATTCAATCTCCAACCGCAAACAAACATCTTTCCTGACGTTCCATTGTGTCGTGGTGAAGGCGACAGTCAATATGATTAGCTTTCAATCCATCAATATGTATTTTGTAAATGTCATTGGAATAAGTTATCATTTTAATAAGTAATATGTGTCTAAAATATGTTGTACATCATGTTGATGCTCTGAATCTAAAGCTAAATCTGATGGGTCTGTTTATACAATTGGGCAGTTTTTACAAATGGTTGGTTTTGGTCGTTTCCAATAATAATACAATAATTTGTCTGTACTTTTAATATATATATTTAATACAAAATCCAAAAATATAGATGTTATTATTTTAATACATCAAACATTTTTTTTTCAAAGTGAAAAATCTGGCTGTATGTTTGGTTGAAACAAATACCGTAAAGATTTATTATTGACTAAAAAGCCAATTGATTTGAACATTACTATAAACCTAGCCCAATTAATTGATTCTCTGATCTGTGCTGGTGAATCGACAACTTTGTAAAGTCTGACGAGACGACCGCTGTTGGGATTTAGGGCCATATACAAATACATAGAACTGAATTTAATTGAATTTGTTTAAAGATTCCCAGATGAATACATAATGTAGTTATTAACAAAGGACAAATCCCTCCAGGTTTTAAGACTATTAGAACAGGGCCTTTGAGCCTGGAGGTCGAGGGTTCGAGTCCACGACAAGACCTTCTCCACTGACTCCCACTGATGTCTGCTGTCGTTGTGTCCTTGGGCAAGACACTTAACCCACTTTGCCTATGAGCAGTGCGGAAGTAATGTTGGCTGCAAGCCTTGATGTAAGTATGTGTCTTCATCAAAAACTGAAATTTCCCCACTGCGGGATGAATAAAAGACCTTCTTCTTCTTCTTCTCTAATGGGTGAAGTCTCCCTGAGTGTGTCGTGTTCTCTCTTCTCTCTAATACCGTGTCAGCTCAGGGCTTTCCGAGGATCACTTTCTCGTGTCCTTGAGGAGCACTCAGACATGTGACCTTGACCACCGCTGAGTCCCGCGGGTCCTGGGGCCTTACATGCCTCAGCAGCAGAGGGACTGATGACACATGCCTGCTGTCACTGCTCATATTTGAACCGAATGTCAAATTAGGAGTTGAGTTTGCATGTTCTCCCTGTGTCGATACAGGTTTTCCAGATCTACAAAAACATGTTAATGCTGCTCTGAAGGAACCATTAGCTGATCCATGTAATGACTTTGTACTTCAACATAGAAAGACAAAAATAGCTTGTAATAGTACTGTATATGTTGAATATTTCAGGTATTTTTAACCTCTTAAGCTCGCAAACGAGAAAAAAAATATTCTGCTGGCAATAGCAGATGTATTTTGAACTTCATAATCCACAAGCTATATATCATTTTAAAGCTTATTTTCTCAGCTATATTTATATGTATGTGTAAACGATATCAGACTTTGCATTAAAAATATATAATGCATAATATGGGCACAAAATAAATCGTGTTTGTATAAGTTTCTTAGCTTTTGTCCTACAAATTAGACTTTCCCCTTCCTTGCTTAGTCTCTTTCTCTCCGTAAGTCTTCAGTGAAAAAGAATATCCACTTGTATTTCCCAAAGTATAATCCATTCGTCAGAAATAATCCAAAAATTTGCATTTTTCTGTTGCAAAAAAAACGCTCCGAAAACTGTTCAGGCTTCTCTTTCACATTTCACCAAGTTTGAGCTTTGTTTACCACCACAAACATCATATCCACGTGTTCCTTGAGTCCTTAGCTTTAAAAAGAGAGGTTCTATGAAAAGATAGGAGCAGGTTTTAGTCCGCAGGACCCTTGTGAAAAAGACAAACCGCATCCACTTGCACAGAGTCCCTTTTTGCCTTGTTGTTGATTACAGGCTAGCGCAATGAGCTAGCACTGAATGATTGATGTGTCTAAGTAGCCAATAAAAAAAGCTTTCTTTTGATGGTGGGACTTGTAGGAACTATTTTCATTTTCACAGTAAAAGCGTGCGTAAAGACGCTGTTAGTACTGCTGCGCATATTGTATATGCATTTACACTACTAAAAAAATATTTTTGAAAAAATTGAAAAGAAAATCACACAGATTTGTAACTTATAAGTACCAAAACTAAAAAATATGCTTTTTATGATGGTGAAATGTTAGTAAAGCAGTTTGGCACAATTTGGCACACATTTTGCCAAATTGGTTCCGAATGGCACTACTTGATAAAAAAGAGAAACTGCATAAAAACTATAAAACTTAGAAGTCTGAAACTTTACACAGTTGTTGTCAACAACAAAATGATCAAATTAGCGTTGAAAATTTTCTTCTCCCAATGAAGTAGGCTTTTTTCTTGAATGACTTACATTATTTCAGTGTATATTTACATAAACTAGAAGGGCCTAGCTTTAAAATGATGCATCACACAAGCATGTGAGATGTAAGATGTGTTTTTAAATAAGCAAAGACATTTGGGTATGCCAAACTTTTGTGCATGAGCCGAAACAGATGTAGGAGTTTAAGAGGTTAAGACAGACCTATTGCTTATTCTATTTAATACAAGTCCATCTACTTCTAATTTAAAATCTACAATATTGATCAATTCATTTAGCTCAATTTATTCATGCATTGCCAAAAATCATACGAGTTGTCTCTGAGGCTTTACAAAGCCCACAACAAAGGGCATACTCTAGACCTTCTCTTCTGACACCTTGGGTCAAAACCCATTTTAATGTACAATATGTTGATTAATTTTATATTGATGGGTGATGAGTTGGTAGACCCATGTCATCTTCTCCCACTGACGTCTGCTGTCGTTGTGTTCCTGGGCAAGACACTTAAACCCACTTTGCCCGAAGCCCCCGCTGAAAGAAGACCAAGGCTAACGGAAAAGCCATCATCCTGTAGAACCATCACCTGCAGGAGGGGCTGTTGCTTTGAGTCGTGGGTGGCAGTTCTGATTGCCGCTCCCTCGACCCAAAAATGGAATAATAAAGGGGAAGAAAATGACATGACAGGATATGTATTGATTCAGAAAATAATTATGATAAACAATAACATCAAAACTAGTGAATGCCACCATGATGCTACTAAATTAAAGTAGAATAAGTTTTATTACTTAACAGCCTCATTGGTTAACATAGAACATAGCAACAATCTGCCCACTTGCACACACAAAAATTTAGAGACAATAAATATTGAGTCCCGACTATACGGCAGCTATGTAATATTTATCTCTTAGCATTGGTTGAGGGTGAAATTATGGATGTATCACAATGAAGATGTTTCCTTTGCTTCTATTGTTGTTAAAGGTACACTGTGTAATTTTCACTCCCATCTAACACTGAGATCAAAGGTTGTAATCTACGGTACTACTTCGAAGGACAATATGTCGTCTTTGACAGTGGTCATCAACTCCCAGTTAAACCACTTTTTTTCCCTTATAAACCACTGTATTTCAAGATGGTGCATTGCCATGTTGAGCCTTCCAGCCTCATGGACATTTAAAGTCAAATTCTAAGCCTATAATAGCAATCCAAAGACATAGTGAAGGTACATATTCTTTAAAAGATCACATTTCATATTGGTTAACATGTTTTGTCATTTGGAGCAACTGTAAAACATTACACAGAGTACCTTTTAAAACCTGGGAGAAGACACAACCATTCTGTATCCTGTATGTTTTAATAGTTTTTTCTGGGTATGCAGCAAACAAAATAAACTCAAGCTCTCAAAAAGTCACTACAGAAATAGAGAGAAGACCATTTTTTACTACACCTTCATACACCATTTACCAGCAGAGCTACTGGTAACTCTAGGCACCATTTTGTAAGTTCTTTGTAGACGTTGAGGCTTGAAAAAGAAAAAATATGCGTTACATTGTTTTTTGCTCTCTGCGCTCCGACAGAAGATGAACTGGAGCCAGAGGAGTTTTGCTGAGAGTAGGGGTGCGTGAAATAAACAGAGTGGAGGACTGAGCTAACAGGCTGCGCAAGAGTTTTAGCCGAGTAAATAATGTCCAAACTGAAAGTGAATTTGAGGGCACGCTTTGTCAAATCCGGCAGCCGTATGGAGGGAAGAGTCTGCAACGTTCTCCCCCAGAGAGTTTGTGTGTGTGTGTGTGTGTGTGTGTGACTTGCATAGATGTGGTTTAAACACATTCAAACACATGCAGATTGTCAGTCAAGCTGCATATGGCACCCCCTGCTGGAGAAGTATGGTAACTTGAGCCCTATCTTGTTCCTCTTTCCTACTTTATCTCTCTTCTTTATGACTTCAATTGTAGTTTGTTCATTGCTATTCACCTGCTGTTCAATTGTCTGTTGCGTGAGGATGGGAGCCCTGATTCTGGGCTTTTTCCTCTGCATCTGTGGAGTGTCTCCCCCGGTCTGGACACTACAGTCTCAGTCCTGGATCTACAACCTCAGCGCTGGATCTACAGCCTCGGTCCTGGGTCTAGAGCTTTAGGACTGGATCGACAGCCTCAGTCCTGCGTCTAGGGCTTCAGTACTGGATCTACAGCCTCAGTCCTGCGTCTAGGGCTTCAGTACTGGATCTACAGCCTCAGTCCTTCATCTAAAGCCTCAGGCCTCATACATTCTGGTATAAGTTTTGCCATAGCGTAAAACAAATTCTAAAACCAAGAATGTAGACAGAAGAGCTGAGGGTACGTTTATAGTCAGAAGTCTTTGATATTAAAGCCCATCTAAAGACCACTCTATTGGCGAGTGAACAATGTTGGAACAAGAAGATAAAAACCTCCATCTCTAGTTAAACAGCTCTGGACCCATTGACCGTTGGTTCTTTACGTGGTCTTTGTGACACATCCCGCGGGTCCTGAGTGGTCTGGGGTTTGACCAAATGGACCAGATCCTATTAAGAGCTTAAATGAGAGGCAATTGTGTCCATTAGTTTCCCAGTGATTAAAAGCAGTAAAGAGGAGAGTGGTGAGCTAAGTGGGTTCGGTGTTTGGATAACAACGTTAACTCGGCAAATCTCTCAGCTGGGATTTGTCAGAGAAAGATGTTTAAATCTCTCACTTTGTGTTTGAGGGAGTGGAGAGGAAGTTAAACTGGATGAAATATGATGAAATATGGTCGCTATTTTTTGTTCAACCCCAAATAGGCCTCAATTTTAGCGGAATATTTCTCACTTGAGTTTATCACAAAAACTCCAGGGATTGATACCAGTCATAACTGGATTTTGTGTTATTTTTGTAGTTTTATTTGTTTGACCTGTGTCCCTGCCCCTTTATCCCTCTATATGTACCTATATGTACCAGGACCTTTATCCCCCACTGCTGTCAGACTGTACAATAAGTCACTTTAAGTCATTTGCACTAGGACTCAAAACCTGTACTACTATTGCCACTGTTTCTTTAATTGCCTATTTTTTTATTGTACATAATAAATCCTGCACATACTATATTTTTTGCCTCTAACATGTTTCACACTTCAATCTTTTGCTGTCATCTGAGTGATTCTATCTGTGCCAAATGTGACATGTAAATTTCTCCTGTGTGAGATCAATAAAGTCCATCTTATTTCGTCCTCTCCCTTTGTTGCTGGTCCGTAGTTAATGTGGATGTCTGTCAATGTCTGGTCTGTGCCATTGTGTTCCTGGTTCCTTCGGAATGTTGACTTTTATTATTATTATTATTTTATCCCTGCATTTTGAGTCCTCCATCCCTCCACCTCATAACACCACCTCCAGATGGGGCTTTGCTGAGGGCCCATCTCCCCCTCATGTCCCCCTCTTCTGTTTATAAGCTCCATGTTATATATGGTATACAGACCTCTGGGTGAACTGTGAGTTATTCCACATACAGTCCTCCTGCTGTTTGTCTTTTGTCACAATAGAGTCATATTTAAATTTGCTGCAGGACTGTGGCGTGAGGGAAACTCTTCTGGAAGGTTCCACGGATCTATTTTTATAATTTCAAATGTGTACAATATGTAAGATTTTCATGTGAAGTTATCATAAAGGGTCCTAATCTGTCCAAAGGCATTAAAAAACCTGTTCGGTTCCAATAATTCTTTAACTGATAACAGTATTTCAGAGATATTTGAATTTCAAAAATAGTTTAACAGCCCCTAAATCTTGTTATTGTTTTCCTTTTGATGTCCCGCCTCCACCGTTTCACCAATCAGAAAGTCTGTGATCCGGGCGCCAGAACTCAGCACGTCGAGCTAATCTCACTAGTAAAGTACCATGTGGCCACAGAACTAAAAAAGGTCTTGTTATGATTCTCAAAGCATTAACAACAAAACAAGGAATAAAACCAGGATTTCTATCTTTGTGAAAAAGCTGTTGTTTATAGATTTGTTGTTGACAAAACTCTTGTCTATTCAGCTGTTACGGTCCCAGCTGGATTCGTCTGCATATCTGGCAACCTGAGTCAGGGAGAGTGGGAGAGGCTGCAGTACCACTTTTGGCCTCATTTTTACACACTGCTCCTTTAAATGTTGTCGTTCCATAATTGTTGCTAATGTCGTTCCTTCATTGCGGCCGGCTGTTTTCCCCTTTTCATTAAATCCAAATTGATGTATTTTTTTATTTTTTGCAAAATGGAAAATGGTCATTAAATTAAGTCACCTGAAAAAGAAGGATAGTAATCATTTTAAACACATTAAATCCATTGGTCCTGAAATGTACCATTCGTTTTGTCTGGAGCTGGAGAAAGTGGTGGAGATGGAAGTCTGGGCTTGGACTGCCGCCCCCGCAACCCGGCCACAGAAAAAGTGGAAGAAAATGAATGGCTGGAGCTTAATCATACCTGTAATGTAAGGTCTTGTCTTTGTGAATTTGGTATTTATTGTCGATTTGTTGAGAGTTCAGTGCAACCTCTCAACCACACAAATGAAATGTTATTAGTCATAAATAATTGTGTTTTTTACCATATTTTTCTGTGTTTCTGTCCTCACAACAGAACACTGCATTTGCACATTGTGGGTCACACTGACTCCACAGAAGAGGAAGGAAAACTGCTAAATTGTTTCATTGTTGTGTGAGCTTCTCCATTTGAAGATACTATTAATGTGAGTACTTTATAAAAAAGAGTCTCCTTATCGACTTTGACCTCGACCAATGGAGAGTGAAAGATAAGGAGAGAAGCCGACAGACATCAGGAGAAGAACACATTTTCAAAATGGGGAGATTTTATATTAAGCAATTTAGCAGATCAAAAACAGGCAAATGTGACTGTAGATGCACTTGAGAAGAATTGCTGGTACCCTCCGTATACGCCGCGCCTTCCATGTGGGGTCAGAGAGTTTATGAAGTTCATTCAGTTTGCCTTGTCTAATATATCTAAGACTGTTTTACAATAGACTTTGAAACCTTAGCTCAGGTTATGAATGAACAGAAGTTAAGGCTGAACAGAAGCAGAGTTACGCGTTCCTTTCATCTATTTAACAAAGACCACAACAGTCTTTGTTTGCTCCGACAGACAGTGGTGTTTACTTTGTGTGAGGAGAAAAAGAAGACGTCTATTCATGAGCTGTGGCAGGTATCAGAGGAAAGACAGTCAGAGTGGAACTGTGTGTGGTGGAGCTATCTGTGGTGGAGCCTCCGTGGTGGAGCTGTCCGTGGTGGAGCTGTGTGTGCTGGAGCTGTCCGTGGGGGAGCTGTCTGTGGTGCAGATGTCCGTGGGGGAGCTGTCTGTGGTGCAGATGTCCGTGGTGGAGCTGTCCGTGGTGCTGATCATTGTGTTCTGTCCTCGGGTCACAGTGCCACAGTGATTATAGGAAAACAGAAATTACCGTACACATGTAATTTTATCAGATAAGATAAAATAAACCTTTATTAGTCTCACAGTGTCATTGTTGCGCACATTACAGCAGAGAGAGGAAATAAGAACACTCAGATTGCACACATCAAATAAGTCTATTATTTAAGATAATAGACAGTAAAATTAAGATAAGAATACAATAAAATGAGATAAACTCTGGGCTATAATTGCACTTGGTCCAGAAGTATTTACAGATGTCTATATTATATATTAGCCGTGGAGAATATGAGAATATGAATATGAGCAGAATAAACATCAGAAATAATACCAACAGGTAAAGTGACTTGAATGGGAAAATTATCAGATGGATATGTAATAATACAATAAAATATCAACAGGTAAAGTGACGGTGAAAGGCAGAAATATCAGATATGTAATAATGCAGTAGTACTGATAACAGGTAAAGTGACAAGTGACAAAGTTACTAGTGAATTATCAGTGACTGATCAGCAGTTCCTGTTACACATTCTCGTTGTACAGTCTGACAGCAGCAGGGAGGAAAGACCTACGGAACCTCTCCTTCACACAGCGAGGGTGAATAAGTCTGTCACTGAAGCTGCTCTCCAGAGCAGACAGAGTGTCCTGCAGGGGGTGACAGTCATGGTCCAGCATAGATGTTAGTTTGTCCAGGACCCTCCTGTCCCCCACCTGCTGCACTGTGTCCAGGGAAGAGCAGTCCCTGGTTCTCACATGCTCAATTTTGATGATTGTTCCTAACCGGATCATTTTGACCCTTTTACACCATAATTTAGGCCCAAAAGGGATATATTTCTTCTACTTTTAATCATTGTGAATGGTCCTTTTAACATGAGGTAGGCACAATCCAGCCTAGCGCCATATAAACTGACTCAAAATCTGAGGAGCACAGGGACTGGCCTCCTGCTGGGACTCTTGAGGAGCACAGGGACTGGCCTCCTGCTGAAAATCTCAGACGCGCACAATTTTCAAATCCAGGTTTTTGACCCGGGCACGTCCTACCGGGAGGAGACCAGGGGAAGACCCAGAACAGCCCGGAGGAACTTTGTCTCTCTGTGGCCTGGGAACGCCTTGGGGTCCCCCCAGATGAGCTGGAGGATGTGTGTGTGGATAGGGAAATCTGGGCATCTCTGCTTAGACTGCTGCCCCCGCGACCCGGCAACAAATGAAGCGGTAGAAAATGGATGGAGGAGTTTAAAACGGTTCTGTTTAGCTGTGCATACAACTGGGGGATTTAGCCTTCACTGTTTTTCACTGCTGTGATTATTTATAATTTTAATGCCTTTTGTGATTGTTTTGATCTTGTTTTGTTCAGAATTTTGAATTGCCCTGTGCATGAACTGTGCCATACAAATAAACTCATCGTACCAAACTAGAATAATCATAGTATTTACAGTAGAGCGTCTGAATTAAAGGGAGGCTCTTCTTTCTTCTTCTTCGGACCCAGTGACTGAAGAAAAAACACAAAAGCCGCTGCATATGTGATCCGTGAGACCGACAGTCCTCCGCAGTATTCTCAGGACTCTTAAAGGTGCTAATTGCAGAGACTGGCTCAGCAGGTAGCAGCTAATGACCCCGCGCTTTGCTAATGCACCTAAAGCACGCGCACTTACGATCACAGCTGTTAGAAAGAACTGTTTGACTTCTAATGGCACGACATTAATTATATACAGTACTTTTGAAGACACGTTCATTGTTTGCAAGTTTATATACTTCTACATATTGGGCATAAAAACACACACACACACTGAGCAGAAAAAAAAGCAAGTATTTTCTGTATGTCTATATCTGGCTTAATAAAAAATAAAAAAATAACTGATCCCGTCCGTTCCTTTTACCCTTAGTTTGTAGTTCTCAACATCCTCCACCACCAGTTTCTTTCCCCGACTTCAAAACTTTCAGAGACAAATCCAATATGACGTCTGCTTTCATGACAAAACACATTATTTGTACATTTGTGCCACTGTTTTCCAGAGTTCAAGTCGATTTCCTCGTCTTGACTTATCTTTGATGTCATATTGGGGTGACTTTCCGGGAGCCGAGCGGTGGCAGGAGTCGACCAAGTCCCCATCTGCCGTGACCAGGGCCTGAGGCGGGAGGGCAGTGGTCTGACTCTATATCTGTGCACTGGTGTCCAAACGCCTGGTGTCCAAACGCCTGGTGTGTCCAAACGCCTGGTGTGTCCAAATGCCTGGTGTGTCCAAATGCCTGGTGTGTCCAAATGCCTAGTGTGTCCAAACGCCTGGTGTGTCCAAACGCCTGGTGTGTCCAAACGCCTGGTGTCCAAACGCCTGGTGTGTCCAAACGCCTGGTGTGTCCAAATGCCTGGTGTGTCCAAATGCCTGGTGTGTCCAAATGCCTAGTGTGTCCAAACGCCTGGTGTGTCCAAACGCCTGGTGTGTCCAAACGCCTGGTGTGTCCAAATGCCTGGTGTGTCCAAACGCCCTCTTGTCTCTCCCTTGTCTCTCTCTCTGGTCTCGCTCTCTAGACTATCTCTGGTCTCTCTCTCTCTCTCTAGTCTCTCGTTCTGGTCTCTCTCATCTCTCTCTAGTCCATCCCTTTTGTCTTTTTCTGTGGTCTCTCTCTTGTCTCTCTCTGGTCTCTCGTTCTAGTCTCTCTCTCTCTTTTTAGTTTCTCTGTTGTTAGTCTCTCTCTCGCTTGTCTCTGTTTGGTCCCTCCCTCTTGTCGCTCTCGCTGGTCTTCTCTCTATCTTGTCTCTCTCTGGTCTCACTCTCTGGTCTCTCTCTTGTCTCTCTCTCTCTGGCCTATATCTAGTCAATCTCTCGTCTATCTCTGGTCTCTCTCTCTCTCTCTCTCTCCTGTCTCTCTCTGGTCTCTCTCTCTCTCACACACCACAACCGCTACAGTGTCCTAAATCATTCAATTACTTTACAATATTCTCCAGAAAAAACAAAACAAAAGAAACCCAAATGATCCCAGAACACTTGCACATGTCCCCAGCGTCTCTCTGGCCCTCGCTGAAGAGAGAGGCCTTTTGATTACGCCCATGATCTCTCCGGCTCCGCTCCACGCCAGACCCTAATGTCAGCTCATTAGCGGCGTATGAAAAAAACGAGCTAAAGGGGAGTTTTGAGCCCTGCAACAGTTTCTTTTCAACTACGTGAGTCAAAAATCAATTCCTCTCTCTTCTTGTTAGCTGGAGGTTTGTCTTTGGACGAGAGAGAGCCACATTCTGACAAACGGCCCCCTGAGTAATGCAATGTAAACTCTGGGAAGGTGTCGTAAATGTTTGTTGGCTCAGATGGGACGGGGCTGGAGCTGAGATACATCTACACCCTGCACTTTGTCATTTGGATCAGTCGTTTTAAGACCTGAGAAGTACTTAAAGTATTAAAAGTATTGATCAAACTGCAATGTTGTAAAGATGGCAGTGTGTTGTGTTTTATGGACACGTTATAAACAGTGGGGCTTTAATACAAGAGATAGATCAGAGAGAGAGACCAGAGAGAGATCAGAGAGAGACCAGAGTGGGATCAGAAAGAGAGAGACGGGAGAGGGATCAGAGAAGGAGATCAGAGGGAGATCAGGGAGAGAGATACATAGGGAGACCAGGTAGAGAGGCAAGAGAGAGAGACCAGAGGGAGATACAAGAGAGAAAGGAGAAAGACCAGAGAGAGATTAGAGAGACATAGAGAGAGATTAGATAAGAGAGAGAGACCAAAGATAGACCAGGGAGAGAGAGAGAGAGAGAGAGAGAGGCAAAAAGAGAGAGATAGAGAGAGATTAGATAAGAGAGAGAGGCCAGAGATATACCAGGGAGAGAGAGAGAGAGGCAAAAAGAGAGACCAGAGATAGACCTGAGAGAGAGGCAGGAAAGAGACACCAGAGATAGACCAGAGAGAGAGAGGCAAGAGAGACCAGAGATAGGTACAAGAGAGATAGGAGAAAGACCATAGAGAGTGGCAAGAGAGTGAGAGATCAGAAAAAGATACAAGAGATAAGAGAGAGAGGCACGACCATAGACTGTATATATTAAAGATATATATTCAAAATAAAAACGCATCTGCGCATGCATCAGCCGGCACGAGCCCCATTCATTTAAACAAGTGACTTCAAAAATTCACAGAGAGTAAACAAGACTGGTCCAAAAAATTCACTCCCCTCAGCATTGACACACATGTGGAACGGAGCTTTGGGCCAAGAGCCAACTTTTGGACCATCCTGTAAAGACGTTTTCCAGAGGTAAGAAGATGCTACATGTTGGCATTGGCTAATTCTTTTTCCGGGTCCATCCCCATCGGCCTGAGGTGGTATTGCAGCATGTCAGCGCACGTCAATTTGGACAAGACAGAGAGAGACCTGAGAGAGGCAAGAGTAGAGAGAGAGAGACCTGAGAGAGAGGCCAGAGAGAGAGAGAGAGAGAGACCAAGGAGTGTTTTGTGTGTATGTTGTTTTTATTGGTTTTAAATGCTGCCATTGTGAAGCACTTTGGGTTGTGCACTGTATGAACCGTGCTATATACTGTAAATAAATCTCTCTGCTCTCTCTCTACTCTCTCTCTACTCTCTCTCTCTATTCTCTCTCTCTCTCGATGAGAAGTGTGATCTCTGACCTTTGGGAGCGCTCTCTGCTGCGACCTTCAGGACAATGGACTGAGAAGGAGGCGAGACCGTAAATGTCACATGAGATAAAGGTTTGCAGCAGGTCAAAGAATCCGGAGGCAGAGATTGTCGTTTGCCGCTTCTCTATTCATTCAATTTTTACAATGAAACTCCTCGGTAAACTCCTCGGCCTCTGTGACGGAAATGTGACGCACTGTTCAGGCCGAAACCACAGCAGCAGTATCAATTCGCCGACACAGATCAGAGAATCAAACAGTTTGAACATAGGAAATGCAGTGACAACAAATTTGGTCTCTCTTTCTCTCTGGTCTCTCTCTGGTCTCTCTCTGGTATCTCTCTAATCTACCTCTGTACTTTCTCTGATCTCTCTGTGGCTTCTCTGTAGTCTCTCTTTCTGGTCTTCCTCTGTGCTCTCTCTCTGGTCTCTGACTAGTCTCTCTCTCTCTGGTATATCTCTCTTGTCCCTCTCCCTGGTCCCTGACTAGTCTCTCTCTCTCTCTTTCTCTCTCTCGCTCTCTCTCTCTCTCTGGTCTCTGTCTGGTCTCTCTGTACTCTCTCTCCCTGGTTTCTGACAGGTCTCTCTCTGGGCTCTCTCTCTGCTTTCTCTCCCTCCCTCTCTGCTCACTTGCTCTGCTCTCTCTCTCTGTTATTTCTCTCTGGTCTCTGACAGGTCTCTCTGCTCTCTCTTTCTCTGCTCTCACTCTCTCTGCTCTCTTTCTCTGCTCTCTCTCTCTGCCCGTTCTTTCTCCGCTCTCTCTCTAGTCTCTCTCTGCTCCCTCTCTGCTCTCTCTCTCTGCTCTCTCCCTGTACATCATATCCACTCCAGTCACCTCGGCAACGGTACACGCAGTCATTCTGATATAGCGGCGTACAGGAGCCTTGAAGGACCAAACCGCCGTGCTTCATTCTCCTCACCGTGGTGCAGAAGGCCGCGCCATATTTCAGCGGCGAAGGGCACCCATTCTCCACACACGGCTGCTCTGAGGTCTGACGGGGGCCGATGGCAGCAGATACCGCCGGGGGGGGGGGGGGGGGGGGGGGTGTTTTGTAGTCATGGAGAGAGGAAGGATGGTGATGTGAAGAAGGCCGCTCCATCAGTCTGTATCTGCTGCTGCGACACCAGCCAGGCTGCTGGTTTCTATTGTTTCTATTGTTGCACCTTGAAACCTTGAAAGCTAAGGTCCTTAACTTTTTTTTCAGGATTCAACAATATGTCTTGAACTTGCGGGTCTGCTACTATAAAAATGCACCAAGAAGACAGAGAGAGAATAAACATCACCGCTCTGCTCCAGGGACTGCATTTCTCTCTGGTCTCTCTCTCTTTCTCTAGTCTCTCTCTTACCAGTCTCCCTCTCTGGTATCTCTAGTCTCTCTCTCTCAAGTCTTTCTCTAGTCTCTCCCTCAGAATCAGAATCCTTTTACTTCCATGTGAGTAACAGGAAGTCTAGTATATTGCTTTGGCTCTCGGTGGAAACAAGTTAAAGCAGAATAAAATTAAAAAGGCATGCAGAAATCAAAATCTACATAGTCTCTCTCTGGTCTCTCTCTCTAGTCCCTCTCTGGTCTCTCTCTCTAGTCTATCTTTTTAGTCTCTCTCTCTTTAGTCTCTCTCTCTCTAGTCTCTCTCTCTGGTCCCTCTCTCTAGTCTCTCTCTTTAATCTCTCTCTCTTTAGTCTCTCTCTCTGGTCTCTCTCTCTCTGGTCTCTCTCTCTCTGGTCTCTCTCTGATATCTGCCGCTTGATGGTAAAAGGGCCAAAAACCAATCGATCAGAAATAAGTAGATTTCAGCTTCAAGCAGATAGTGACTCAAAAAGTTATCCAGCAAATGTTTGAGGAAAGCCTTAAAGGGTTGAAACGTACAAACAGATATAATATTCAATATTTCACTCTTCCACAATGGGCCACAGCCTCCTGGGGATTTGGCAACTTACACGATAGATATGAATGTAAATGAGAGAATGAATGGATGGTATTGATTGGGGCTGATGTTCCAGTGTGTTCGACGACTCACTTCCGTCATCACCGTGTGTGGAATGGTTGGAACAATATCTGAACTCTGAACAGTTGTAAAGCACTTTGGGTGACCTTGGTCTGTAAAATGTGCTATATAAATAAACATTACTTACTTACTTTGTTTTTTTTTTTTTATTGATTAGTAGAAAAGGGGGCAGGGTTACATAAGAAGAAGAAGGTCCTTTATTTGTCCCACAATGGACAAATTTCAGTTTGATGCATACACACATACAGTACAAATACTCATCAAGGCAAGCAGCAAACATCACTTCCGCGCTCCTTATAGGCAAAGTGAGTTAAATGTTTTGCCCAAGGACACAACGACAGCAGACATCAGTAGGAGTCGGTGGAGAAGATCTCGGGGTGGGCTCGAATCCACGACCTTCCAGCCCAAAGGCCATTGCTCTCCCAACTGAGCTACTGTCGCCTAGCACAGTATTCCTCTTTGCTCCCTTTCGGACATGAATGTTTATTTTATTTACTCCTTGAGGGAACAAATTGTACTTACATTGTACACATATCGTTGTTTTGATCTTTTTTTGTTTCTATTTTGCATTGTCCGACTCACAAAGACTCACTCATTCATTTGTCGGGATATAATTCAGAGTAATAAAATATGGCCTTGTTTTTTCCGCACCTTCTCTTACCTTTCAGAAGCGAGGCCTCAGGGACCAATAGAAATCTTGCTTTGCTGCTATAATTACAGTCCTGGTACATCAGAACAGCAAGCGGCGTTCTGCGAGGCTCCAGGGCCGCCGCCATCTGTCCGTGAACGAGGACAGAACGGTAAAAACACTGTTTCTGTGGAGACAGCGGGAGACGCAGATGTGGAGCTGGAGGTTTGGTCCAGGAGCCGACCACGAGAAGATTTCAGTGCAAAGTTTATGAATTTTGGGTGAAAATGTAGGTATAGTCCTTGTTTTAACCCCATTTCCACCAGCCCTATTGGTCCCACTCTACTCACTTTGACCTGGTTGCGTTTCCATAAAGCTTTAGTGTTTGGGAGTGTATGCTAGCTACATTTACATTACGAAACCAGTGTCCGGGGAAATTCCTTGGTAATCTTGGCTACCAGCACCACTCTGGCCAATCTCTGTCAGTTAGAACAGCTCGGCCTGAGAGACCAAGAGGGGACCAAAGAGACC
This sequence comes from Knipowitschia caucasica, assembly GCA_964034765.1. Classification (NCBI taxonomy): domain Eukaryota; kingdom Metazoa; phylum Chordata; class Actinopteri; order Gobiiformes; family Gobiidae; genus Knipowitschia; species Knipowitschia caucasica. Next base: position 19,395,629 of record OZ035841.1, on the reverse strand, counting down.
AGAGAGATCAAGAGGGACCTAAGAGACCAAGAGGGACCAAAGAGACCAAGAGGGACCAAAGAGACCAAGAGGGACCAAAGAGACCAAGAAGGACCAAAGAGACCAATAGGGACCAAAGAGACCAAGAGGGACCAAAGAGACCAATAGGGACCAAAGAGACCAAGAGGGACCAAAGAGACCAGAAGGGACCAAAGAGACCGAGAGGGACCAAAGAGACCAGAAGGGACCAAAGAGCCAAGAGGGACCAAAGAAGGACCTGGTACTGGTTGAACAGGGTAAAAGGGGTAATAAAGACTCCCAATCGCGGTAAACACAAAAATCTATGTGATAAATATATTAGTGAGATAAAAAAGGCTGGTCTTAGAAAAACAATTCAAGTCTTTGGACATATTTTGTGATGTTACACTGCAAAAAGTGTTGAAAAAATTTGTGTAAAATGGCCCAAATTTGGCAACGTTTATCTTAATTTTAGCAGATTATGACTTAGCCTTGAAACAGGATTCCTCAACGAGACAAAGCAAAGTCATCTTGTTTTAGAAAGATACAACAAATGTCTAACTTTGAACGAGAAAATAAAGCCACAGATCTTTGAATAAGACTAAATGGCTTCGTCCCGATGGAGAAACTTGTGGGAAAAACTCTGGATACCAGAAATTATGACCTCATCTTTGGTCATTTTTTGCAGTGTAGACTCAGCTCCTCTCTGAGAATATGGCGTCTTCAACTCATGTTCACACCTCGACGCAAATGGATTTTTTCTGCTTTCTGTGGAGACCTTGATAATAAGTGGCTTGTCTTGGAATTGAGTGAGCCATTTAAGACACACACATTTCCCTCTGATGATGCTGCTACTGCTGCTGCTGCTGCTGCTACTGCTGTTGGAGGATGGACCAGGAGGCGGTGAAGAAAACACATAAGAAGTACACAGCTAAAAGAGACAAAATTATGCCAGGTTTTTCATGGTTTTAGAGTCCCAAGTGCGAGCTCTGTCTGCAGCTCTATACACACACAATCTTTGTTTATTATTACCTATTGGAGACGAGGACATTTAGCTACATCTCTGGACATCTATACACATTTGTGGACTCTGGTCTGTGCCCCGTATGGACCAATGGCTCTGTGTGTTTTTTATTGTCACATTTCCTGTGTTTTAACCGTTTGATTTTCTGATCCGAGTTGGTGAATCGACAGCTTTGCAAAGTCCTCCACTGTTGTGATATAGGGCTGTACAAAAATATATGGAATTGAACGATATTTTTGATACATTTTTGCTCCTCGGGGTACTTGAAATTATGTTGAAAACGTGTAAACACTGAGAGTAAGATGGATGGGAGAGTAAGCAATGGGTTATACATAGTTTTAATGTGTATCTTTTTAAGGAAAAAACATAATTTATTCTATTTTAAACATACAACCCAGAACCAACATAATAAATATATTATGTTTAAAATGTATGTGTACTGTATGTTTCCTTAGTTTTGGTCGTTAGGGTTAGGTCCAGATGGGTTAAAATCACTCATGAAAAAGTAAACATTAGAAAAAAATAAACGTTCCCGAGAGACTCAAACAGGAAGTGCAATAATAACAAACATATGGGAGTCACACTGCAAAAAATTATGAAAAATCAATACATTTCTCAAATTTGGCAACATTTATTTGTAGTTTGAGCTCATTTTGAGAAGATTTGTGAAATAAGACTAAACGGCTTCGTCCCGTCGGAGAATCTTGTTTTAACACAGTCAGAAACCACTTGATTTTAGAATGTCCTCATATTTCAACACTTTTTGCAGTGCATTGGTCCATAGGGGGCGGGATCAACACCAAACATGTTACTTTTAAAATAGGCACTTTTTCTATAGTCCATAACTGCTTTTAGAAATAACCAGAACATTGACATTCCCCGGTCCTCCTCTTCCGTTCTTTGTCCTCTGGATCCATGGGACATTTCTCGGCGGCGATGGTGGATAACGCCATCGGGACGGTCACTCATTAACGCGTAATGGAAGAGGCTGCGGCCGAGAGACAGCTGCTTTATTTCAGCGCTCGTGTGCTTAAAGACTGACGGTGAGAGACTGTGATGTGTTTGTGAGTCCATGTCGTACTCACAGAGCGCAATCGTTAACGTATTTATTCATGAATTTGCATTATGTGGTGAGGCAGCGAATATTTAAGGTGGAGTCTGATCCTTGCGGTGATATGTGGGTGACACTGTGTGGGGGGTGGTTCTCTGGTAAAGTGGACGCACAATGATAATATGGTTTTGTGTTGGTGTTGTGTATCTTCACTGCCAAAAGTGATGAAAAATAAGTCAAAAATTGTTAAGATTTGGTAAAAATGTATCTTACTTTGAGCACCTTTGGACTGCCTTAAAACAAGATTTGCCACTGGGACCAGAGAGAGACACAGGAGAGGGACCAGAAACAGGCTAGAAAGAGACCAGAAAGGGACCAAAGAGAGACCAAGAGACCGGCGAGAGACTAGAAAGAGACCAGAAAGAGACCAGAGAGAGATCAAAGAGAAACCAGAGAGAGACAAAGACCAAAGACAGACTTTGGTACTGACTCCAAACATACAAATGTAAATATGATAATCACAAGGTTCAGCAAGAAGATTGTGGGTTCGAATCACAGTCGGAACAGAGCTTTTCTGAGAGGAGTTTGCATGGTCTCTACAAGTCTGCGTAGGTTTCCTCCAGGTGCTCCGGTTTCCCCTACCACTAAAAACATGTACAATAGATCTGGCATGTGTCTCCTGTACCGGCGACCCCTCTGTTTGTGAGAAGTGAGGGACATACATTCCCACAATTGTAAAACGCAGTGAACCAAAAGCGAGCTCTCTCAGCGTCCGCTTCCAGATACCGTGCTGTTGCTTCCACACGCTGAAAAAAAAAATCACTTTCAAAACAACCAAGACAAAGGTGCTCAAAGCTCCGCATCGCTCCACCAAATCTGTCGAAAATCAACCTCACAACCTGGAAGTCTATTCTCAGTTTACATAGATAGATAGATAGATAATTCTATAAAGCTAACAATAATAATAATAAAACAGTCCTTCAGGTCACAGCAGCAGAGGTGGAGCAGCCTCTTGCTTTGGACCATTTTCTCTGCTCTGGTCCAAAGTAAAATGCTAAACGCTTTCTTAGCATTTTTCAAAAAGTTAGCATTCCTCCAGTGGAGATTCACCTGAGCCACTTGGTTCGGACCGTGAATCCTCTCTGCTCTGGTCTGGACCAGTGTAAAATCATGAACACTGTACTGCAGCAACATCTCAGGTAGAAAAAAATAATAATAAGAAAAATTGTAAAACACATAAGCTCAACTGTTTCAGAGCTACTTCGGACTTGAGTTTTCCAGCGCATTCCAAAGTTTTTCAGTTTCTTCTTTGTTTTTCAGTTTTTTTCTGACTGAACCAAGTCAGGACATGCATTATATAGTCAATGTTTGGTCACACACCGTCATATCAAGAGACAATCAGAACTCGTGTGTGTCGTGTTGTAAAGTTTCTCTGCCCACTACTGGCCGGGCGCTAGAACTACATTTATTTATTTATTTATTTATTGATTTATTTGATAGGGACAAGTGAACACAATCAACATGTGAAACACTACAACATTTATAGCCAAGGCTAGTTTGCAATGTCCGTCCCTAGGAGGGCTTTTAACACAATTAAAACACATTATACATTATAAAATTCACATTATATAAAAGCAGATGTTCTCCAACTCATTGATGCTCACACACTTGGTTTGTTTTAAGAAATCGCTTTAGTTCATGTTTAAAACCAGCCCAGTCAGAGTTCAGTTTTAGCTGGGGGCTTAAAGAGTTCCAGAGCTTTGCCCCCTGGACCGAGAAGACCGACTGTCCGAATGTGGTTCTCCTGAGGGGCACTTTCACATTCCCGTTAGAGGAGCCCCGTGTGACGGATCTCAGAGGAACTAAGAGAGCACTCAGGACAGCAGGGGCTCGACTGTGCAAAATGTCAAAACATTGTTTTTGATCCTCGTACAGTGTATATACGCTGTGAACATTGCATTATGAGCCTGGTGGTTTCTGTTAATTGGCAACGTCTGCGCAGCGCCTCTGTTTAAACGGGGCCTTAGAGTCACAACACGGATACACAATCGGAGCAGACACACAATCAGAGCCCTTGTTACTTACACAAGGCCAGATCTCGTAGTAGTAGTAGTAGTAGTCGTCTGTATTATGAATTATTAATAGGCTATACTTAATTATGAAGTTTAGCTATCTATTTCTCATAACGCTTTGTGACTGGTCTGTGAAAGGTGCTACATAAATAAATATACTAATACTTAAAGATGACTTCCTGTTGTGATTCAGGGCTATACAAAAATACACTGAAATATTGTGTTTTTACTCAATACAATGTTAGTTTTGCGTTTGCTGAAAAATCTCCCGGAGTCTGTTCTTTACATTCGATTCATATCCGTGGCTGTATTTATTCAACATGTAAACCACGCGCCGCTGAGGCTGCACCTGCTCCGCTCCGAACATAAATCACGGAGATAGAAGTTCATGTTTGAGTGGCCACATGAAAACATAATTTCTTCTTCATAAACTGTGAGTGTGAGTCTGCTGCTGTGAAACATGTGATGATGAGATTTGATTCTATGTTTTTGTTTTCAGCCGTCGCCTCCGAGGACTTTACGAAGTTGTGGATTCGCCAACAACAGATCAGAGAATCAAAGAATGCTAACAAAGGAAATGCAGTTCCAACATAATAATGAACAAAAACACAACAGTAAAAACAGTAAATTATTATAACAAAGTCCAAACACGCTCCAGGACCAAATCCAATGAGCAAACTGTTCCTTCCTCTCTCTCTCTCTGTCTCTCTCCCCCTCCCTTTCTCCCCCTTTCCACCTCAAGAAATACAAAAATGTGTTAGAACAAGTCAAAAAAATTTGTCTATTTTTTATCTCTCTCACTTTCTCTCCTCTCTCTATATCTTTCTCTCTTCCTCCCTTCTTTCTTTTTTTCCTCTCAATTTCTCTCTCTCTTCCCCCCCTCTCTCTCTCTCCCTTGCCCTCTCTCTCTCTCTCCCCCTCCATCTCTCTCTCTCCCCCTCCCTTTCTCTCTCTCTTCTCTCCCTCTCCCCCGCCCTCTCTCTCTCACTCCCTCTCCCCCTCACTTTCCCCCCTCTCTCTATCCCTCCCTCTTTTCTCTCTCTCTCTCTCTCTCTCCACTGCTCCCAAACTTAACCAAGCAAAGTCCCAGTCTCTGCGGATCTGGGGCCGTGGGCTTCTCTCGTCTGGGGCTGGAACATTCTTTTCTTCCACAGTTCAGCTCTGACCTAATGCGATGTGTCAGGGACGTACAGTACTATAGATTTTATAGACGTATTTCAAACCTGTATTTGTGTGAAGAGAAGAGACATTGTATTCTGTATTTTTGACCGTCCATTTTTATTGCAGACTTTCGAATCCCTCCACTGACTTGGACCATCTGGCACCAGGATCTAGGATCATGAGAGACGTCTGCAGAGCCACTCCTTCCAGTTTGGGATCTTTGTCATTGAAGACAGTTTGTTAAGCCTCTGATTGTGTTGAAAATTAGTATGGTTTTGCAATAACAGCGGCCACACTCCCTCAGTGCTGTTGTATTATGTGAATAACTACTCACATTTCAACAACATAATCTCTTTAATACATGTTGTCAGCCGCTGGTTCAAAACTACAGGTTATCTGGACATCAGCACAAACAGACAAGTTACAGACTACAGTCTAGTCTGGGTCTCTGCTAGATGGAAAGCAGAAGAGTGACAAAGAATGGACCAAAGAGCTCTCGTCTTATACCATGATAATTTGAAACACATGCAACAATATGTCCCACCATCCTTAGGTGAAGACAATACCTCCTATGTTCAGAACAAACAGTAGCCCCTGTGTAAGTAAGCCTGAGGCTACTCTAAACAGATGTTTTCTGCGCTCTTCTTAATTTAACTTCCTGTGTTTCATGGCTGGGGGATGGGAGAATGCTGCTGATGCGCCCATCACATCCCATCACACACGTAGGTTAACCCAAAGCTGTCTAAACTTTGAATATATTCTAATTCACTTTAATGAAAATCCAACAACTCTACTAACATATTATTACTATTGTTAGTTAGTTAGTTAGTTAGTTAGTTAGTTTAGTTTAGTTTATTTGAGCAGTTAACATTTTTCTTCCTCCAATGTTTCACAATCATACAGTTAATGAAGCTCAAAGGGAGTAGACTGAAGCAAAAGCTTATAAGTGCCTACCCCTTGTTCATGTAAAATTACATTTGCAGTTAAAGATGATACAGTTATACATTTCTTTTACATTTTTATCAAACAGAAAACAATCCTTCCTGAGTATTTTGTATTAGTTTCAAAACTATATACTTGTACATGTCTGTGAGTTAACGTTTATCCTACTATAGCTATACTTGTCAACATACAATCACCAGCCTTAGTTTACAATTTGCAGCACTGGCAAATAAAGAGGTTTAAGCATTTCACATTTGACAAATAACAATAGTTATAACTTATGGTTAATGTCATTGATCATAACAATTACAACAATTATCCTTCTTGTCATTATCAATGGATGAATATTCGTTTTCATATTATATAGGCATGTTAGACATTTTGTATTCTGCCCTCTTGCCTCGTTGTCATTACTATCCACTATTTATTGTTATTATGAAAATGGCATGCCCAAACTGTAAACCCTTTCTAGTGTGTTGCGTTAAAAAGCCAGAGTGTATAGTGGCCTGTTGAAAGTGGGTGGACGCCCTCAATCAACCAGTCCCCACCCAGCTGCCCTGAGACTTGGTGGATGATGTTTACCTCCTGTACCGTGTGGTGCATTAAGAAGACGAGGCTTTATGTGCCCGTTGAGAGGGGGGGACCCCTAGCCAACAGACCCATGACTCGCCTACCCCAAGTTACCATTGTATGATTAGAATAGTTATAGAAATGACATCGGAGCAACAGCAACAGTTAAATTTATTTCTTCTATAATTTGGACAAACTTGATAGTGCCCAATTGAAATCTTACAATTAGAACTTGATTTAACTTGCGATTAATCGTCAAAGTATTAGAAAAGAATATATGTATATTCATTGTAATGACTTAAGGTTACATATTGTCATATGTTGCAAGAACCATTTCCGTATATTTCCTTTTAAATTGCTTGATATTATCACACTCCTTGATTTCCACTGGCAACTTATTCCATAATCTTATTCCAGATACTGAGACAGAAAAGCTATTTCTTGTTGTCTGTATAAATACAGACTTGAAGAACATTTTATTTCTTAGTTCATAAACACCTTCATTTTCACTAAAAAGCCTTTGAATATTTCCTGGTAACAATTTATTCTTGGCTTTAAACACCACTTGTAATGTTTGAGAGGAGACTAAATCTGAAAATTTGAGTAATCTTGATTTAAGAAACAGAGGGTTGGTATGTTCTAAATAACTTGCTTTATACACATGGCGTATTGCTCTCTTTTGAAGTATGACTAATGACTGCAGATTAGTTTTATAATTATTTCCCCATACTTCTGTGCAATAAGTGTAGATATGGCAAAACCAGTGAACAGTAAAGAATATATAACGATCGCTGATCTAAAACCTGCCTTGCTCTACTAAGGACCGCAACACTTTTTGACACTTTTTTTTGCACATACTTAATATGTGATTTCCAGTTAATTTTATTGTCCATAATGACCCCCAAAAATCTAATTTCGTTCACTTGTGTTATATTTGTGCCATCCATTGATATAGTAATTTCTGCATTATTTGCACTGTTTCCAAAATACATACATTTTGTTTTATTCATGTTCAAGGATAATTTATTTATATTGAACCACATTCTAATTTTGTTAAATTCTGTAGTTACATCTTGAACTAATTTTTGCAGGTCCGAGCCAGAGCAAAACAGATTAGTATCATCCGCAAACAATATGGGTTTTAATATCGATGACACATGGCACAACTCATTGATATATAAAATAAATAATTTTGGTCCCAATACAGAACCCTGTGGAACTCCACAATTGACATTTAAACATCTAGAGCTATATTCTCCCAATCTTACAAACTGTGTTCTTTCACTCAGATAGCTCTTTACCCATTGTAAGGCTATACCCCTGATACCGTAGCGTTCTAATTTTCTAAGTAGAATTGTGTGATCTATAGTGTCAAATGCTTTGCTTAAATCCACAAAAATTCCGATTGCATGACGTTTTTGATCAAGAGAGGATGATATTTGTTCAACTGTATCAATAAGTGCCATGGCTGTGGAGCGCTTAGCCCTAAAGCCATACTGACACTCCGATAGTAAGCTATATTTATTTATAAATTTTTCCAGTCGTGTATTGAAGAGTTTTTCAAGAATTTTGGAGAATTGCGGTAACAAACGAAACAGGTCTATAATTATTAAAAGTATGTCTATCTCCTGATTTGTACAGTGGTAACACTTTAGCGATTTTCATTTTATTAGGGAATGTACCCGTCCTAAAAGATAAATTACAAATATATGTTAGTGGTTTTGATATACCCTCAATTACCTTTTTGATTACTGACATATCAATATCGTCGCAGTCTTTTGATCTCTTATTTGCACATTTGTGTACTATTGCTATAATTTCATTTTCTTCTACCATTGATACAAACATAGAACTCAAATTACGTTCAGTCAGATGTTCCTTCCACCCATCTGGTGGACCTGAATCAGGTATTTTGCCTGCCAAGTCAGAACCCACGTTCACAAAATATTCATTTAGTTTCTCAACAACAACATTCATATTGCGGTTGTCTTTGTTGTCAATATGAAAAAAATGTGGAAAGCTCTTTTGTGTTCTACCTTTGTTTATCACAGTGTTTAAGATTTTCCAAATTTCCTTAATGTTGTCTTTGTTCCTATGCAGCAGCCTACCATAGTATTCTTTTTTACTAGTCCTTAATATGTTTGTTAACTTATTTTTGTAGGTTTTATACTTAATTTCCGATTCCTTTGTTTTTAGTCTTATGAACTCTTTGTACAGTATGTTCTTCTTTTTGCACGCATTCTGTAAACCTTTCGTCATCCAAGGACATTCTTATACTTAGATTTTTTCCATATTGATCGGACTGGACAATTTTTATCATACAATTTTTTAAAAATATCCAGAAATGTATTGTAAGCACTGTTTACATCATTGTCATTGAGGACACTCACCCAGCTTTCATCTTTTAAATTGTTTTTAAATGCATCTAGAGACGCCTCTGTTCTAACTCGACTGTACTCCCTATTATGTGTAGATCTTTGAGTCACTTTGTAATTATTTTCATATACAGTAAACACCGGAAGGTGGTCACTGATATCACTCAGTAAAATTCCACTTACTGAGTGATTTGACAAATTATTTGTAAAAATATTATCCAGAAGAGTTGCACAGTGAGATGTTATTCGTGTTGGTCTAGTGATCACTGGATACAAATGCATGCTGTAGATTGTATTAATAAAATCATTTATCATTTTGTTATTATTTGTATTCAGCAAATCAATATTAAAATCTCCGCATATAAAGACTGTTTTGTTACTTGTTATGTACATTCTCTCAAACCATTCTTTAAATTGTTCTATACCCAGACCCCGGGGATCTATATATACAACTAATGAGTGCATGCTTATGTTTTTCATCATATATTTCAACTGTTATGCATTCAACCAAGTTGTTTACAGCAAGTGACATTTTATCTATAACTTGAAATTTGAGATTGTTGCTCACATATAGACCCACACCACCCCCACCTTTATTTTCCCTATCCAAATGAACAAACTCATAACCTTCAAGGTCAAAATTCATATCCTTGTCTGGGTTAATCCATGTTTCGGTAATTGCAATAACACTAAAGGGTTGCGTAAATTGACTCAGGTAACATTTAATTTGTGAAAAGTTTGCATATAAGCTTCTAGCATTGATATGGATCAGTGAAAATTTCTCATCCTTGTTTATACTCTCATATTTATCCTCAGAATAATAACGGCAGTTATTATTGATGTGATTGAAAAAATTATTGTCCGGATCAATGTTATTCTCCACATCATGTGCATTGTAATCTGTGTACTCAAATGCCTGTAATTCCATATCCTCATGCTGCTTAACCCAAAGTGTTAAATTATTTATCTTTTCAGATGTGAGATTATCAAGTCCTTCTAGTTGTGACATGGTGTATGTTCATGAGTCCAGTTGAGTCTTTACCTTCACACTTGGTCACAATTAACAGTACTGATCCAGTTCCTCAATTTTCCTCACGACCATCACTTTAGCTTCTTCAGGTGGGCCATTAAGCTTGATGTATACCTTACAGTTCATGGACCATGTGTTTAGGATTTTCTTCATTTTCCTCAAGTAACGCGCTCTTTTTGCGATATCAGCGTTAATCTTCGTCAGATGCTCATTAATATAAACATCCGTGCCTTTGAGCTTCCTTCCTTCTTTCAGGAGTGCAATCTTGTGTTTTCTGTTCGCAAAGCGTATTATGACCGCTTGCTTGTCGCTGTTGTTCCTTTTCGGGAGTGTGTGGCAAGCCTCGATGTTCCCACAGTCAAAGCGAATCCCTTTCGACTGAAGGAAGACAGCCACCTGCTGCTCCGTGGAACGCGCATCCATCTCACCGCCGGGGTCCCCAGCGCTGGTCGCTGCCACCGCTCTCGCATACGACCTGGGATTGATCTTAATCCCGGTGATGATCACATCGTTTATTCGACTATACTGTTCCAAATCTGCAATCCGGCACTCTAATTCAGATATTTTCTTGTCCTTCTCATCATTTTTATTGTTATTAATAAAAAATAAAAATATCCACTTTATTGTCCCTGTAGGGAAATTTGTCCTCTGCATTTGACCCTTGCATCCCGGAGCTGGAGGATATTACATATTGAGCATATTTTGAAAGGTAGGGGAAAGCAGGCAAAGCTCTCGATTTACCGGTCAATCTTCGTTCCCTCCCTCACCTATGGTCATGAGCTTTGGGTAATGACCGAAAGAACGAGATCGCGGATACAAGCGGTGGAAATGAGCTTCCTCCGCAGAGTGGCTGGGCGCTCCCTTAGAGATAGGGTGAGGAGCTCGGTCACACGGGAGGAGCTCGGAGTAGAGCCGCTGCTTCTCCACGTCGAGAGGAACCAGTTGAGGTGGCTCGGGCATCTGTTCAGGATGCTTCCTGGACGCCTCCCCGGGGGGGTGTTCCGGGCACGTCCCACTGGGAGGAGGCCCCGGGGAAGACCCAGGACACGCTGGAGGGACTATGTCTCTCAGCTGGCCTGGGAACGCATTGGGGTCCCCCCAGTCGAGCCGGAGGAAGTGTGTCTGGATAGGGAAGTCTGGGCGTCTCTGCTTAGACTGCTGCCCCTGCAACCCGGCAACGGATAAAGCGGAAGAAAATGGATGGATGGATGGATGGATGGGAAAGCAGAGCACTCAGAGGAAACTGGAGCACGGGAAGAACATGCAAACTCAACTCAGAAAGGTTGTGTTTCAACTGGGATTTGAACCCAGGACCGTCTTGCTGAGAGGTGAGAGTGCTATCCTCTGTTTGCTTGGATGGATGTGTTATAGGAATATATAAGTATCTATCTTTCTCGACTAAAGGCAGAGTCTGGTCCGTCCAATGTAACTGTCTTTAATATTTTCACTGATGGAAGAAGGATTCAGAACTCTGTATTTTTCCCTCTGCAAAGACTATAATAGAGTTTTACCAAAAACTTCTATTTTATTCTCATCCAACCATGTGATATAACCATGTCACAGTCTCCCAGGCCTCTTCAGGATCCTCCAGGTGGCCAGTGGAAAACTTTAGCTTCAGCAGCAACACCAGACCCAGTGTGAACTGTGGGGGTGGAAACATTATGGTTCGGGGCTTCTTTTCTGCAAATGGGATAGGACGACTGATCTGTAGAAAAGAATAGATGAATGCCATCCATCCATCTTCTTCCCCTTAATCCATTTCTGGGTCGGGGGGTGGCAGTCAGAGCTGCACCCAGTACACAGAGCACCAGCCCCTCACTGATCCTCCTGCAGGTGCTGAGTCCACAGGGGCCTTGATCTTCAAGCGGGGGCTTCAGGCAAAGTGGGGTTAAGTGTGGGAGTCATGAAGTAGGTCTCACCGAAGTGGCTCGAACCCACAACCTTCAGGACCAATGAATGGGGCCATGAAAAACCTTCCCAGAGGGGTATAATGTGAAGTTTAAAGACCCCATATGTGTACGAGGGCTCCCTCTGGTGGTAACATGAGAAGTTACAGGCAAAACACTATTTTTTTTTACTTTCATTCTAATTTTTTTTCATTTACTTTCTACTTTTTATATTTATTTTTCACATTCTAAAACATGAAATGACAAAGTAAATACTGTAGTGTCCTTAATAATCTTCTTATCATTAATGGACAAAGATTTACTTTTAAAGACAGTAGCTCAGTTGGTAGAGCATGAGCCTGGTGGTCATGGGTTCGAGCCCACCGCGAGACCTGCTGCACGACTCCCACCGATGTCTACTGTTGTTGTGTCGTTGGGCAAGACATGAAAGATGGAGGACTCAGCACTTGCAGGAGGATCAGTGAGGGGCTGGTGCTCTGACTGCCAACCCTCTCTGACCCAGAACTGGATAAAGGGGAAGAAAATGGATAGATTTACTTTTTCAGACAGTGGTCATCCTGCTCCCCATGCACCAATGGCTCCTCTGTGTTTGTAATTTGTGCATTTCTGGTGTTGGAACCATTTGATTCTTTGATGTTTTGAGGGCAAATTGATAACTTTGTGAAGTCCTGAACTGAACTGAATTAATGGCCCAAAAATAACACTAACAACACAAACTCTCTCATCTTCCTTATATGTTTTTTTTTTGCTTCAAGGAAACCACATGGTATTAAAAAGTGATTCTTGGATTCTGTCAGTGCTAATAATCACTGCTCACACCTCTGCGCTGGATCTAGAGTCGTACGTGAACCTTCAAAACAATTCCCAGGCTGCTTTCTTCCACCTCATCTCATAACTGACTGAATCCTACATTAATCTTGCTTTTTGAGGAGCTTCACATTCATCAGCGGCTGACACACGAGCTCTCGCAGATCTTATTATCATATGTCACAGGTCCGTGGAGTGTAGCCGCAGAAATGCCACAGCTGCTTCAAATGTCAGAGGAGCTAAGTGCTGCTCATCGACGGAACAAGAGCGTTTGTGCAGAAGGCCACCGTGGTTCAACAACAGATGCATGTGTTCCAGACAACAGAGCAACACTCAGATCCGAATCTGAATCAGAGTCAGAATCAGAATCAGAATCTCAGTCAGAATCGGAATCAGAATCAGAGTCAGAATCAGAATCAGAATCAGAGTCAGAATACATTTATTGCCATTTTCAGAAAAACTACATTAGAATACAAACAGGAGAAACCGGGGGCACCAACACCACAGAGCACAGACGGAAAGAATAAAAAATAGTGAGATAAGAAACAGTGAGGCACAGTCACAGTCTCACGTGTGTTTGCATTGGGGGTGGTGTGGGACGGTTTGGCCGGGTTTACATCAGTCCTACTTGGTCTTACTGTATTCTACTCGACTCGGATTGGTCCTGTTTAATCAGTCCCGGTCCCCAAAGGTTCAGAGGGTTCGGTCATCAAGGTTCAACCCCTAAAAAGTGTAAAGAGTATATACAAATAATGTCAGGGTTCGGAGCTTTACGGCAAGGTACAACATGTCTATATTGACTGAGTGGAAGTTGGCTGGATGACACTGTGAACTTGTCTTTATAGCATCCTGCGGGGACTCTGAGGAGCACAGGGACTGGCCTCCTGCTGAATCTTTTCCCTTTTTAATCTATGGTGATTAAAAAGGTGTTTTGAATGCCTTGTGTTATTTTGTCTATCTATGTTTTGTTCTGCACTTTGAGTTGTGTAGGAACTGTGCTAAACTTGCCTTGGCTGTATTTTTAAATATAGCTGGATCCACTAATACACAGGTGTGAGAACTGCATGTGAGATAAATTGCAAAGGAGAACACTTTATATCAGGGGTCTCCAACCTGTGTCTCGGGATCCTCCAGTAGCTCCCCACCCCCTTTCAGGTAGCTACCCAAAGGATTTAGATTTTAGAATTTAACACATGATCTTAAACGAATACATCAAGAGTCATTGCATATCTATTGTGAGTATAAATATAGGGTTACACAGTATTATGGTGTATTTTACATGTGTTTTCCATGTTTTGTCGTTATTATTAGATTTTTACAACTGCAAAAAGAAGTAGCTCTCTGCCACTTCTTTTGTGTAAATGTAGCTCCCGATTGAAAAAGATCGGAGACACCTGTTGTATATGGACTCAGACAGACGGCAAAACTGCTTTAAAAAACATGTCGGACCGAGATAAAGTTGTGATATTTCAGCCTTGAGAGAAAAAGGTAAAAACTGGACACATCCATCAGTGTTTCCTGGTTTCCACTCACACAGACACACACCGTCTTTATCTCCTTTGGCGAGAAACGTCACTGTCCAGAACCGCACACGTCCAAACTCTCCAAGTCTTTCTCACAGATTTATTCTCGCCGCAGAAATTTCCCGACAGGAGTCTCACTCTGAGCAGTTTAACCCAATCAGCGTTTTCCAAATGTGTTCGGAAGATCCCGTCCCACAGAGAGAGGCGGTAATTAAACCACATCACTTTGGTCTAATGAAGTGGCTAACGGGTAAACCCTCGCGCCTTGCTGCTGCTGCTTCTTCTGCTTCTTCTTTTGCTGCTTCTGCTTCTTCTCCTCTGCTGTTGCTGCTTCTCCTACTGCTGCTTCTACTGCTGCGGCTTCTTCTTCTGCTGCTTCTTCTTCTTCTTCTGCTGCTGCTGTTGCTGCTTCTCCTACTGCTGCTTCCTCTGCTTCTGCTTCTTTTGCTTCTGCTGCTTCCTCTTCTTCTTCTGCTGCTACTTCTTCTTTTGCTGCTGCTGCTGCTTCTCCTACTGCTGCTTCTACAGCTGCTGCCTCTACTGCTGCTGCTTCTTTTTCTTCTGCTTCTTTGGCTGCTGCTGTTACTGCTTCTACTGCTGCTGCCTCTACTGCTGCTGCTTCTTCTTCTGCTGCTTCTCCTACTGCTGCTTCCTCTGTTTCTACTTCTTTTGCTTCTGCTGCTTCCTCTTCTTCTTCTGCTGCTGCTTCTTCTTTTGCTGCTGCTTCTACAGCTGCTGCCTCTACTGCTGCTGCTTCTTCTGCTGCTGCTGGTACTTTTGCTTCTGCTGCTTCTTTTGCTGCTGCTGCTTCTGCTTCTTCTCCTACTGCTGTTGTTGCTGCTTCCCTACTGCTGCTTCTACTGCTGCTGCCTCTACTACTGCTGCTGCTGCTCCTTCTGCTGCTCATTCAGCTTCGTTTGATTCTGCTACTGCTTCTTTTTCTTCTTCTGCTCCTGCTGCTTCTTCTTCTGCTTCTTTTGCTGCTGGTTCTGCAGCTTGTAACATTGGCATTCAGCAAAAAAAAAAAATGCTGAAGAAAAGGGGAAGGCAGCACAACCCAAACCTTTTTCACAGGACTTCAAATGTTTCAAATATAATCGGAATATGTGGTGTTTTGTCATGTCAACAATTTAAATAAATAAATACATAAATAAATAAATACTGTCATCACTTCTAGACAAGTTATTGAGAAAATAAAGAGACCATAGTTGATTCAAGTAAATTTCCCGATTATAACCTTTGTCCTATACATTATCCTTTACATAAGATCTTTCAAATGTTGTGATGTCACATAAATGCTAACCACTGAATCAAGCCATGTTATTGTATCGACCTGGACTTTGTTACTTGGGAAACAACCATATTTTGGCGTCTGGGAGGCATTAGTATTCCTCCACACACTTCCACTTCCTGGTTATTTACTCCCGTCTCTGCTCCACAGCTCTGCTCCACAGTCACACATTTACACACTGAGACAGGTACACACAAAAAGCCACAGCAACACAACTAACTTCATCCACCCGGAGAAGGCACGAGAGCCACTCATCGATTTCTCTCCGGCTCAACGCAAACTTGTCCGACACGTTTTAGGAAAGGCCTGGACGGCTTGAGTTTGGTGATAAAAGAGAAAAGTTTAAGAAGAAGTGGAAAATGCTACAGTGTGTGCTATAGTGTAACCGTAGATGATAAAGTAGGAGTGGACTGAGTGAGTGGATGCCCATGACTTTTTGAGTTTGCATGTTCTCTCCATGTCTGCATAGGTTTACTCCGGGTGCTGCTTATGAACCAATGGCTCTATGTGTTTTCCATTTCTATCTCTTCTATCTTGTTTGAACTTTTTGATTCTCCGGTCTGTGTTGGAGAATAACAATTGTTGTGATTTAGGGCGATGAAAAAAATACATTGAATTGATTTGAACTACCACTAAAAACATACGTACAATAGTTCAGGGTGAATGAATTTGTGAGTGAGACAAAATTATATATATCTTTAAAATTATTTGTCAGATAGAACAACAGGCAGAGCGGCTGAGTGGCTGGCATTCTCTCTTTTCAGCAAGAATAAGGTCCAACTTTGACTCCAGACAGGGCTTTTCTGAGTGGAGTTTACGAGCTTCTTCCTGTGTCTGTGTAGTTTTCCTCCAGGTGCTCCGGTTTTTACTACCACAAAAAGTATATGCTAGAGCAGTGGTTCCCAAAGTGGGGGTCCCGACCCCCCGGGGGGTCGCAAGATGATTTCCACACAAACAAACAAAAAAGATTTTTTTTTTTTTGAGCAAATATAAAGCCCTTAAATATTTATTTAGCATTTGATTTGATTCAAAAGGACTACTTGTTAAATTGTGTTTGGAGACTATAATATATTTTAATAACGTTAGTAATTTTGTCCCAGTCATTGCAGCGTCAATCAAAATCATCACGTAACACAGCTCACATCATGCGCAGCGACAAAGCGTGTCCTGCTGTTGTTTGCTAAAACTAAAGGTGTTTGGAGGCTACAAATAAATAATACCTGCTTTAAAATGAAACGAGGTTAATATCCACAACAGAAAAACCCGGAGGGGGAGAAAAGTCACTTGTATCAGGGGTCAGGCTGATGGTGCGAAGAGAGGGAGAGAGGGCAGAGGAGGGAGAGAGGGCAGCGGAGGGAGGGAGGACAGCGGAAGAACAGCGCGTTAAAGAGGCCCGGCTTTTCGGAGTCAAAGAGGTCCGCACATTAAAAGCGGGTGGCCGGTTTATGCCTTTACTGACAGTAACTTTGGAAAGAGAAGCCGCGGGGATGAACCGCATAAAGTAACAGCAGAAAGCGGCCGCCCGCTTTTAATGTGCGGACCTCTTTACCGCTGACTCCGGAAAGCCGGCCCACTTTACCGGTAGGAGAACAGTGAGGGCGAGCCGCAAGAAATGCGCTCCACTTCTGCTGAGGAGGGAGCCCACCAAGCCCATCACTGTGTCACTACATGAGTAAAAATATGCAAGCCTCCTTTTTTGGGCTGGACAGTGCAGCTCGGTAGTGGCGTGAGTCTCTAGAAAGCGTTACTCCGTATCAAGGAAATACATGCTCATTTCATGTGACGGAAGGGCTGTTGGGGGGGGGGGGGGGGGGGGGGGGGCGGGTTAGCAGGGCATTTATGATGGGGGTCGCGGGCTAAAAACTTTGGGAACCCCTGTGCTAGAGTAAATGAATGTGTGTTCGTGAGAGAGGCTATGGGACGGAAGCAAATTAGCTCAATGCAACGATCCAGAGAGAAGAAGTCAGGGCTCTCACTTCACAGCAAGAAAGTCCTATTGGTTCTATTCCAGACTATGCCTTTTCCTCCAGGTGCTCCGGGTTCCCCTACCCCTAAAAACCATGTGCAATATCTCCCAAAATCCTCAAATTCTCAGATGGGACTTGGTTGTATAAAGCCAAATAGCATTAACTCAAAGACATTTTACAAACACAAAATATTCACAGGACACAGACATATTAAGAGTTTTTTCACCAGTAAATTCCCGATAACGAGACGGTAACGCAGAGAGTGGCCTTTTGAATGACCCTTTGCAAAGTAAGCCGAGTTCCCAATTAGTTCCAGCGCCGTTCTATATCCGCCTCAACTTTATTCTGAGCAGAACAAACATTTTCCTAAGTCTGACAGTTGCCTCTAATTAGCCATACACTGGTGCTAACTTATCCACATGATGCAACTCCATGAAAGTGGGTTCTATACACACTCATTCCCGAAACAAACAACATTTACGCTGCCAAGTTTCGGTTAATTCTCAACGTTAGCTCGAAAGTTTCCAGTGACGTGCATTAAAGACCAAATATTATAATTATTATGAAAAATTTTTGGTTGTTTAAAATGATAATGAGACTGTTTACTTGATTGGTCACAACATCGTAGATAATCAAATATTATTGAATTGTGGCCCATGTTTTTGCCACTTCCTGTTTCTACCTGAGACCAGTGCATCTCTATCGGGGCCTTAGCTATCAGTTAACTCTGGTCCAGTATCATTTCCTACATGTACGTCTGGGTCTGATCCTAGTGGCTTCAGTTTCCTCAGTTGAATCCCCTCCGACCAATCAGAGAGCGGGAGAGGCGGGTGGTTGTAGTTTGGCAGAGAATGCGATAGTAAAATATTCTGTTCTGGTTCTGCTGCAAATATCACGAAATTGAAGCTGGAGCAGGAGGAATGTTTACCAAATGTGATTGTTGTCAAAGATGTTGTGGCTCTACTCCCCACGGGCTTCGTTAGTGGCAAAGGAGATGGCTAAAGCTAGGCTAAATTCTAAAGATAAGATAAGATATTCCTTTTTTTCGTCTCAAAGTTGAGAAATGTCAGTGTCCGATATCGTTGCACAATACAGCAGAGAAAGAGGGAAATAAGAGCACTCAGATTGCACACATCAACTAGAGTCTATTATTTAAGATAATAGACAATATAATTCAGAAAAGATCATTAGACGGTAAAGTAGAAAAAAACTCTGGAGCTATAATTGCAGATCAGAAGTATTTACAGATGTGTATATTGTACTTCAGCAGCGGAGAATATGAGCGGAACAAGCAATATTAACAATATCAGCAGTGAAGTGACTAGTGAATGACAGAAGTATCAGATGGATATGTAATAATGCAGTATTAATATCAACAGGTAAAGTGACTAGTGCCTAAGTTACTATTGAATTATTATCGGTGACAATGTCTCACTCACTCGGGCTCATTACATACGTGACGGTAAACTTAGATCCAATCGTTTCAATCTGCATAAGGTGTTAACCCCTCCCACTCGTTAACGGAGTCAATGGAGCAAATCCAGACCTTAGTACAAAATGAAATGAGTATGATGGTGTGGTAAGTCCAGGCTAGTACATCTCTAACATCTCTAAAAAGAAGACAGCCACGTTCTGTTCTGCTGTGAAATCCTCTTGTCACAGTAAACAGCAGTACAAGAAGCTCAGAGTCCGGTCTTGTCCTGTCTTCACCCTCTCTTCTCGGCCAACAACACATCGACAACTTATCGATCTGAGTTTGTGTTAATGCTGACAGCTCATCTAAGTCCTCTCGTTCCAGCTCGACCCGGTTCTGCTGAGCCAGGAGCTAATAATGCTAATGCACCGCCATGGATAAAGCGCTCCGGAACTTGAGTTATCGCTGTCATAAATACGGGATGATTGAACGGAACGGTAAACAACTGTGGGGCGCCGTGTCACCGAGCCATCAGGAGGATTTAAAGCATCCTGTACGTGAGAGTCGGTGAACGAGAAGAGTCCCATGTGGACCTGAAACTGACGGGACCATCCAGATACAAGAGCACAGGGGAATGTGTGCAAATGTGCAATAAAAACAGCAGATAAGGCTTTGAGAATGTGCAATAACAACACATTAGGCTTTGAGAATGTGCAATAACAACACATTAGGCTTTGGGAATGTGCAATAACAACACATTTTTCGCGTTCAGGCTCAGGCTCGCCATCAGGCTCTATAACAAAGCCACTTCAGGGAGGAGCAGGGGGGGAGGAGGGAGGGAGGGGTCTTGAGAATTGTTTTGCAGTGCCTTAATTTCTCTTTTAATGATTTTAATGTATTTATTGTCTCTTTTTTTAACTATGTTGCATCTTTTAATTCTAACCTATGTATGTATCTTTGTATGATTGCGAGCAAGGGACCAGTGCACAATTTATTTCGGGATCAATAAAGTATATATCTATCTATATATCTATATCCATTAGGCTTTGAATGTGCAATAACAGCACATTATCAATCAATCAATCAAAGTTTATTTGTAGAGCGCCTTTCATACACAGGGCAACACAAAGCGCTTCACAGTCCACATCACAAATCATCACATAAAACAAACACCAGAATCACAATTAAAACATTAAAATCACACAAAAGATTAAAACACAATTAAAACATTAAAATCACACAAAAGAATAAAACCATTAAAACTTTCAAAATTACACAAGAAATTTAAAAAAATAAATAAATGACAGCAGTGCATTAAAAATGGAGATAAAATCCTTCAGTTATATGCACAGGCAAACAGAACAGTCTTTAACCTGGATTTGAACATTAGGCTTTGGGAATGTGCAATAACAGCGCATTAGGCTTTGGGAATGTGCAATAACAGCACATTAGGCTTTGGGAATGTGCAATAACAGCACATTAGAATTTGGGAATGTGCAATAACAACACATTAGGCTTTGGGAGTGTGCAATAACAGCACATTAGGCTTTGGGAATGTGCAATAACAACACATTAGGCTTTGGGAATGTGCAATAACGGCACATTAGGCTTTGGGAATGTGCAATAACAACACATTAGGCTCCAGGAGAAGAGCAAGGGAAGTGCCAGCATGGACTAATATAAGACGGTGCAATCCGACCGATGCAATTCGGCCTCTGGTCCTGGTTTGGGCAAATCTTGTTTTAAAACAGTCAGAATGTAATTCTGATTCAATTCCATGTGTAACCCACTTTGGAATTAACATGAACGACTAGGTTCTTAAAGAGCTCAAATGTAAAGTGTTGGAACTATAGCCACAATGAAAGACAGACAATAGTTAAATGTAAATTGTTTAGTTAATTATGTCAAGAATTATTACCACAAAAACAATGTAATGTAAAATAAAATACAAAAATAAATAGGCGCCTTAAAAATAACCCAAAAATAAACCCTTAAAGTCTGTGAGTGCACTTAAAGTTTTGTTCAAGGTGGTCAGCTGACACGGTCCTACGCAGCCGATAGCTCATGCGGTCTGCAATGGGATCATCCAGTTTTGGCTCAGGTGGGGTGGCTCGCCATCTAGTGGTCTTCTTCAAAGATGTTTCCAAATCTCATTAAAAAGACCTGACCGATTCACGCGCGTATGAGCCGGGACACAGTGACGTCACGGCTCTGGATGTGAGCGCTCGCGCAGATAACTGCCTCAATCCTCTCTCGTTCCTTTACGGAACGGTGTCGGAATCTGCGCTCGGCTTGTCTTTCTCTCTTTTCTCTGCTCGATCAGTCAACTTTAACTCCAGGCCAGCAACAGGACTCTTATTTTGGCTTGGATTGATGTCATTTTTCCTCTGATTTGCGCTTTTGAATTGTTGAAATGATGGAGCTGAGCTTTGCGTGTGTCTCGCTGCGTGTGTCTCGTTGCTTGACTCCGGTCAGAGAGGGGAAGCGGGGTCGTGTGCACCGTGGATCTGAACGTAACGTTTTGGCTGTTGCTACGCCACTTATATGCTGCACTACAGTGCATTGTGTTGGCACATCTACAAATAAATAAATAAACAAAGTACGCTTTTTCATTTAGTACTTAAATATGTTAACCATTCCTTTGTGGTTTACATTTAAATTAGGAATTTGGTTTTACACCTGGGTTACACATAATTTCATGTACTTATTCTTAAGAATAAGACAGTAGCTCAGTTGGTAGAGCATTGGCCTTAAGCCCAGAAGGTTGTGGGTTCAATTCCCACCTCTGCACCTTCTCCACCGACTCCCACTGATGACTGCTGTCGTTGTGTCCTTGGGCAAGACACTTAACCCCACTTTGCCCAAAGCTCCCACTGAAAGATCAAGGCTATGCTCACAGTCAGAGAGCAGCCGTCCTCCTGTGGACTCACCACCTGCAGAGGATCAGTGAGGGGCTGGTGCTATGAGACTTGGGTGGCATCTCTGACTGCCACCCCCCTGACCCAGAAATGGATTAAAGGGTAGAAAATGGATGGATGGATGGATATTCTTAAGAATAGCCCCTTGCTAAGAACCATCTTATTTTAAGGGGTTCTTTTTTTCTCTTAAAAAAAAAGAAACCAAAATCCAAACCAAAAACATTCACATTAATTCCACACCTCACTTTCAGACCCTCAGTTCTCCACAGCTGACACTATCCATGACTTTCAGAGCCAAGGGAACTGGATCATTAATTGGATTATAGATTGTTGTAGCCTGAGATCCCCGACCCTTGAATGTAATATTATAATCAAAGTCAAATTCAAGTATAATTCAATTCAATGTATTATTGTATAGCTCTGAATCACAACAGTAGTTATCTCAGAGGACTTTAGAAAACTGTTGAAATTGCCAACACAGATCAGAAAATCAAACCGTTCAAGCACAAAGAACAGAGAACACATGGTATTGGTCTATAGGGAGTTGACTCAATGCCCATGAATGTTGTTAAATGTCCAGAGTTGACGTCCTGACAGTTTAACAGACCCTCCCGCATCGGCAAGAAAGATAAAACAATGACAAAAACTACTCAATTCAAGCAATTTTTACCTTGTATTTTCTCATTTTTTGCAGTGTAGTGTACTGAGTTGCTGTTTCCTGTATCAAATATACTATATAAATAAAAATGAATTCTAGTGTTTCTTCAACTCAAAACATACAGTATATGGGCGACTTAACCACAATACGTCTGCAGGTATGTTTGTGAAAAGCCAATTTTACACAAGTGATTACCGTCTTGCCTTGCACACCTATTTACCATGGGGGCCACCTCTGCTGCTTCATTATATCTAGCACAAAACCAAATCCATCTCATCCTTCAAACAATGAGTTCTGGAGAGACGGAGCATTAAGGGTCACATAAGTTCCAGTCCGTTCCCTCCGTCAGGGCGGTTGTTTACTGTGGATTTTGTCTCGTGTTTTCTCCTCTGGCTTAGATCTGTGGAGGATCCATCTTTGGGCGAGCTGGATGCATGCACCCAATATTCTGCAAACACTATAATTGGATGAGTCACGGAAGGAACCAGAATAGACCGGAGGAACTGACAGCATTATGTAAAAAAAAAAAAAAAGAAGAAGACAAATCAACAACAACTTCCCAGGCACAAGAGTTTGTCTGGTGTTAGCTTGCGCGAGTTTTATTCTCATTCCAGCAGATGTAGCCTCTAGCACCGCAGCGGGAGGCTAACGGCCCCCCCCCCTGGCTCCATCGTAATGTACTGGTGTTTTAGACAGCGTGGGTCGGATCAGAAACGGTAGGAAGGCAGTTGTATGGACTGCAGAAGGAATTAGGGGATTTAGTCATTCAGTTCAAATTAATTTTCTAAAAAAACATATATATTTATATGTTATTGATTAAAACATACATATTCTGCAGCTGTATTTTAAAAGTCATGCATTGCAAATTATCTGGTCAGGATCATAGACTGTACACATATGGACAATGCTAACCTGCTAGCTATGAAGCCCAATAGGGAAGTGCTCATGGATAAAGTTTTGCTCCAACTCGCTCTGAATACTATTGACTTGCATGTAACTATTTTGGGCTTAAATATCTGTGGTTGAGTGCTCTCTGTGATCCTGGTGTTTGTATTTTCATATTTTCCTGGTAAATCCAAATGTGCGGCATATGGAGATTGACCAATCAGGGAGGGAAAAATGAGGAGGAGATCTCAGCAGAGACTTATTTTTGGTTCACAGCATAAATGACGCGACTATAGTTTCACAGCGTTCACATGGTTTTAGAACAAAACAAAAAAGTGATAGCTCCTCTCAGTGTCTGCTATGGCACCAGTAGATACATTTACTTTGACCTTCAGAACAGAACATCAAGTTGACAAGCACTAATAATAATATTACTAATAATAATAATAATAATAGATATTTTTCATGACACACCTTACATTACATTTACAAAATCATCTCAAGGTTATAAAGACAATCAAAACATCAGAATAAAAATTCATAAAAACTAGACTTCTACAAACTAGTAGTACGTAAGTAAGTAATGTTTATTTACATAGCACATTTTAACCGCATGAACTAAGGTCACCCAAAGCGCTTTAAAATGTTGAGAAATCTGATATATTTCTCCTTTCACACACAGTGATAACGGGAGCGAGTCCATTCAATCACTCATTACATTCCAACCATTATCTTATACACA
This sequence comes from Knipowitschia caucasica, assembly GCA_964034765.1. Lineage (NCBI taxonomy): Eukaryota > Metazoa > Chordata > Actinopteri > Gobiiformes > Gobiidae > Knipowitschia > Knipowitschia caucasica. The sequence goes on along the minus strand of OZ035841.1, from coordinate 19,371,295 downwards.
TACTGTACATGTTTAACTATTAGCATTCATTTTGGGCATGTGGAGGGTGTGTTTGTCATCCACCTGTCCATGAATGATTGAACAATATGGAATTTTAAAAATGCTCAAAAAATTGTCTTTGGAAAAAAAATACAATACAAAACGTCTTCATTAAAGTTGCAATAAGCCATTTTGTTAGCTTAGCCGTAGCACCAACTGGAAACCACTCCCCCCTCCCCTCCCGCTCCACCCAACCAAACATCCGGCATTCACAATAGGGAGAGTGGGAAGCAAACGTGAAATTGGCATTTTCTGTTCAGCCATTTTAAGTTTTAGAAAATCCGATAACTCCGGTGCACTCTTGAGAAACAGGAAGTGGGTGAAGGGGGTAAACGCATCCCATTGGTTTATCTTTATCGTTCCGCTCCAAAATATTGTGTTTTAATTTTTGGAGACTATAGGCATCTGGTCAATTCCATTACTATTTGAAAACACATGATAACTTGACTACTTATAGGGTTTAGGGACGTTTTCCCACAAGATTTAAGAAATGTGTCTGGAAATAATCAGTGTCTGCATCTTTAAAGTCAATTCAAACCACAGAGAAATAAATAATCCTCAAGACCAGCAGCCGTTTGACTCAAGCTCCTTTATCTGCTCGCTGGTCCACAGGTTCTACAGTCGCAGCCCCTATCCGGAGAGACCCTCGCAGATTGCTGATCCATGTAAACATCTGCACAAATCAAAGAATAGAGAGAGAGAGAGAGAGAGAGACAGCTGAGGCTCCGGCCGACACTGTGTGAGGCGGCGGCTTACAGTGGAGCTAAAATGTACGGAATAAACACGTACGCAACCTCTGGTAATCGTTGTGTGGTCATGAAAGAGACGCATCCATCTGCAGCAGGAGTTATGGAATCCTTAGAAGTTAAAAAGAAGGTGTTGTGAAGAGGAAAAGCTTTGATAGAGTCAGATGGTGAGTATGTTGACAAAGCATAAGAATACAGAGCAGGCTAGAAAGCAGATGGTGTTGCTCCCAAACCGGTCTGACCTCTCTAGTCCCAGCCGACATAATAATAATAAGATTCAGACTACAGACTACTTTCTTCATCCCACCAGGGGCAATTTGTTTGAGCAGAACAAGGCATAAAAACACATAAAAACAAAGGAAATGTCAGACGGTAACATAAGCGATACGATATAAAATGGAGGCCTATACAATCATATGAACATAATATTAATTGTGTGTTTCTGACTTCTAAAATGCTCGATAGCAGATGTGCATATTTATGAAATTCCACCTAACGCAATTGTATAAACTTTTAAGCGAATCAAGAAAATTGTAAAACTGATAGATGGGTTTTCCAACGTCAGTATAATTTACAATACGATAAAATTTGAAACACATCTTGGTTCATTTTGTGTGTATTTATCAATGTAAATTTCTCCATTGTGAGATTAGCAAAATGTTTATCTCATTGCTTATCTTTTTCTATTTTGTCATCTTAGTAGATTCAGTGACTTGGCTTCCTTTCCACCAGACGCTTTGGAGGATGGAGGAAGTTGGGAGTCGAAACATGTCGATGTAAAAACACTTATCTTACTTTTGTCTGGGATTGGGTAACACTTTATAATAACTACACCTTATTTAGGCTTAATAAATGTTAAAATAACTCTTAATTAATCACACTTAATTAATGAATTGTTCATGATTAATTAAGAGTTATTTAAACATTTATTAAGCCTAAATAAGGTGTAGTTATTATAAAGTATTACCTGGGATTGAAGAGTTATTTGGTTCTTCAATCTTCAAGTTTATGAGACGGACATTTCTCGACAGCGGAACTAAGAAAGATTTGTTTGTCTTTTTTCAGATTCAAATTCATTTATTTGCTATTTGCTCTAAAAACACATTGGAATAGTCCCAAGTGTGCACAAGACAAGTACATGAATAAAACAAACAAAACGATTGACTGAAACAGTTTCAATACAAGTGCAAGATCATTAAAGTGCTCTGTTTATACTGATGACAGTTTGTGGAAAGAAGCGGTTAGCATGTCGAGATGTCCTGCTTCTCAGTGAACAATATCTTCTGCCAGAAGGAAGAAGCTGGAACATGGCTTTACCAGGCTGGCCAGAAGAGTCACTGATAATTCTAAGAGCTCGGTTTAAAAGTCTGGATTTATAGATTTATTTCACTAAAGAAATTACCGTTAACTAAATTATTGCAAAAACTTTGAAAGGTAAAAATAATTCTGTCTGTATCTCCAACTGTAGAACTCTAGTAGCTCCAAAACTATTTTTTTTATTAAATACAATGTCTATTTTTTTTGTTTTTCTGTTTTTTTATTTAACTTAATACATACTATCTATTATTGTTTTCTAATTTTGTTTATTGTATTCTTTTCTCTTATGTTTTGTTCAGTTATCTGTGCCTGTGCTGTCTGTTGAATGTGTATTGATGAATGTACAACTGCAAAAGAAAAAATTAAATATAAATTACAAATGAAAGACAAAAATCGGCTCAGAACATGGTCCAAAAGAACAAGAAGATTATTCAGATGCAGGTTTGAGACGGAGAGATCACGTAAAAGAGGAATCGGGACGTGTTCCCGCCACAAGCCTTTGACAGCTAAAAAAACAACACAGTTTTTATTTAATGAAAGAATAGTGTTCGAAAATAATTAAACATTTGACACAAAAAACTGTCTTTTTCTTGTTTTTCCCTGAAGTGGATTTAAAAAGCTGCTCCGTGGTTCAGTATGTTTACACACACTCCACGCATTACACCGTGACTCCTCATCAAAGCACTGCTTCCAGGCATCCCAGTCCATCGCCACGGCAACACAATGGCGGGATGGTGCTGTGGGCGATGGAGAAGAAGAGTGACGCCGCAGACAAGAGGCCAATGGTGTAGTTTAGTTTGGAGCGGTGAAGACATGGCGGCCATTGTATGAACTGAAGCCTCCAGCCAATTCAATTTCATTTATTTTTGTATTGACCTAAAACACAACAAATACAATCTCGGAGGACTTTGCAAAAAGCCGACACAGATCAGAAAATCAAACAGTTTGATCATAAATGTTAATAGATTGAATGTCAAATGTACTGGATCATTATCTATTTTCTTTTCGGAGAAGTTCTTGCTTTATTTGGCTAAAGCTAGAGATTTTGAAACTTGCTTCTTTATTATGCTGAAGTTACATTTTGTGTTGATGTTGCTCTGGTCGGAAAAAGTCAAAATGACTGCTGCTGCCGCTGTATTGAGTTAACTGTGTTTGTGTTGATCTGTCTGGAGCCGCTGCAGCGAAAGCCTGCAATTACCCACATGTCACACACACATACATATATACTACACACATTTGCATATATACTACACACATTTGCATATATACTACACATAAACACACACACACCCTTACACATACACGTGTGTATACTACACACACCTATACACACCCATACACATACTCGCATATATACTACACACACCCATACACACACTTACACAAATACTACACAAAAACACACCCATACACACATTTACACATAAAAACACACACACAGACATACAAGCACACCCATACATATACACACACAAGTAAGTAAGTAATCTTTGATAGTATAGAGTGTATTTTCAAGGTCACCCACACGAACAATAAACACACACATTTACAACCACTGCTGCAACAGACTCTACACAAATACAGACTTCACACAGACACACACATATACTAAACATGTATACACACACACCCATATATACTACACGTGAATAGATATATACGGACACAGACACACATGCACACATACACACACACACCCATATTTACACACGGACACACATACACACAGTCATACACACACACATATACTGCACACAGACATACATACACATACTACACATAAACCCACACACATACACAAACACACACAGAGATACACACACACACCCATATTCACACACGGACACTTATACACACACACACACATACAGACCTCCAGAAAGTACTGTGTAAACTTGAAAGTATAAACCGTGTTATTCGTGGCTGAAGGAGTTTTCTCGCTCCTTCCTAAGTGGAAAACACGAGGCCAGAGCGACGCTGGTCTGACCCTGTGGGAAACAAAGTGTGTGGGAGGTTTTCGTTTCAGTTTATTCCTTTTGAACAAAGTCAACGTCTGCAGGCGCCGCTCTCTCTGCCCGAGGCGGTCTTTACTGTTAGCCGTGCTTCTAAAAACTTTACATTAGGCATCATGTGAATCCAAGAAGAACTAGGATGTGAGGATGTCGAGGGCTTTTGTCTTTCACTCATGCCAGACCTATTGCACATGTTTATAGTAGTAGGAGAAACCGGAGCACCTGGAAGAAACCTACGCATACAGGGGAGAACATGTAAACTTCACACAGAAAGGCCTGGAAGTGGAATCGAGCTCAGGACCTTCTTGCTGTGAGGCAGAAAGGCGAACCACTGCGCCTCCATGCTGCCCAATGTGTGCATAACGGCTGCGACGTTTGTTAGCATCTTAAGCTAACAATTTTAGAACTTTTTCTTTATGATTCAGGACGTACACTAGAGAAGAGCGGGAGGAGCTTGGGTATCGACACACAAATATTGGAATTGAATTTATAACTTTTCCAAAAATCCCTAAAAGTTTAAGGTAAATAGACGGATTTTCCCAAATGTTTGGAAAAAACTGCCCTCTCCACTTTTTAAACAAAACTCTCTTCTCTTATTGGACGAGCTCGTATCACCAGATTGATTGACAATTAGGAGGACTAATAGTCTTGATGATTCATCCGGAAGTAGAAAAATCCTCCCCTATACCTTTAAACTTGTCGATAATTAAGTAAGGTTTTTAGCACTTTGTAGTCCATAGCTACATTAGCATAGCGCCACATTTACTACTATAAGGAAAATGATAAGTTTTTCTCACAATATCATCTTATTATTATTATTTTTATTGGGAAATACTATGTGAGCTACTGTGTCAATGCAATATCCCTGTAGATCAATAAAGTCTGTTTAAGTCTAAAAACTGATTAAATGTCTTGATTACAGCGAGCTCCGTTCTCAACAAAACTATTTCACAGCCGCCGCGTGTTGAAATGATATGTATTTACAGCGATGATAGATCTGCATTACCTGCTTTTCAGAAATGCACTTTTTATGTTTGGAGTAAAATTTCAGAGCTGGAAAATGACAGCTTTTATGTGTTCATGAATTATTAAACATGGAGCGGTTTGTAAAGCGTTTTTTAGAGAAAGACGAGTCCGTTCTTTCCCAACAGCATTTTTTACACATTTTTTAAATTTCTACAATAATTCATCCAGAGAACAAGTAGAGTTTGGAGACAGCTGACATAAACACTCAGTGGATTAATAAGCCCAGAGGAGCAGGAGGAGCAGGGGGAGGGGCAGGGAGAAGTGCAGGAGGAGGAGGTGGGGCAGGAGGATATTCAAGAGAAGAAGGGGCAGAAGTAGGAGAAGGTAGAGGAAGAGGTGCAGGAAGAGAAAGGCCCTGTCTCAATACCCACACTGCACCCTGCACTCCTCTACGAAGTGTGCACACCAGGGTTGGAGTGCGCAGGTTACAAGTGTGCAAAAAAGGCGGAATTGGGACAATGCACACTGAGAGCAGTCATCGTTTACGTCATCGACTCGTCAAGAGATGATCGTTTTCAGACCTAAACTTCATAAAAAATAGAGATCATTTGGTCTGACCCTGTGGGAAACAAAATGAGTTGCTCCACACACGTTAAAATACGTGTATATCGGTTATTTGTAATTTGAGATAGCTGTATAATATGAAGTTAAATGTGGGTAACTAATTTTTATCTGGTCAGTTTGTATACATTCTAAGTTTATTGTACTCAGTATAAAGTTTAAATTGAATGTTTCGATGAATGCATTCAAAAGTTATGAAATTGTTAGCATAGAATGTCCGTAATTCTTCAATTAGTCATTAATGTTTCTTTCCAAGTAACAGCAAAATGTATTTACACACATGCAGCATATACTGTATATTTCAAAACTTACACTTAAATGCATTTTCTTGACGTTTTAGCGTGTACCGTAAAGAATTACGGGAAATATCCTTCGCTAGAGTCCGCTTAGATGCAAGCTACAGCATTGTGTGGATCAGGGGCGCAAAGGGGGCGGGGCCAAAGACCTCCCTGGTGGATTGGGACACCCTACGCCAGGGGTGCTCACACTTTTTCAGCATGCGAGCTACTTATAAAAGGATCAAGTCAAAATGATCTACCTACTACAAAAATGCAAATCATATATTTCAAAAAATATTCTTTATACCTACAATGTATGTTTATGTACATGCAAAACCGCATGAGCCAATATAACACAACACAACACAATTACCTATGTACATTTTTTGTCATTACCCGAGTTTACTCTGATGACTTGCACTGAATTGAATCGGCCAGGGATGCATAGTCCGGAAAATTGGTGGTAACTCGCTGACAAGTTTGTCGTGGTTTAGCTTTCCTGCAATGAGCGCGGTTGTTTGCGCATGTGCAGTCACCTAAGTGTCAGTAAAACATTACTGAGTAAAACACAGATGTCATTTGACTGTGGTGCCATGTCCATGTGCCATGCCTGTTTTTTTTAAATCCAAATATTTCCCCTCCTCAGTTTATAAAATAATTTGCATCCACACATCTGCGTTATCAATCACATTCGTAACATTCCAAACATGTGCGTCTCTTACGATCCTGTCCTGCGTTGGGGAAAAACACAGAAGTGGGCGGAGCTTTGATGCAGACGCCGGTAACGGCACTTTTACAGTCATAGAAGACACTCAGAGTAAAGATGTATGTTTACAAGCACTGACCCCGTCCTCAGCCCTGGTTTAGTCCTGGTTTAGTCCTGGTTTGGTTGTTTTCGAGCGTGAGTCCCCGCGATCACTTTGCTGCTCTCTGATGTGGAGCGAGGATGTTCGCTGCTGCGAGCATCTCACAGCGAACAGTTTTTAAGGTAGTATGATCCATGCTTCAGTGATCAGAGGAATTTAGGGGGGTACTTTGGCGTGCGAGAACGCAAAACTCCGGTTCTACGTCATGGTGCTACGTCCCTTAGGACTTCGCTAGTGGGATATCACTCGTGACCCCCAGGTCACGCGCCAGAGAGATCAAAATAATTTGCTCCAATCACCAGCCACCTTCCTCTATAAATGCCCCTGCACAAGGCCGTACCCCCTCTTTCACTCTGGCGCCGATTGAGATCTACCACCGCGGAGTGGGTGACTGCGAGGACGTGAGAGTGTTGTCGGAGGTCGCCTCTCTCCTCACGCTCTGACGAGGTGGTGTCCAACCCGGAGCCGGACCGCTTCCCGCTGGACCACATGCCTGGGCTCTACTCCACAGCGGCGGCCATCATGGATGCCCCCCTGCCACCGCAACCGAACCAGAGGGTGGAGGACTTCACCTCTGGTTACGCCACCACTCGAGGGAGGAGGAGAGCGCAGCCCACGTTGTGCCCGCGTATGGACCCGATCGTCCATTACGCGACACGTGAGTGGCCAAAGCCCCTAGCGGCCAAGAGGCCCGCTTTGGGGTACGGCATGTATTGTAACGTGCAGGACTGGTCCTGGACCGGCGGGGTCGCGGACATCGAGGACTCGGTTCGAGCGGCCCTGCACCCCTCCGCACAGGGCTGGACTGGCCATCGGGCGTACCGGGCAATGCCAGAAGGGCCGATGCCCATATTTGGGCCGGTCTGTCTGCCTCATACAAAAAAGATGTTTGTGAAAAGTGTAAATCCGTTGAGAACTGTTCGAGGGGGCGCGCGTGTCCGCGGGGCACCTGCTGTATGTACTCGAACGGGATTCCACCACCTCAGCGGCCACAGTGTTCCCGCATCCAGCGGCTCTGAGCTGGACGCGGGAACCGCTCACAACACAACACGGTGAGCGCGTAGCCGCAACGTGACCATGTACCCAAGACCATAAACGTGCACAGGACCATGCGTGTATTTGCGTAATTTGTGCACCCAATAAATACACCGCTGCAGGAAACAGTCCGCGTCTCCCCTCTCCTCTAAATTAAAGCTCGGGTACCTAAATTTTCCATTGCATTAAAAGTTCATGTTTGAGCCCAAAAGTAAAATGTTGTGAACAAATTAAACAGATTTAGAGCCAGCAAATGGCTGACATTATGCATTTCAGACTTTTTTGACCAATTCTCATGTCTGTGTCCACCTCCCTCACTCTGAGACATGTTTATTACTCTCTTGTAATGTAGACTATTGCACTTTATTTTTTTGTTGAAACTGTAGACATCCTGATCCTCTACAGTATGCTTCCACATACTGTATAAACCAGGGGTCGGCAACCTTGAGTGCTCCTCCAGTGGCTCCTGGAGCCTTTTCAAAAATGTCTGAAAATGGAGTGGGAGGGCTATATTTTATTTCTAGTTTGAATGTGGTTTCTGTAGGAAGAAAAACATTCCTAACGTATTTCAATGCTGTAAAAATGTGTATAAGTAATATTCAATTTCAACATTTCTGTCAACGTAGTGAGTCATATCCTGTGACCCAGCCCCGCGCCAGGCGGCCGCTGCTGTAAACAAACTGGCGTGTGCGCACGGATCCCAAAGATAAAAAGAGAACGAGTCGATAATAAGACTGGACTAAGGACAAGACTGAACATTTGCTTTTATTCAATGAGGAAAGACTGCTTCATGTTTGCGATGTAATAGGAAGTTTTGTTGCAACACGAGGAACAATGAAGCACTAAATACCGTTCACAGGAATTACATGAAGGATTCTTTCATACAAAATCCGGAGCACTTTTTTCAGACTTCAAAAACCTCCGCAAAGACTGTGAAAGAAAAGGCCATTAAGGACATTCAGCTCCAACAAACTTCAGCCTGTGACGTAATCGATATGAGCGGACAGTGCAGGTGTGTGACCTTTGAGCCAAAAAGCAGATTTATTTACTGTATTTCTACAGTTGCATGAATTCAAAAAAATGGAAGTCAAAGTTAAAGCAGAGTCATCACGTGGTGCGTCATTCTCTCCAGGACACGCTGCAGTGAAAACACACATTTGACAATCATGAATGCTTATTATGTATTTGTAGCCTTTACTTGGTCATTTAGATATTAGGCTAATGTGTAACCTTCATATAAGCTTTATACAAGGCTGTTATTTTTTTGCGGCTCCGGACAGATGTTTTTAGTTTTTTTTGTCAAATATGGCTCTTTGAACCTTTTGAGTTGCCGATCCCTGGTAAACAAACTGTAAAAAACGTGAAAAAAACATGCCTGGGCCGGCTAGAAGGAAAAAATGCCCGGGCCGTTTTTTTGTCCCAGTCCAGCCCTGCCTCCGCATCCGTGTGGCCCGGCACTAGACCTCTCCATCCCTCCGAGCGGGACAGGACGTCTTTGGCGATGCACGACAGATGTTACGCCAATGCGGCTCAGGTCGTCGCGGTGGCTAACAACATGGCCTTCATCACCGGGGCCCTGGATAGGTCTCTCTCTTCTGGCCAGGCGCTCAGTGGAAACACCTTATCCCAGGCGAGGACCACTTCAGCAGCGATCTTGCGCATGTGCCAGGCGCTAGCTGTCGATGGCGGCCGCACGATGGCAGCAGCACAAGTTGGGGCCAGACACCTCTGGCTGGGGTCGGTGAATCTCAGAGAGGCGGAGAAGAGGCAGCTGCTGGACCTGCCCATCTCCCAAACGTCACTCTTCGGTCCGGAGATGCAGACGCTGATAACTAGGCTGGACACCGCAGCTAAGGACTCTGCTAGCCTAGCCCAGCATCTAGCTGCGAGACGCGAGGCCCGCCCACCAGTGCGGAGCCGAGACAGAGGCAGGGAGCGCTCGCCCGCAGGCGCCCCGGACCCTATCCACGCTCCGTGGTTCATCGTTCCCCAGCGACGAGGCCCCCGGGCCCAGACAGGCACACGGGAGGCTCGCGGGACCAACGCACCCACCGACGACCTCCCTATGGCAGAGGAGGTCCCGGGGTGGGAAGAATTCTTTCAATAAAAGCCGTGCGGCATTTCATCAGTACTCGCTGTCTGAGTCTCATTTGGGGGTATGTAACATGTCAAATGATTTGAATTCTGATTGTGTTACTTCTCGAGCATATAACGTGGCTCCGCTAGGCCTGCAGCCCCCAGAGAAGGGCGTGCAGCGTGCTATGCGGGCCACGGGCTCCGATTCACGGGTTCATGTTTTGCCCTCCCGGAGAGAGGGCAGGCGGAGGGATCTGGTAAGTGATAATGTGTGTGCTCCAGCCGAACGCGTGTTAGCATCTCTGAGCTACAAGGCTAACACGGGGTTTCCCACTCCAGGGGCTCGTCCCCCCCTCCATGAGGCAAGAGCCAAGGGGGGGCACAGCAGCCGTGTCACGTGTGGTGAGCAGAAGCTACAAGGCTAACACGGGGTTTCCCACTCCAGGGGCTCGCCCCCCCCTCCATGAGGCAAGAGCCAGGGGGGGGCACAGCAGCCGAGTCACGTGTGGTGAGCAGTCCCGTACTTATGACGTCGGGCCTGCAGAACACATGACCGCCCTCGGCGCTCACGGTGTGACGCAGGGGCCCCCCCGGTGTGCTCGTGCAGGGGCTCTACCCCCCGGCCCTTTCAGCCACCCCCCCTCCCTGCTAGGAACACCAGGAGAGGGCGGGGCCGTGACGTCTCTGTGTTCCAACTCCCGTTCCGCCCCTCACAGATTTCAGGGAAGGAGACTCTGGCAGAGGTTACAATTTTTCCGAAAGCCACCACCATAGGCGTACGGGCACGCTCAGGTACGGGGATCGACAGAGGCACTACAAGCGTCTCCTCTCTGCTGAGTCGAGGCGCAGCAGTGGAGGTAGACCCGCAGGACGCCACCAGGGGGCTGCCCCCTTACTTCTTAGTGCCAAAGAAATCAGGCGGGGTGCGTCCCATTCTGGATCTGCGCGTGTTAAACGAGTGCATTTCCAAACGGCAGTTTCGGATGCTGTCCACAAAGCAGCTCCTCGAGTGTGTCAGGGAAGGAGACTGGATGACATCCATAGACCTGACAGATGCGTACTTCCACGTGCCCATAGTGCCAGAACACAGAGGTTTCTGCGCTTCGCAGTGGGAGAGAGGAATTACGAGTACTCCCGTCTACCCTTCGGGTACGCACTCGCGCCTCGGACTTTTTCCAAATGTGTGGAAGCAGCTCTGGAGCCGATCAGACGTGCGGGGGTAAGAATATTAACCTATATAGACGATTAGTTAATACTGGGCCCATCCAGGGAAGTGGCCCTGAGCCACACGCACTGGGTCCTGTCCCACATACAGCGTCTGGGCTTTGTGGTGAACAGGGAGAAGAGCAAGCTGCAGCCAGCCCAACGCATGGTTTATCTCGGTCTGCAGCTAGACTCTGTGATATTCCGTGCTGCATTGTCCGTGGACAGACGGATGAATATTACCCGTCTGGCCCGGGAGGTTCTGGCGGGCCCCAGAGTCCCCGCTCGGCGCCTCAGGTCCCTGCTGGGAATGATGGCAGCGGCTCATGCTGTGGTGCGGCTAGGCCTGCTCCACATGAGAAATTTTCAGAGGTGGTTCTCACGCCTCAGGCTTCACCCCTCCCGGGACGGGGGGAGGCTGATCTGGGTTCCCCAAGGGGCAGCATCGGATATCAGGTTCTGGCTCACTCCGGGTCTATTGCGGGACGGAGTGACTCTGGCCTGCGCCGTGTCTCACGTCGAGGTGTTCACGGACGCGTCGCTCGAAGGATGGGGCGGGGTCCTCGGCCAGAGCTCTGTAGGAGGCTGCTGGTCGGACTCAGCCCGTCACATCAACCTGCTGGAGATGGAGGCAGTGCACAGAGTACTGCTGCACTTTGCCCCTCAGCTGCAGGGGAGACACGTGATGGTGCGCTCAGACAACACCACAGTGGTCTCCTATCTGAACAGGCAGGGGGGCACCAGGTCCCCCGCTCTCCATCGCATGGCGACGGTGACGCTGCTGTGGGCGGCGCTTCACCTCCTGTCTCTCAGGGCGCGCCACGTGCCGGGGGTCCGGAACGTGGGAGCCAACAGGATGTCCAGGGGGGGCCCACTCCAGGACGAGTGGGGCCTGGCCCCACGGGTAGCTGCGGAGATCTGGCGGAGGTTCGGCCGTCCAGTGGTCCGCCTTTTCGCCAGTGCAGAGAACGCACAGTGCCCGTCCTGGTTCGCCTTAAGGGCCGCGGACGAGCCGCCTTTAGGCGTGGACGCTCTGGCTCATTACCCATGGCCAGGCGGCCTGTTGTACGCTTTTCCACCGGTGCGTCTCCTGCCGGTCCTGCTGCGGAGGATCGAACAGGAGAGGAGATCGGTGATCCTGGTGGCTCCGGACAGTCCCCATGCCCGGTGGTTCCCCTTCCTGAGGGGCATGGCGGTGATGGAGCCCTGGGCCCTCCCGGACGAGCCGGGGGCTCTAGTCCAGGGGGCAGGAGCCCTGTTTTCACGTCCGATAATCGGCCGCAGGCTCCGGGTTTGGAGGTTGAGAGGCGGAGCCTCGTAGATCTGGGTCTTCCCCCTGCGGTGGTGGAGACCATTCAGGGAGCGAGGGCGCCGTCCACCGTGAGGGCCTACGCCACGAGGTGGAGGCTATTCAGTGTCTGGTGCGATTCCCGTTCCTGGGATCCCAGGTGTTGCCCGCTGGAGGGGGTCCTGGGATTCCTACAGGAGCTCTTCGACAAGGGGAGGGCTGTCGCTACCTTGGCGGTGTTCGCGGCAGCCATTACTTCGGGTCACGACGGGTTCGGGGGGTTCACAGCCCGCTCTCACCCGTTGGTTAAACGTTTTCTGCGGGGGGCGCGCAGGAGGAGGCCCCCGCTCCAGAGAACGCCTCCGGTTTGGGACCTCAGGGTGGTCCTTAGGGGGCTGTCGGGTCCGCCTTTTGAACCGGCGGCGGAGGCGAGTCCCGAGTGTATCGCCTTTAAGACGGCCCTCTTACTGGCGTTGGCGTCTGCGAAGAGGGCGGGCGATTTGTGTGCGCTCTCCGTCCATGCGTCGTGCCTGTCCTTTGGAGAGGACGACGGCATGGTGGAATTGTGGCCCAATCCGGCTTTTCTCCCCAAGGTCATCACGTCGGCCTTTAGGTCGAGGGTCATCAGGATTAGGGCTTTCCACCCGCCGCCGCATGCCTCCCCCGAGGAGGAGCGGCAGCACCTTCTGTGTCCTATCAGAATGCTGAGGCATTACCTGGCCATGACGTCGTCATTCAGGTCGGGTGATCAGCTGTTTGTGTGTCTGGGCCCCAAGAACAGGGGCGCCCCGCTGTCGGCTCAGCGGCTGGCGCATTGGGTCGCCACGGCGGTGCGGCGGGCGTATCACACGCAGGGTCTGGCCCCCCCGGTGGGTTTCAGGTCGCATTCCACGCGTGGGATGGCGGCCTCTACGGCCCTTCTCAGGGGGGCGTCGGTCGAGGACGTTTGCCGTGCGGCTTCTTGGGCGTCGTCCTCCTCTTTCGTCCGGTCTTATCTTTCGGATGTGTCGGACCGGTCGGTGGCCCATTCCGTGCTGAGTGCAGCGGACTGAGTTAGACCGTTGGGTCCCTCCCCTGAGGGGGGCCATCGGTCTATTTTCCGCCCTGGTGCAGGAGCTCTTGGGAGAGGCATCCTACAGGTGCGGTACATTTTGTGTGTGTGGTCGGTCTGGTAGTCCACGTCAGGAGCTCTTGGGAGAGGCGTCCTGTGACTACGGATGACCTACGGCTTGTGTTATGTGGGGGTATCCTTGGTAGGAGTGGCCCCGTAACACGCTTGTTTCTTCTGCCCTGAGTCCTCTCACGTTGTGAGGGTCTTGCTCGGGCGGAGCTCCAATCACCTTCGCTGGCCTGCTGGGAGTACATTTTCCTACGGCCTCCACGTTGTGTCCCACTAGCGAAGTCCTAAGGGACGTAGCACCATGACGTAGAATTAATAGTTACTTAATGTAACTTAAGTTCTACGAATAGGTGCGTAGTCCCTTAGCTACGAGCCCATCAGGCCAGCCCGGCTTGGCAGAGTTCAAGAGGGGGTACGGCCTTGTGCAGGGGCATTTATAGAGGAAGGTGGCTGGTGATTGGAGCAAATTATTTTGATCTCTCTGGCAAGTGACCTGGGGGTCACGAGTGATATCCCACTAGCGAAGTCCTAAGGGACTACGCACCTATTCGTAGAACTTAAGTTACATTAAGTAACTATTAATTATCTCTGTCTACACACAAATGCATTAACGGAGTTTTCAAAAATCTCCACTTTGCCCGGAGTTTTTTGTATATATTCGTTTAGAATGTGTAATTTTTTATTTATTTAATGCGATCTACCAATACTACCTTTGCGATCGACTGGTAGATCGCGATCGACGTATTGAGCACCCCTGCCCTACGCACTCGCACCCTTTATCGGGAACGCGCAAATGAGGGGTGCGAGGGTGGAAGTGCGAGTATTAGGACGGGGCCATAGAGGAGGAGGAGGAGGTGCAGGGAGAGATTCAGGAGGAGGAGAAGGTAGAGGAAGAGGTGCAGGAAGAGATTCATGAGGAGGTGGTGGAGGAGGTGCAGCAGAGACCTGGCTCCTGCTGGAGGGAGGCCGATATTGTCACGGAGCTGGGTCCAACTTTACAAACTCTGAGAATAAAGTTGTTATCACATTTTTGAGTTTTTTTGCTTTTAGAGTTTGATTGAAAATTCTTTATTCAAAAACATAACAATTATAATGCAAAAGAAAAGATTACATAACAAAAATAAATAAATAATAATAATGATAATAAAGAAGATTGAAGAAGAAAAAACAATGTGTGTAAAAATATATAAATAGAAAAATATAAATATGCAGTGATTTGTCTTTCTTCTCTCTCCAACCTCCGTCACGGTCTCGCTGAGTCCAACAGGATTTCATGATGTAATGTCCAAATACCTCACCCCGACTTTAAATGACTCACTTCAAAGCAGTGTGTGTGTGTGTGTGTGTGCGTGTGTGCGTGTATATGTACAGTATATATGTGTGCGTGCGTGTATATGTACTGTATATGTGTGTGTGTGTGTGTGTGCGTGCGTGTATATGTATATGTGTGTGTGTGTGTGCGTGCGTGCATGTATATGTGTGTGTGTGCGTGTGCGTGCGTGTATATGTATATATGTGTGTGTGTGCGTGTGCGTGCGTGTATATGTATATGTGTGTGTGTGTGTGTGTGTGCTGTATGTAATTACACATAGATTACGGCAAAATCGTTCCACGAGTATGTAGCACAGACTTTGATGGGATTAGTTTGTCAATTACCCACTAAGTCTGCCCTCTCCCAAACCCACTCCTCTCCCCCGCTCTCCCCCACTCGCCCCCAAACCCCGGCATCTATTTTGGCTCAACACAGTATCATCCTAAAATGAACAAAATAATCTGCTTTACGAGAGCTCAAACTTACATTGCGACGTCAGACCGCTTTTACCATCAACCCCAGACCAGACAACTCTGCTTCTAAATGTGTTCAACTCTGCAGCTAAATGTGTTCAATTCTGCTTCTAAATGTGTTCAACGGTGCTTCTATTGGGGCGTTCAGACCGGATCATGCTGCGGCAAAAGTCAATGGTGACGCGCGTTCGAGCGTGGAATTGAATGAGTCTTGGGATGCACGCACGGACTTTATAATTATTATTTTATCTAAATGTTGTTCTTTTCTTATCCATCTGAACAATTTGTATAATCTCTCATTTACCTACATGCGTCTTTTCTGTAAAAATATGAATGTATCTTCTATTGTTTTCTCCGTGCTGATTAATGCCATTGTCACTTCAGTCCAAACCCTTTCAGTCGTAATTTTTTTCACTTTTTTTCTAGTGATTTTTAGTGTCCGAGTTGTAAGTAAGGTTTATTTATATAGCGCATTTCTCAGACCTGAGTCACAAAGCAGTTTACAATTAATTTTATAATTTTTTTGGGGGGGTATTTGTCTCTCACTCCACACAGAGATGGGCGCCAGTTCACCAATACAGGAGGCGCATGCCAGACCTATTGTACATGTTTTTAGTGGTAGGGGAAACCAGGGTACCTGGAGGAAACCTACGCAGACACACGGAGAACATGCAAACTCCACTCAGAAAGGCCCTGTTCTGACCAGGATTCAGAATGCCATTAAGCGACCGTGCCGCCAAACTACTACTACAAATGCTGGATCAAACAAATAAGCAAAAGAAATACACAAATGATGCTCCAGGTCTGTAAACCGGGACTAGGGGTCTTCTCTACTTTCGCACACCTGGGGTTCTGACATGAAGAAGTTAGCCTGCAGATGGCGCTGTTGTCCTGCCTCTTGGTGGTAGAAAGACAGTAGCAAAAACTTGTAAAAGAGACTCCTTCAGCGTGTGAGATAAGTAGCAATTCAAATAATATCTCCTTTTCTTCACACTTTGTATCGTTGATGTTCAAACCTTTCAAATCATTTTCTACTATTACCTTCAGGCGCCAATTTTACCAATCTAATCCGCTCATAAAAAGCACTTTGCACGGATAATAACAGGTTAGAGACACTTTTTACCACTTATTTCAATTACATCAATGGGAGGTGACACGTGTTTGGTTTTGCTTCTACACCTGGGAGCCTCTTCAGTCCTCATTATACAGTCTGAGTCTTGGATCAACAGTCTGAGTCCTGGGACTACGGTCTGAGTCCTGGATCAACAGTCTGAGTCCTGGGACTACGGTCTGAGTCCTGGATCAACAGTCTGAGTCCTGGGACTACGGTCTGAGTCCTGGATCAACAGTCAGAGTCCTGGGACTACAGTCTGAGTCTTGGATCAACAGTCTGAGTCCTGGGACTACGGTCTGAGTCCTGGATCAACAGTCTGAGTCCTGGGACTACGGTCTGAGTCCTGGATCAACAGTCAGAGTCCTGGGACTACGGTCTGAGTCCTGGATCAACAGTCAGAGTCCTGGGACTACGGTCTGAGTCTTGGATCAACAGTCTGAGTCCTGGGACTACGGTCTGAGTCCTGGATCAACAGTCAGAGTCCTGGGACTACGGTCTGAGTCCTGGATCAACAGTCTGAGTCCTGGGACTACGGTCTGAGTCCTGGATCAACAGTCAGAGTCCTGGGACTACGGTCTGAGTCCTGGATCAACAGTCTGAGTCCTGGGACTACGGTCTGAGTCCTGGATCAACAGTCAGAGTCCTGGGACTACGGTCTGAGTCCTGGATCAACAGTCAGAGTCCTGGGACTACGGTCTGAGTCTTGGATCAACAGCCTGAGTCCTGGGACTACGGTCTGAGTCCTGGATCAACAGTCAGAGTCCTGGGACTACGGTCTGAGTCTTGGATCAACAATCTATGTCCTGGGACTACGGTCTGAGTCCTGGGACTACAGGCTGAGTCCTAGATCTACAGCCTGAGTCCTAGATCTACAGTCTGAGTCCCGGGTCTACAGCCTGAGTCCCGGATCTACAGCCTGAGTTGGAACTGCAGTCTGAGTCCTGGATCTACAGTCTGAGTCCTAGATCTACAGCCTGAGTTGGAACTGCAGTCTGAGTCCCGGGTCTACAGCCTGAGTCCCGGATCTACAGCCTGAGTTCTGGAACTGCAGTCTGAGTCTTGGATCTACAGTCTGAGTCCTAGATGTAAATGTGCTATATTAATAAAGTGGATTGGATATTTAAAACCTCTTTTCAAGGGAGTCCTGGACCAGACCATGCAAATAAAAAAACATTTCGTAACCTTTTATCTTTCTGTCTACAAAAACCAGTTGCCATGACTGCTTCAAAATTTTAACGTTGAAGTCCTGAAGAAAGTGGAATGTTCGGAACGCCCACATTCCAGCTCTGAGCGAACTCTGCGGTTGCCACATTCTGCGTTGATTGTCAGTAAAGTGTCTCATTATCGGAGTTGGTGAAGCAGCGGAGAGCCGCGGGGAAGTGACTTTGTTTTATGTCTTTGACCGTGAAAAAGGTGATGAGATCGGATTGACATTGTGGGAAATTATTTCGGACGTTCATGAGAATATCAAATAATCACTTCAGAAGAGGTAAGTTTATCTGTATAGCACAATTCATACATAAGGTGACTCAAAGTGCTGGACAAAAAAGAAAGAAATATACAAGCCATTCAAATGAATAATTATCACTGTGGATTAAAAAGAGTAGAAATAGAACCCTTGTGTTGGAACTGTTTTACCCTGCTCTTACCATACCATCATACTCATTTCATTTCTGGATTTGAACCAGAACAGATCAGCCTTACTTTCGCCAGAAAAATGGGCTGGAAAATATTTCCGGCATTTGGCAACCCTGCAATGCAGTGTGCTGAATTGTGTGCTCTGATGTGAGTGGTTGGAGGAACACGTCATTTAAGATAACATGACAAGTGGTTTATCCAATCACATACAAGGTCTATTTTACAAGGCCCGGCCTTCTGAAGTTTGTATGCTATGAAACAGACCCAGACCCTTGTGTGAAGCGCAGCGAACTACAAGGGTCTGGCCAGAATCAGGCTAAGAACAGATTACTTTACAATCGCACTCTCCGCCAGGAAATGGCAATCAGAAAATTCGGCGCAAACTCTTGACGTCAATGACACCAACCTACAACACCCGCCTCCCCTGCTGTCTGATTGGTCGGAGTGGATTTAACCGAGGAAGCTGCAGCCACTAGGATCAGACCCAGACGTACATGTAGGAAATTACGGCACGGTGGCTAAGTGGAAAGCACTCTCGCCTCTCAGCAAGAAGGTCCTGGGTTCGAATCCCGGTCGGACCAGGGCCTTTCTGAGTGGAGTTTGCATGTTCTCCCCGTGTCTGCGTAGGTTTCCTCCGGGTACTCCGGTTTCCCCTACCACTAAAAATATGTCCAATAGGCATGTCTGGCATGCGCCTCCTGTACTGACCCCGCTCCCATCTCTGTGTGGAGTGAGAGACAAATGCCCATAATTAACAATTGTAAACCGCTTTGAGACTCAGATCTGCAGTGAAAAGGCGGTATATAAATAAAAAAAAAGATAAGAAATTAAGATTACAATTTACATAATACAGTACAATTTATTCTTGTATAGCCCTATATCACAACAGAAGTCATCTCAGAGGACTTAACAAAACCATTGAAATCACCAACACAGATCAGAGAATCAACAGTTAAGACACAGAAAGAATATAGAACATGTGTTAAAAAAAAAATATATTCATGTTGAATGTTAAAGTGTCCTGGATCATCACCACTTCCTTTTTGTTGGACAACAGACCCTCCTGCATTGGCAAGGAAATACTCCCACAATTGACTCCCACAATTGAGAAAGGGATCTGCTCCAACGGACGGACGGGCTATAGATCCAGGACCTAAGCTACAGACTGTGGACCAGCAGCCGTTGAACGTGGACAGGTCCGGTGCAGGACTAAAGCACTCCCAGGTGGGTTGGGCAGGGCAGTCCGCAGGTGCAGATGGAGGTGGCCATGTTCAGAGGTCCCGTCGTCGAACCATGAAACAGACAATGGTCAAAATCCTAATAATGCTAAACAGATAAAGTAGGAAGGAGGAGAGGATAGCTGAAGTTACCATACTTCTCCCAGCAAACTGTCTCCCTATGCAGCTTGACTGACCCTTCTCTGAGTCTTACGGATTGTACGGATGGCTAAGGCCTGGCTATAACAGACCCAGACATATCATAGGAAATGATCATGGACCAGAGTTTATACATGGATAAGATCAGGATGGAACAGTTTGATTCTCTGATGGATTCTGTGTTGGCGATCAGGGAATTATCTCAGTGAGGAAGTGGGCAGCGATCTGGTCAGAAGATACACTTATAATGACGCTAAACGAGTCTGGACGTGTATAAACCAGAGATTGAAATCATAAGTAAAGCCTTTCTGCCTCTGTGTGACAGGAAAGGCCCTGTGCTAATGGCTCCTGAGGCTAATGTACCGACACCATGGCAACAAAGAGCACCGTGACAGCTTCTGCAGGATAAAGAAAAGGAAAAATAAGGCTCTTGAGCTGTGTGCTCCGAGGTGAGAGGGGAACTCCGGTACATCAGCATTTCAACTACTTTGCATAAACACCAGGTTCTTTGTATATTTGGACTGTTATGACGTCTGCAACCGACGGCAAAACTACTAGTTAAAGTAGCGATATGTAAGATTTTCATGTGAAGTCATCATTGAAGGGCCCTAATCTGTCCAAAGGCATTAATAAAACATGCTCTTTTCCAATACTTCTTTATCTAATAACAGTAGTTCAGAGATATTTGAAACCAATCAGAAAGTCCGGGCGCCAGAACTCACTGCGTCAAGCTAATCTCACTGCTAAAGTACCATGTGGCCGCACTAAAAAAGGTCTCGTTATGATTCTCAAACCATTAATGACATCTTTTGATTCACTTATTGACCTATTGATTAGTTTAAAGCTCTACAACACTTTAATACAATCTGAAAGTGTTGAATTTTTTGTACCTGCTGCAGTCTCTTACAAACAAAGTCAAATAGAGATCTGTTTTTGAGGTCTTGACGGGGACCAGTGCAGACTCTGTTCTTGGTGCGTCTGTCTGGCTCCACGCTGGACCGGTCCTGATGATGGAGCCTGGACTGAGGCCTCGGGCTCCGGCAGCAGAGCGGGACGTCCCATCTGCTCTGCTCTAGTCTCAGGTCGAACAGTGAGATGTTTATGATGCGTGAAAGTTCAGAGTGTGTTGTGTTGTTGCTCGTCCGCACGCTCCATGAATCTCAGAGATGTGTGTTTCTCTGAGATTCAAAGTGTGTTGTTTTAAAGCGGCGACGATAAAAGCAAAGGTCAAACCTGCAGCAGAGGAGCAGGAAGTGGACTGGCTCAGAATATTAGAGGAGCGGGAAGTGGACTGGCTCAGAATGTTAGAGGAAACAGATTATTTTCAGCTCAAGCCATTATCACTGTTGCATTATGGGTATTCATGTTCTAGGTGAGTAATGGAGAATGCTGTGAGGTTGGAGTACACTCCCAGAGCAATCATTTTGACAGCTCCCAAAGTGGTACTGCAGCCTCTCCAACTCTCCCTGACTCAGGTTGCCAGATATGCAACCTGAGTCAATATATATGATCTGCATATATGAAAACAAATTTTAAAAAGTAATATTGCTGGAAAAGACAACAGTAGATCAGTTGGTAGAGCATTGGCCTTTCAGCCTGAAGGTCGCAGGTTCGAGCCCACCTAGAGACTTTCACCATCGACTCCCACTGTCTGCTCTCGTTGGCAAGACACGGGAACACCTGATGCCACAGTGGGGCGGCTGCGGCTGTAAAGTGCCAAACTGCTGTTGTGCCCTTAGGCAAGACACTTCACCCCCATTGCCTAGAATGAGTCTGGTGTATGTGTGAATGGTTGGTGGTGGTCGGAGGGGCCGATGGCACAGACTGGTTGCCTCGCTTCTGTCAGTGTGCCCCAGGGCAGCTGTGGCTACAGTAGTAGTTTATCACCACCGTGTTTGGAGTGAATGAATAATGACATGTAGCGTCTTTGAGTGTCCAACAAAGCGCTTTATAAAACTGATGCATTAGTATTATTATTAAAACATAGACAGAATACCATTAGTGCTGCATGGTGCAATTTCAGGTAAAAATAAATAATAGCGCCTGGATGAAAAAGTAGTTCATACAGCTTTAGCATGTATTCATTATTAGCTGTTTTTGTTCCAAAGTGCCTCTGGAGTTGGGACAAAGGAGCGCATGATTTGCTCTACCACACGCCCGTACATAAAGATTCTTTCACACTTTCAGCCGTTCCCTGAGCCCTGGCGCTGTCAAATCCTCCAAATCCACTTCTGTCCATTCATATATTCCACATTATGGTCCTCCTCTTGTTAGACAGACCCTCTCCCGGTGCGAGCGGACCTCCTCTGGCCTCTGATCGGGCTCCCTCTCTCTCGCTATACTGTATCAGTCTCGGTGGGGGTCCTGGAGTGGAACTGAATTGGCGATCCCACGGTGAGCCGCTATTCTGACAGTAAATGGCTCCGAGATGGACGTGGGTTTGTACAGTGAGACGTGTGTGGTCACAGAGGCTTGTACAAAGAGCTGCACCTAAAGAGGAGAGGGGATTTCTGTCTTTTCAGCACATTCCTGTCGAGTAAAAGAGCAAACAAGCTCTGAACTCTGATGCCGGGTTTTACCACGTGATTTTACGACAAATGCCAAAAACTGAATCTTGCTTTTGCAAAAGTATTGGGCATTATTATTACGGGCTTATTTCTTCTGTTCAAACCAGTGCATTTAATAGTAACCTCTATATCATCTGCCTCATAGATGGACTGGACTGGACTGGACTGGACTGGACTGACTGACTGACTGACTGTGCAATGTTATTCATGGCATTACTAATATCTCACTATAAATAAATAAAAAATATATATCTATGGCTCCCACAGAAATACTGTATATGTATGGGACTATATTTTGGCTCTAGTGTGTCCATACCTGCAGGTGAAAGCTAGATCCCCTCAGAACACTGAAGCTAAGCAAGGCAAGTCCTTCATAGTACTGTGATGGGAGACCTCTGAAAACACCAGTGGAGTGGCTTCGGCTGTAAAGTGCCAAATTGTGGTTTTGTCCTTAGGCAAAAGACTTGAGTCTGATGTGGCTACAGTAGTAGTTTTTCACCACTGTGTATGTAGGGAAATACTAATGAATAAATAATGACATGTGAAGCATAACTGATACATTATTATTAATATTATTATTTTTATTATTAGAAAAGTTCCCGACCACAGCATTCGACCCTCCAGGATCAGCAAAGAACAACTCAAAAGAAAAACGTTGTGGGAAAAAAATGTCATTATACTAATAGGCTTGGTTCATTGTGTGTCCAGAGGTTTATGATATAGACCTTCCTGAAGATCCAGAAGGGTCCTTCCTGCGGCTCTGGGGAGAAACTCACCCCTCGGACAGTACCTACAGTGAACCCTAACCCCATGTCTACTGTCTGACCTCCTTAGATGTCCTCCCCTGGTCCTCTCCTTACTAATACATGTGGTCGAGCCCTTCAAATATAGCTCAGCACAGCAACACACCAGAGCAACACACCACAGCAGTCTTCTCACCAAAGGCCATGAACTTGTGAACTCGACACATTAACGTCCAAAGGGAGCGAACGGGCCGCACACACACACACACATCACTCTGACTGTACACCTTTAGGGGGAAGCCTTCACCGCGGCTCTGTGTAATTACCATCTCAGACACGGGTGATAATGGAGCTACGACTGTGCAGGGGTCGAGCAGCTGATGCATTCTCCTCTCTGACAGGTCTTCACACCGAGAGCCTGAGAGAGCGCTTCACAATTAACCCAATGACCTTTAAAGTCTTCGGCGTGTGTGTCCTTAACGCTACATCTGTGTGGTCAGGAGCGGTCAGAAGAGGTCTGTAGTTTATTGTACTGGTGTGTGACATAGAATAGACCAGGCCTGTCAAACTCAGGCCCGTGGGTCAAATCCGGGCCGCAAGACTATTTTTAGTGGTCCTTGAAATGATTCTTTATTATCATTATTGCAGTAACTCGCAGCATTGATGATAACATTTAATTGAGTCGGTTCTAAAATTTTAACTAACATGTAATAAGAAGTAAAGTTAGGCCAAAGATTTATTTTTATATAATTATCTATAAATGTTAAATTAAAAAAATAATACACATATATATATCCATATGAATCTCTCTCTCTCTTTCTCTCTCTCTCTACCTTTAAGCTTGGAACTTACATCTATCTCTTTTCTCATTTGGTTTGAGGCCCTTTTATCATCAAACTGCATCATAACCATTTGGTAAAGGCTATGGGTTCAAACAACTAAAAAAGCCATGCATCTCCTCCTCTTTCTCGCTCCACAGGCAGTGTGTCGTGGTCACCGTGATGCGATGGCTGTAATTGGCTGCTCTCTCTGAATCAGATGTTGCCCTGACGATGGGGGGTCATTTTCCCATAAGCCCTTGCTCTTCTGCTGCGTCACAGGTTGAACCCTTATCCGGCGAAATCTGCGCCCTTTCACAGCACGAGAGACGACCAAAGCAGCGGTTCAAAATTCATTGTAAATTCACAGGTTTCCAATGTATTTGGGCAAAGCTCTGGATTGTGTGAAGTTGCCGATTCCTCAACAACAGATCAGAGAATCAGTTTGAACAGAGGAAGTACAATAATAGCTAAGAGCCATTGGTCCAAAGGGTGCGGGATGGACACTGTCTATTTTAATGTTGATAAATGTCCTCGTCCCTAAAGCTATGGAATCTGGAATCGTATCCTCTAAACCTACCCACAATACACCAGTATGCCAGGAAATTCCTTGGTAACCATGGCTTCCAGCAGCACTCTGGCCAATCTCTGCCAGTTAGAACACTTTGGTACCAGCTCGACCTGGATAGAACCAGGAGGTCACTTTACAGTTTTTCTCTGTCGCTTTGATGCATTTCTCACATCATTCTTCACATTTGCACAACAGTTAGAGCATTTTTCAGAACAATTAGTGCAAACTGCAAAACCCTGTGGATAACCTGCAAAAGCGCGTCACCTTCTCAAAATGAAAAGTTAATTCCTGAAAAAGCAAGTCTTCATGTCAATGAAACTGTCTGTGTCTCAGAATAATAAGTCCTGACAACAGTGAGTATGAACAACACAAATGACTTAGTCACGTTTTCATTGTGACACTTTACTCTCTGTGTTTTCAATGTGAAAAAGTCAGATCTCGGTGACACTTGGTGAGCACTAAACACGACCTGTACAGCCGAAAACAGTAAAGTTACACATGACTGTATTTAGTGAAGTAACTAAGTACAAGACACATATGTATGTACTGTATGTATGTATGTATGTACTGTATGTGTGTATGTATATGTATGTATGTCTGTGTACTGTATGTATTTCACATACAGTATATATTGCTTATGCTCTTTTCAATTCTACAGCATTGTGCAACAAAGATACAGTCAGTCACAGTATTTACATAGAACAAACATACAGAATAGAATTATGGTAGAACTGTGACAAATGTAAACAATGAAACACACACCTCCTCATGAGTAAAAGCTGAAATTCACCCTAGATAAATTATTCAGTTTAGGAAAGATTTTCAGAAAAAAACAAAGGAATGTATGAAATTAGCTTGACAGATATTGGTTTTGAAGTAGTTCAACAATTTTTCATGTGACGACCACAGCGATGAAATTAGGACAATCAGTTTAGGAACGACTATAAGTATGTTTCATTCTGACTGACAGAGCAGTAGCAAATGATAATGATATAAAAGTAACTGATACATGTCCAAAAGCATTTGTAAAGTGTTCAAAGGAGAAACTGCTGCGATGTCACACATGACTCAATGCTGTGGAGGTTGAACTAATATTTTTGAGAACTTTAAGTCTGATGTAAGAAATGCACCAAAGCGACTGAGAAAAGTTGTAAGTAGCAATTTGTAGGAGTTTGGTTATACACTGCAAAAGTGATAATATATGAAGTAATAATTGCTTAAATGTAGTGGTTTTTATCACTTAGTCAATAAGTCATTTAGTCTTATTTCAGGAAAAAATAAAGAACCCATTTCTTGTTTTAAAGCTCAGAATGTGCTCAAATTATGATACATTTTGCCAAATTTGAGTAATTTTTGACCCATTTTTCTTCAGTCTTTGCAGTGTGTAGCTCCATTGTGTCATTTCTGGCTTCACACAACCACCAACAATAAGATGAGATTTTTTTTTTTCTTTTAATCAACAACTGTGTAAACTTTTCCAGCCCGACTGTCAGTGACTGTACCTCGTCTCTGGCTCCGTCTCTGGCTCCGTCGCTGGCTCCGTCGCTGAGGGCCACAGAGCTCCCATCTCCTTGTTTCCGCTGCCTCCTGTTCCCTCTGATTCATGGCTCCATTACGCTCTCATTAAGACTGAGCGTGGATGTACGGACGCACTGCTGAGGACTGTGCGTTCCCTCAGGTGCAGACACTCGGGCTGGCGGCGCTGATCGACACGTTTCTTGTTTATGTGCAGTGACTTGTAATGAAGTTTGGGGCCGAGAGGGAGATGTCGACTGTGTTACCATCCAAATCTGTTTGATCGGAGCTGCCGCAGGATCCTCCCGAAGGACCAAAAAGACTAAATGTCACTGGGCTCACGGTGTTTGAACAAGACAGAGGCGCTGGACTAGAGAAAAACACAGGTAAGAACATGGGAATGATGTTGTGGATGTGTTGCATTATTGACCAGGGTTTTCTTATCCTTGGGCTGAAGAGAGAGCTGTCAACCTGTCTGCCTTCTCATGATGAAGAAATCATTCTGTTGGTTTGTTTGATTCAGCGGTTTTGGCAAGAAATCTTACTTAAAAGAACACTATGTTAAAAAAAAATCTGGTCAAAAGTGGTACTGCAGTCTCTCCCACTCTCCCTGACTCAGGTTGCCAGATATGCAGACGAATCCAGCTAGGACCGTAACAGATGAATAGACAAGAGTTTTGTCAACAACAAATCTATAACCAACACCTTTTTCACAAATATACAAATCCTGGTTTTATTTCTTGTTTTGTCGTTAAGGATTTGAGAATCATAACGAGACCTCTTTTAGTTCTGCGCCACATGGTACTTTACCAGTGAGATTAGCTCCACGCGGTGAGTTCTGGGTCCCAGATCACAGACTTTCTGATTGGTGAAACAGTGGAGGGCGGGAAATTGAAAACAATAACAAGATTTAGGGACTGTAAAACTAATTTAGAAATTCAAATATCTCTGAACTACTGTTATCAGTTAAAGAAGTATTTGAGAAGACAATGTTTTATTAATGCAAACTCTATTTAGAAAGTCCCTGTTCCTCCCGGGATTCAAACCCAAACATTCTTGTTGAACAGCGAGAGTGCTATCCAGCCAGCCACCGTACCGACTTCATTTATAGCTGAGCAGCTCCGCTGCCACCTGCAGGAAAATGATATGTTTGAAGTCTTTCAATCAGGATTCAGAGCTCATCATAGCACTGAAACGGCACTAGTCAAAGTCACAAATGACTTACTACTAGCTGCCGATAATGGACAAGTGTCAGTGCTGGTCCTACTGGACCTTAGTGCTGCATTTGACACAATAGACCACAGCATTCTACTGCAGAGGCTAGAATGTGATATAGGTCTTAGAGGAACAGCCCTTGGCTGGTTTAAATCCTATTTATCAGATCGATATCACTTCGTCAATGTGAATCAGGACTCGTCGCCTTATTCTGGAGTAGAATTCGGTGTGCCGCAGGGTTCGGTACTCGGACCGATTCTTTTTACTCTCTACATGCTGCCACTGGGAAACATTATTAAAAAGCATGGAATTAATTTCCACTGCTATGCAGATGACACACAGCTTTATCTGTCGATGAAGCCTAATCAGACAGATCAGCTAGAAAAGCTCAGTGCCTGCATAAAGGACCTTAAAATGTGGATGACTCTTAACTTCCTACTTCTCAACCCGGAGAAGACAGAAGTGATCCTACTCGGTCCGAAGCGCCTGCGTGACTCCCTCACTAACCAGATGGTTACTCTCGATAATGTCAGTATAATACCCAGTAACACTGTGAGGAATCTTGGAGTCATTTTTGACCAAGAACTCTCCTTCAAGGCTTATATAAGCCAAGCAACTAAAACGGCGTACTTCCACTTACGGAACATCGCTAAAATTAGGAATTTCCTTCCTAAAAGTGACGCGGAAAAACTCATTCACGCGTTTGTCACCTCAAGGCTCGACTACTGTAACGCTTTACTGGCAGCGTGCCCTAAAGCCTCTTTAAAGAGCTTCCAGCTCGTTCAGAATACAGCAGCTAGGATCTTAACAGGTACCAAAAGGAGGGAGCACATAACTCCGGTGTTAAAATCACTCCACTGGCTCCCTGTGGAGTACAGAATAAAGTTTAAAATCCTACTCTTAACATATAAAGCCATAAATGGCTTGGCTCCTTCTTATCTCCAAGACACGTTAGTGTCGTATCAACCAGGTCGAGCGTTGCGCTCACAAAACGCCAGACGTCTGGTGGTCCCTAAGGTCTCAAAGGTCACTGTTGGTGGCAGAGCATTTAGCTACCAAGCTCCTTTACTGTGGAATCAGCTTCCCATTTATGTTAAGGAAGCAGATACGGTCTCCACATTCAAGGCCAGGCTTAAAGCACTTTACTTTAATTTAGCATATAATTAGGTAATATATAATATGTAGTGTATATATTATATATATATGCTGGATTATGTTATATATTATGTTATATATTATTCAATAATGTATTGTGTTATGTTGTATATTATGTTATATATTATGCTGTATGTTATTCTTTATTCAAGGCTAGGTTTAAAACAGTCCTCTTTAGTTTAGCATATGGCTAGGAAGGTAAGACTCGGAGAAGGTTAAACTCCTCAGACTGTCAGTCAAGCTGCATAGG
Source organism: Knipowitschia caucasica (assembly GCA_964034765.1). NCBI lineage: Eukaryota > Metazoa > Chordata > Actinopteri > Gobiiformes > Gobiidae > Knipowitschia > Knipowitschia caucasica. Next base: position 19,342,981 of record OZ035841.1, on the reverse strand, counting down.
GAGTCAGTTTGCTGGGAGAAGTATGGTAACTTGAGCACTATCCTCTCCTCCTTCCTACTTTATCTGTTTAGCATTTTTAGGATTCTGACTGTAGTTTGTTCATTGCTATTCACCCGTTGTCCCATTGTCTGTTTCATGGTACGATGACGGGATCTCTGAGCCTGGCCTCTTCCATCTACACCTGCGGACTGCCCCGCCCGACCCGCCTGGGAGTGCTTCAGTCCTGCACCGGACCTGTCCACGTTCAGCGTCCACTGGTCCACGTTCTGTAGCTAGCTTAGGTCCTAGATCATTAGCCTGTCCGTCCGGAGGAGCGGATCCCTTTCTCATATGGGTCTCCCTCCCTGTGGGTTTCCCTAGTTCTCCTCCAAGGTTTCTCACTTTTTCCCACTGGGTTTTTTAAGAGTTTTTCCTTGTCGATGCAGGAGGGTCTTGGACAGTTAGTGTCCAACAGAAAGGATTGGTGATGATCAGGACACTTTAGCATTCTACAACATGTATGGACATTTTCTTCTGTGTGTGATTTATATTCTTCATGTGTTTTAACTGTTAATTCTCTGACCTGTGTTGGTGATTTCAATGGTTTTGTTAAGTCCTCTGAGATGACTTCTGTTGTGACCTAGGGCTATACAAGAATAAATTGTATTGTATTGTATTGTGTATTTGAATAAAGTCGCTGTGTGTTTTATTTTTCATATAAATGTACTGTTTGCTCCTGAAATGGACTGACAGATGGGGTTTCAGCCATTAGAGACTTATTCTTTCTGAGTCTGGTCACGAACGGAAAACCATGACTCAGTTTCAAGTGCAAGGGGGGAAAGAAAATATGAAAAAAACGACTGGAGAGAGAGAGACCATAGAGAGACCATAGAGAGACTAGAGAGAGAGACCAGAAAGAGACCAGAGAGAGACCATAGAGAGACTAGAGAGAGAGACCAGAAAGAGACCAGAGAGAGACCAGAGAGAGACTAGAGAGAGACTAGATAGAGAGAGACCAGAGAGAGACCAGAGAGAGACTAGAGAGAGACTAGAGAGAGACTAGAGAGAGACCAGAAAGAGACCAGAAAGAGACTATAGAGAGACCATAGAGAGACTAGAGAGAGAGAGACCAGAGAGAGACCAGAAAGAGACCAGAGAGAGACCAGAGAGAGACTAGAGAGAGGGACTAGAGAGAGACAAGATACTGTAGAGACCAAAGAGACTAGAGAAAGTCCAGAGAGAGGAATTAGAGAGAGACCAGAGTGAGACTAGAGAGAGAGACCAGAGAGAGACCAGAAAGAGACTAGAGAGAGACCAGAGCGAGGAACTAGAGAGAGACCAAAAAGATAACAGAGTGAGAGAGACTAGAGAGCCAGACCGAAGAGTCAGACCGGAGAGCGAGACCAGACTTTAAATGTATTTTGAGGTCAAGAAATACTAAGACTAAATTATGTAAATGAGATGCAAATGTAAGAAGTGCCATTATCCAACATTAATCCGTTTCCTTTTATTTCATGTACATATTTATTGATGGTTCTGACCGCTGCAGTGAGTAAATACCATGAGTGGAGATATTGTTTTCGTGTCGCATCCTGCAGCCAGTGTGTGTCGTTATGTTGTGAAAATCTTATATGAAACTATTTTTGGCCCAGCGGTACGCCAACCTCGCTCTGAAAATAGTAAATATAGCCGCGCTGTCCTCTTGGATTGTATGTGCAGCGACGGTACAAGGTCAGTCCCTGATCTCCTGCAGTGCCCTTGAATCCTCCTCGGACTAAGAAGAGTTCCAGGGCTCTCTCGGCTTTTGCGATGGCTGCTGGGAGGTCAGCGCTCATGACCTACAGAGATGTCTTATAAAGAAATCGGTGTGTGATTTAGTTCTCGTCTGACACTTTTCTATGGCTCTCCTTTCCATGGACCTGACCTGGAACAAGACACGATATGGTCCTGTGTCGATTCTTGTATTGTCCTAAATCACAACAGAGAGAGAAACCCTGGATAGAGAGAGACCAGAGAGAGAGAGATTAGAGAGAGACCAGAGAGAGAGAGATTAGAGAGAGAGACCAGAGAGAGACTAGAAAGAGACCCAGAGCAAGAGACTAGAGAGAGACCAGAGAGAAAGACCAGAGAGAGACTCAGAGAGAGACCGGGGAGAGAGACTGGAGAGAGCCCCAGAGCGACACTAAAAAGAGAGTAGAGAGAGACCAGAGCAAAATAGAGAGAGACCCAGAAAGAGAGAGACTAGAGAGAGATCAGAGGGAAACCAGAAACTCGAGAAAGAACCAGAGAGAGACCAGAGAGAGAGACTAGAGAGAGAACATAAAGAAAGACGAGAGAGAGACCAGAGCAAGGCTAGTGAAATACCAGAGAGAGAGAGAGACTAGAGCGAGTCTAGAGTAAGAACAGAAAGAAAGACTGGAGAGAGACCCAGAGAGAGAGACTAGAGAGAGACCCAGAGAGAGAGACTAGAGAGAGACCAGCACGAGAGACTAGAAAGAGACCAGAGAAAGACAAGAAGCAAGATACCAGAGAGAGAGACCTGAGAGAGAGACCTGAGAGAGAGACCAGAGAGACCAGAGAGAGACACTTAGAGAGAGAGACCAGAGAGAGAGACCTGCCAGAGATAAATTATGTTTTCTGACTTTGAATCAAGGTAAACGTCATGTTGAAATCAGAATATTTGCTTTTGTTGAAATGGTCCAAAGAGAGGAGCATAAATCTCATTAGTTTTGCAGAATCAGTCGCTGTGAAGGAAACAAAAGGAGAAGCAGCAGCAGATTGAGATCTTTCCATCTGCGACTGACAGCTTTGAAAGCAGATAATCCACGTGTGTGAAAATGACGTCTCAATGACTTCAAATACCAGTAATAAGTCTGTGCTCCTGGTCCCGGCTGTGCTCCTGGTCCCGGCTGCAAACAGACTCTAATCAAATCACAGAGATTAGTGAAACCAGAGGATTACCTTCCATTTTTAAGCTGTGTGTTTCCAACTGGAATCTTTCACGAAGGTTTGGATAAAAAGTATGAATCTGTGGGTAATGTATTGTTTATTTGTATAGCGCATTTTACGGACCATGGTGACCCAAAGCACTTTACAATGTTCAGAAATCAGATTAAAATGCATTTGAGGTCAAGTCTTTGCTGAGACTAAATGATGCAAATGAGAAGTGGAATTATATGATATGGTTCTGACCGTGAGAGACTAAAGAGAGATCAGAGCGAGACCAGAGTGAGACAAGAGTGAGACTAGAGTGAGACCACAGAGAGACCAAGTAGAGACCAGGGAGACACCAGAGAGAGACTACAAAGAGCCAGACCAAAGAGAGACCAGAGACTAGAGAGACCAGAGCGAGACCAGAGAGCGAGACCAGAGAGCGAGACCAGAGAGCGATGTTTATTTCTAAAGCGCATTTTACAGACCCAGGTCATCCGAAGCGTTTCATAACATTCAGATATCAGATAATCTTCCGTTCTCTCCACACGGTGATGACAGAAGCGAGACGCCAAACCTACAGGTCCATCACAACCTCTGACCAAACACCATTACATTCAGACCTATAGGGGAAACCGGAGCACCTGGAGGAAACATACGCAGACACGGGGAGAACATACAAACTCCACAAAGTGCATATCACACTTGATTATCAAAGCACGATGTGTGTCTTCCAATCAAATCCAATCCACTTTTGTATTTAGCGCATTTTAATAAAACTATTTAAAATAAGTTTTCAAAATGCCATCTAAACATACAGTTTTACCAGCTTTATATATATTAAAACCAAAATAACAAAAACATGTATGGTTTCTGAAGATCAAATACAAACAAATAAACAATAGAATAAATAAAACAGGGGACAACACAACTCATGAGTGTAGTGTTGTCATTCCAGTCATCTCTTACTCCATGTAATTAAACAAAAATAAAGTGTACATCATGTGACCAGAGCAAATGAAAATCTGAAAATAAGATTTATAAAAAGACACTAAAGATTTCTCCTGGCTTGCTCGCCACTTTACGCACCACTAATGCAAATATCTCTTGGTAGATTGCAAACAATACTAGAAGCTATTTTCTTATTATTGCTTGATTATCCTGTATCTTATTATGTATTATTGCTCCACGCTCTCAAACAACCCCAAGGTAACCCAAGCTAGTGCCTGATTCATTTCCAATTTTTAATGCAATTTATGGACAATGGGCATTTCCATGAATATAGTTATTACAAATCTGCCCAATAATTATTAACCATGTAATCGCATCATTGAATTGAGAATTGAATTTTTGACTGTAACCACATGACCTCCTTGGCGGGTTTTAATCGCTGTTGTTAAGTTGGTTTCAAAGTCACAGCGATCGCCTGCTTCTGCTTTCATTTTTGCATGTCCTGCAGCTAGCACCAGAGCTATATAAATGCTAACAACGCACCATTGATTTTCCCTTTGTGCGCGCGGCCCGATCGGATCCATCAATCTCATTAACACGGCCAGCCTCGGAGCCAACAATGAAAAAAACGAAATCTACTCTGACAGCGCGGCGTAATAATGTGAGCCAGGTACAATACAGAGACTTTTGGAGCCGTGGGAGGTGAGGACAAAGGTACGACGTTGTTCTTAAATTTTATAATTTATCTTAACATAGGAGGGTGGGCGATTAACTGCGATTGTACAAAATATGTGTGGTTTTGAGTTCAGAAAATATTCATGCGAATGTAATGTGAGGCTATAGTCCTGGGTCTGCAGAATCAGTCCTGGATCTTAAGCCTCGGTCCTGGATCTACTGTACAGTGTTGTCAAAAAAGATTTGACTGACGTGTTCAAAGTTTGATACAGAAAACAGACGAAGATATCCAAGTTTAACATCTGTATTTAATTTATCTTTACAATCAGATATATTCAACAAGAGAGCTCCTAAACTAGCCATGTCCCTCGCTGGCCCTGTGCTGACTCAGGCCAAGCCTCAAGCCAAAGCATATAAAAAGAGCAGGAAGGAGGGGCGTGTCCTATCAGCCAGTTCATAGACTTCGGACTTGGTCTGGTCTGGTCTGGTCTGGTCTGGTCTTGGTCTGACATCAATCTCCTTCTCCATATTAGGTTAGCAAACAGTGCCCCCCCTCCATCAGAGGCGCCTGTGTGGGACTAAGTAAACGCAGCTGCGCTGGGGGAGTTCAATAGGTCAATATTGCCTCACATGTGTTTTAGTGTCAGGCCTTGTCCGTGGTGCTTCTCTGAATTCCATTAAATCCAGGCTTAGTATTGCACAAAGACATGGTATTCAAACAACTACTGAAAATCATTAGTATACAACATTTTAATTCTACAACAATCCCTCTCTTGACCTATCAAAAAATTAGGTCACAATCTTCAATAACCCTTCTGGGTGACCGGACTGGGGAGATCTTCCATCATCGCCAACATCTTTAGTTCTGGCTCGTTATCTGTGAATAATTAATACAGGGAAAACAAACAACACACAACCACATTCGAAACATATGTTTTTATCTAATAAATCCCTCTATACTATGGTTTTGCTTTCATTAACCGTGGCTTTGTGCCAGGAAGTGCTGTCACTTCCTCCTCTCAGACAGTTTGGGATGAATGTACATCATTAATCAAATTGGTATTATCCTTACAGGAGCTAAGGTATTTGATTCTCTAATCTGTGCTGACAAATCGACAGCTCTTAAAATTCTCAAAAATACCTAAATATCTACTTTTGTGCTATACCCAAATACATTAAAATGCTTTTAAATGTTTTTGAATCTGTGTTGGTTCTAATCTGTCTCATTAATCCATCTCATTAATCTAAGCTACACTCATGAACTTCTTGCATTGTCAACATTCACCTATGTTTGAAACAAGGGAATTTGACAAGCATCTAATAAAACTGTGCGTAAACTGTAATGAACTTTATTTACTTTTGAAGTGAATACTTTTGGACATATTATGAAGGAAATGGTCCTTTTACCGTTTGATATTAGCCCTGGCCAAAAATAATCTCTATTTTTGAAAGCATCTATCTATTCCTACTCTATTGTGACTCCAAAGCTCGGTTGTAGCTTGAGCCAAAGCATATTTCTAATTTGTGACTTCTGTCACTTTCAATGGCTGAAAATAATTCTGATTCTAACAGTTTAGCTGCTCTATCAGAAGGATCACATTGCATGGTACTATTTTAACTCTTACTCTGAAGTTTGTTTATGAACAATGATCAAATTCTACTTTTTCCTACTATTTAACATCTACTAAAACGCTAAAATACTCATACTTTATCATTTTAAACCATTTTAACAGTTGCTCAGTCTCCCCAGACTAAAAGTCAACCTTTTTGTCTGCCAGACTGAACACTTAACATTTATTGCATTTGGTCACAGTTGTGGTTTTAGTCGTAGCAATAGCATCGGCAATAGATGATTTTTCATTGGCTGGTTCTTGTTCTGCAAATCACTATTTTTATGTACTGTTATTTCAGACAATTCCAAAAACAACACAGTAGTTCTCCAATATTAAAGACATGAATCCTTATTTCCACAATAGAACTATTTTGATTATTCACTAGTCTAACTATTATTACTATTGTTTATTCTGACACCTCTTCTTAGTGACATTTTAACCTATAGCTCCTTGAATCCAATGACATTATAGCTCCAGACTATTTCATTCTATTCTATTCTACCATTATCTTTAAGGGTAGATCTGTTTGATGTTATAAACGCTATTATTTCTCCTTTTGAATTTGCACAACACCAAATTTAGAATGACCCCCTATGGGACAAATAAAGAATTTTATTTTATTTTGGCAACTCCGAAAATTATTTAATAATTTTCCCATTTTGCTTTTAGGCTGCCCTTTCCATTATTTATTTGTTCTTGTAAATATATGTTTTACACTTCTTTCTAATGATTTAGAAGGTTAAGGACCATGACCACCTATGACAATAACATTACAATACTCCCGCTCTTGGTCGTGGGCCAAGTGTAAAACATGCGTCTGTGTGTGTGTAGATTACTGTTCCAATTATCTCCAGTTGTTTCTCCCGGATCGTCCTCAATTCGTATTGTGGGCTTTGGTGCCAAAGTAGAGGCTCATTTCCTTTATGATCCGTACTACTGTGTTATCCCTGAAGCAGGGGTAGTTTATCTTTTATCTGAAAAAGAAACATTAGAACACAAAAATGCCCACTTCCCTGGCATGGTGCGGCCTGTCAATCATTCCAATTTGGGCAAAACATAACTGCATTGACAGACGGTCGTGTGACATCAGGGCAGAGGCTGTAGCCAAATACAGACTTAACAAAATGTATGTTTCTAATTTTATACTCCACTAAATGTGAGTTACAAACCAAAGTTGTCCTTCAACCAACGACAGCTCACTGCGGTTGGACCGAATCACTGTCAGGACAAACAGCAGAGGGAGGGACTCCCAGTACCTTCAGCAAGGTATTCATCTCAGAGTACTTTCCGCAGAGTACTTTCTCAGAGTACTCATCAGAGTACTCTCACTTTTACAGCTGTTCAATAAAGCTTGTTATCTTTGAATCTCTAGTACTTACACCGTATGCTGTTGACAAAAAATAATTATTCCATGATCACATTAAAACATTACAGAAAAACATTTGTTATTCCATGATTCCGTTCAGCACTCCTCGTTCACTCCTCATTTCACAACACACTCATAACACACTCACAACACACTCACAACACACTCACAACACACTCACAACACACTCACAACACACCGACTCCCCACGTTAGTATATTGGTCCAGAGTTTGTTAAGGTCATCGTAGTGTACTTGACATGACGCACAATCATATAACATACACAACCATATAACACACACAAACATATAGACAACACAGGAGGCTTGTAATTTTAACTTTGTTATATTTTTCCATGTCCAATTACAATTGTCTCATGAGCTATTTTATTGTTGCAACTTTCAGAGCCTGCAGAACATGCAGAGCTTTAAGAGATTTTTCCTACAAGGATCCATTTAAAACTTTAGTGTTTAAACCACGTGGTCTTTACTCGGGCTTCTCAAAGACTGTGTCCCCTAGATTTTTAATGAGCTCTTGTTACTTTAAAACTCGTGCACGTGCAATAAATGTTTTTCCCTTTTTTTTTGTAAAGCCAGTTCGGATTCATTAAAAATGTAAATTAGTTTCAAACTTTAATACTTCACCTTTGTTTCACGTTCATGTGGAGAAAGGACTATTATTCTACGTGTACTAACGTACTTGCACCAATCATGTCTCAGATAAACTGCCAACAGTTGTATCAAAGACATAATTGTCCTAATTTGTTTCTGATTTGTCTATTTTGGAAGAGAAACATGTCATAAAAGATTTCATAAAATGTTTCTACATCCGTGTTTTCAACCAGTGGGCCGTGGTGCGTTAGTGTGCCATCAGAGATGATCCAATATCACCTTTAGGCCAAAATTCAGAAATACTTTAAATCATTTTTCAAACTTTAATTGTCTGAACAAACCATTTTGTACTAAATGCAGCGTCCATTAAACGCTGCAGTTCTCTTTCTAGCACCAGTTTCAACTGTGCATGTGATTGTTTTAAATGATTAACGAGCCACGGTTCAGAGGTTGAAAACACTGCTTTAAATATCCGTATTACCAAGATCATGCAGTTTAAATCAATAATTCTAAACTTCTCCGTGTCTATAACTTTAAATAACAATAATAGTTTTAATAATAAAGCTCATCTAAATCATGCACAAATATACTGCTGTTCTAATCTCCTTGTGTCTCATGCTAAAGTAAGAGTCTAATAATTTTGACGATTGTCTTGTAATCATTTATGCAGTTAAATGTAGTGTTTTGAACGTATGACCTAAATGTGTAAATATGACCTAAATGTCCTATATGTCTCTGTGCGTTGTTGCCTGTCTGTATACTACCTTCTGTCTGTTTCATTTGCCCAGCCACATCCTCCTCAAATGTCCGTTAATGTCTCTTTCTTTTACTCATGGCGTCTTTCAATGTCTTTTGTCTCAAAGTGTCCAATGTCTTTGTCTCAAAGTGTTTTTTTCTTCTTCTTTCAATCAATCACTTTCTTTTTCTTCCGATAACTTTTTATCATAATGTCTTTCTTCTTCTTTTCAATCACTTCCTTCTTCTTTCAATCTTTTTCTTCTCCTTTTAATGACTTTCTTTCTCAGATCTGACGCACACAAATGTGTCGTGTCCTTCTTCTTGTTAGGTTTTCCGGCGGTTGGCGGCCTATTTTTCGCATTCAGTTTGTGAAAAGTCTGTGTGGCCTTTACTTTGCTGCAGCTGATGATGATGATGCTGCTGCTGTTGCTGCAGCCGATACTGCTGCGGATGATGATGATGCTGATGCTCGGTTGTGGTTTGTGGCAGGGACGATTTTGGCGATCGGCCAATAAAACAGACAGAAGTTTTCTCAGAAAAAAAAAACAGACAAACAAGAAACACAAACAAGTGTGTTAATACAATACAAAACCAATGATTAATTACAAATCTAAATAAACCTATGAAATAATTAATATTAACATTTTAAACATTAAATTCTGAAAACCAAATCTGCATTCAACTGCTATCCTAAGCCCTATTTTTCCAAAAGTATACTGTTCTTTAAGATCAGTTTAAATTTTATATCACCAAAACGTTGGGAAACATGTTTAATAACTTGTCTAGACGTTTGGAGATGGTCAAAAGAATAAAATAATGCCTCTTTATAATCTAACTCAAAGTTCTGTGATCATATGACTCCATGACAGTAACATTATCGTGTGTATAAATGTAATTTTCTACAAAAAAATATTTGGTATGCCTCTTTCTTAACTGGAGAGAGGGAGAGAGAGAGAGAGCAGACAGAAAGAGGGAGGGGAGGGGCTGAGTGGCCTGTACAGTAGGTCCCATTCCGTTTTGTCGCCTTTCACGCGTGAATCACACGTGAGTCTCGTGTGATTCACGCGTCTTTTATTTTCCCCCCTCCCAGTGACGTTGCAATGACCAAAACAACCACCAGGTGGCACTTGTGAGCAGGGTTACATTGGCCAGTCTCTGGAATAACCCGCAGACATTAAAACTACTGCACACTGAGAAAAGTGTTGCAAGCGCAACTTTGAACCTAAGTACTTGTATTTGCAATTTCGGACTTAAAATTTATTCTTATGGTTTTAATATTAGAAAAATAATTTCCATTTACTAAAACAAAAACAATATACCCACAAATACGTTTTGTGTGTGTATTTAACTAAATTTTGAAAAAATATTGTTGGCAGTGCAGTGCTTCTTAAATCTGACGCTATCAATAAGTGTTCAGACAAAGTAATTTCTACTGGGCGGGAGTTTGCTTCCGGTTCGGACCGTTTCCGCGAGCTTGTTGTTGGTGATGGGCGCTGAGCCAGCCTTGGACACGGTCGTGTGGTTTCCCGTGAGATCCAACTCAAAGTAAGATTTTTTAAATATATGGTGCTTTCTCTGTAAGGTTTGTCGCGTATTTGATCAAATATATACAATCTGTGGTCAAATCGTCGTTTTATTTTCTTGGCAGTTCGTGTCCAAAATTACTTCATGTTAACTGTCTACTCTAGCCCCAAACATGTTGTTAGCATAAAACTGTGCCAGTATAATGGTCCTACAATTTCGTTGTTTAGCAAAGTGATTTGTGTTAAGACTCGTAACATTACCAACTACCCCTTAAATGTTCTGAACCATAATAACAGGCGTAGTTTTCGCAGTTTGGAGCTGCTAGCTTCTAGCTAGCTGTTGCTAACGGTACGCAGCTAACATAAGTAGACCAAAGTCGCTACTGTCCTGCTCTGTCTTGTTGCCGGAGGTGCAAGTGGAAAATACAGTTGGCAACAGAAGCCACGTGACATTTATTAATCTTCTATTATTTTCTACTCTTGGGGACAGTTCATTTTCCCGCAGAAGTCCCTAGTTACATTAGCTCAGCGGAGCGACTCTCAAGGAGGAGACAGGTGCAGAGCATGGTGCGGAGGCAGAAAACATGTTTATTGCTATCTGAGATCGCTCTGATTTCCTCGCGGTCAGAAAGTAGCTTGTTTCAGCAGAAAACTAACGTTAAGTTAACAGCTACTGCATGTTGTTAATGTTATGACCCGTCCGCATCAGCATCACTGTATTATATCAAGGCCTGTCTGTTTTAGCCAATGTGCAGCTATATGGTTAGTTATGATAAGTTCAAATAAATTCAGAAATCTGCAACACATTTAAAAAACCCAAACAAAGTATAAGTGATACATTATAAACATGCATTTTTAAAAGAACATACTGAGGGTGACTGCTATAGCCTATTGCAGTCACAAAATTAGAGTGGAAATGTTAAAAATCTAATGTGACTTACATTCGCATTTCATATGAACAACATTTTGGCATGTTAATTTTGAAATAAACGATATTTTGCTGGACAAGTAGGTTTTGTTTCCGGGCAAGTAAAAAATACCTGCCACTTCAAGTACCTCAAAGCACTTAATGTCAAGTCCTGACAAGGTAATACATTCAGCTAAAGACAGGTACAGTACATGTTGTGGTATAGCATGTTTTTTGTGGAATCACGTGTAGTAACGCAAAATGCACAAAGCACTTTGTTTGTACTAATCTAATGCATTTTTTATATGTAAAAAGCAGCACCGCCTGTTTAAATGCTTATGATATTTGTCCAATGAAGAGTATTTTTAAGCATGTTTATTAATTTTATTTTATTTTATTTTAGATTTTTCCTTTCACTGCTGCCAATTGATGGAGGAAAGCTACAGCAGGAGGTAAGTGTGATACAAAAAGAACTGTTAATAAATTAAGTGAATGTAATGTACTCGCTAGGGATGCAATAGTTTTTTGGGGGGGGGGCATTATACATTATACATTACACTCACCGCAAGATTTGCGGTGAGGTCCTTGGCAACAAGAGAGGAGATTTTCCATCATTTGTCATTATATACGTTTTTATATCTAAATGAACACAATCAGAAATATGAAAACATATTCAAGATAAGAAGTGCTGAATACTTCCTAATTCGTGGTGTTTTTTATTTCTATGTTGTTTCGTAGGATCCAACCGCTGCTATAGAAAAGAGGAGGGAAGTCGTAATCTGAGGCCTAATTGAATACATGGGGGAGAAGCCAGGAGACTTGATTTCAGATTTCAGATCAATCATGTAGAGAAAAGGTTAACTCATCTACTGGACTGGTGTTTTGGTAAAGTTGAGGATGTTTCGCTTTTAGTGGACACAGCTTCTTCAGAGCTCTTAAAGTCTAAAAGAGAAACTTACCCAAACTGGACTAAAAAACTTAAAAAGACCCAGGTTCCTTCCAGAAGGAGAGAACCAAAACTGCCAAAAAATGTCTATTCAAATTGTTTTCAATATCACTCAACTTTACCAAAACCCAGTCCTGGCGATGATTTAACCTTTTTATAAGATGGACACTCCCTTGGTATGAATGAGAGCCTTCACAAACATCTGACCATATGACATTCCCCAGCCCTTGGAGGAATGGTCACTGGAAAACTTCAGTTGGACATGAATATGACATGAGCTGGGCTTATAGCAGCTGGACTGTTTGGTTATGAATTAAAGGTGCCACGATCTGATCTGTTACCAATCATGGATTGGTCGATCACGGCCTAATTTATGTGATCGGTGATTGTGAAATGCGCCGAATCAGGATGGGCCGATCAAACGTAGATTTCAGACTTTCTTACAAGTAGATAATCTGGTGAAAAACTCCACAGTATAGCGCGCTCTAAACGAGTTTTTTTAAGAGTAATTCGTGGCTACAAAACCGCTCTGGGATGAAATGCTCGGCTGTCATCCTCTGGCGCCCATGTCGGCTCTTCCTCTTTCCAGACTTTGCAGTGTTAACTAAACAATAACAATGATGAAGCTTGAGCATAACCCGCTATCGCTTTGCTTTAAGACAAAAAACATGTGTTTGCGTCAATTTAAAATTATCAGGGTCTGGTAATCTAATAGTAGGAAAGGAGATGAATGTTTGCCATTGTACCATTATTTAACATTCTGCAACTACCGCATGAACTTCACGATGCGCGCTCCGTAAAGTGATACACAGGATATTTAACACAAAAACTGTGCTATCTGAAAAGCACGTGAAACTACAATCAGAGGCAGGGGTCAGTGTCCTGTCTTATTTTGCTCTTTAGTACTCACTAGAATGGCAGCTCGTCAAAAGGGAAAGTATGTGCGTATGTGTTGGCACTCATGTCGCCGTCTCTTGTGGAAGTTCTTTTCTTTCTTCAAATATTGTCTAATGTTATGTACACTAATTTTAGGGCAGAAATTGAGCAAATTCACACAGTGTGCTCACTTTTTCTAAACATTAATGAACAAACAATATATTTTGTACCGTCAAATAATTCCTGAACATTATAACATACATAATGGCTGGAATTTATGTGTTGTATTCAAATATATTTAAGCTGTTACTGATGCATTTAGACACAAATTATGTAATTTAGTGACAAATCTCAAAATTAAACAGATATAATCGACTTGCAATGTCCAGCTGCACAGCTTCATGCAGCCGTCAGTTTCTCTGAATAGGTTGCGTTCCACGTTTTTAGAATGTGATTGAGTGGCAGTGTCAATACAAACTGCTATGGGTGAAAAACAGTTTTGGTTCGAACTCTCAACAAAAATTGACAAATGTTTTTCCTTCTTCTGTATTTGACAGTGATTAGATTACTAACCCACTTATTATTTGTATGGCTGAAAGTCCTTTTACTGACTACATCACGCTCTTCATTTCAAAAATTGTCATTGGTTTTATTATAGAAAACCATTGACATTTTGAATATCATTATGTGCTGAAAGAGGAGTCAATGAAACTTTTGAGGACAGTTTTTTTCATGTGATTTATAGTAAGATCTCAGTCAATACTAGGAGAACTACTATCATTAACCAAAAAACTAAGACAAAAAAATATGCAGTTTGCCAGTTACATAGGTTAACGCCATGGAATTTTCACTTGCCCTCCACCTCAGATTTAAATGAACACGTGAACGACAACCTATTGCATTGACTATCAATACATATCAATGTCTAATGTATTTTTCCTCTCAAAAGGTGTCTTGGAGGAAAAACTGAGGACACTCGGGCACAGAATATCGCCTATCCAGTGAAGATTGTCAAAGTTGGTGACAAGTACGAGATCAGCATTGATGGCCTTCAATGCATTTCAGGTTTGGGCACTGTAGCGAAGGCCTCTGTATCTTGTTGGCTGTTATTACGCATTGATTGAATACCCACCCTAAAGCTTCAGCACACATTTGAAACTTTTCAGAGATTATGATTGGTCTCAGTCTGTTGAAACAAGAGCCATCTGTGAGATACAGCTTCACTTCCTTAAAAAAGCTGTCTTAAAGTTGAATTAAGAATCCTCACTTTTACCCGGTTCTAACATTGTTTCAAATATAAAAAGTGTTTGAAAATTCTAAATGGTGAGTTATAGAGGCTTAGAAGCACAATGTATCATTCTGTAGTGAACTGCAACTGCATGTTTGTGTTGTATGCAGCAGACACCTTTGTAATTCCCTTCTGCAGTAGAGGTTTGATGTAGCATTTTTTTTTTTTTGTCCTAGGGATGTGGATTGTTTCAGTTGGGAATATCTGTTCACTCACTATGATTAGTAATTTTACACATTGTGTAGGGGACAGGGTTTCTGAAACTTTTAAAGGCAGGAAAACAAAATCAAAATTTGGATGAAATTATTCATTTCCACATTGCCCTGTTTTATTGGTAGTTGTTTCCTTTTTAAAATATTGTTTATCACAAGGAATTGTTTTTATATTATATATTATATATATATATTATGTATATCAATCAATCAACAATCAAAGTTATTTGTAGAGCGCCTTTCATACACATGGCAACACAAAGCGCTTCACAGTCCACATCACAAATCATCACATTAAAACAAGCCCAGTCACAAAATTAAAACATTAAAATCACACAAAAGAATTAAAACACAATTAAAAACATTTAAAATCACAACATAAGAATAAATAACCATTAAACTTTCAAAATTACACAAGAAATTTAAAAATAATAAATAAATGACAGCAGTGATTATATGTATATGTATATGTATTATGCTTATGTATATGTGTATATGGTATATATATATATATGTATATATATATATATGTATATATTTATATATAGTATTTGATTTCAGATCCCTCTAAGACAACTTCAGAATTTGAATGAGACGCGTAAACGGACTAGAACGTGATTAAAACCAAAGTCCTTCAAATGAAAGTTTTTAGAAATCTTTAAAAAAAATGTCTTCTACTCATCTTTTTACTTTTTTTGTTGTTATAACTGGAGTGTGTTGGGAGTGGTAAGGAAAAAATGGTACAGAGTTCGGTTGGAAGATAATTATTAATGTTTCAAATGTATATTGAATATATAGTTACATTTTAAGTGGTACTATTGAAAATAAATGTTTGAGTGGAAAAGCTTTAAAAAGGTGTTTATTTTTTTCAGAACACAAGCATATTGGTATAAATGTTTAATTTAAAGTATGTAATTTTTTATCAAGAGCTGACATTCTTGAATAATGTTTTATGAGTTTTCTGAGTTTTTTGAAGTAGTACCGAGTTAAGTATGAGTTATGATGTTGATGTGCGTGTTTATCGATCCTGATGGACACACTTGAATGTGTGACCAGAGGGGGGTATGTGAGATATCATAACACTTTTTAGCAATTTTGTTAAAAGTTAAATCATCATTCTATCAACGTGCAGAAGCTGTACTTTTTTCACTTTCATGTTTTGTCTATCTGAAGGCCAAGCTACAAGTACAACGTGGAAAGCTGCTGATTGGAGGTCTCCATGCCTCCGCTCTGTATAATACACTTGCATTCTGTTGGGTATCTGTTGTTCGTGCTGTCTCTACCATCGACAATAAAACATGTCTTCTGTCTGATTTAAGACGCGATCAGACTTGGGCAATCTTCTTCAGGTGGTGGAAGGATGGGGCCATCTGTCTTTTTTGTAACATTAGAGAACAGAAGAATTTGCATGTCATATGAGTGATGACCGAAACAACAGGGGGCTAGGGTGGGCTTTGTTTATTCGTCTTCTGGGTTGTGGTAGGAGGTAAGCACCAGGTCCAATACCCACACTGCACCCTACGCCCCTCCTATGAAGTGTTTTGCATTTGTTTGAGTGCGCGCAAGCAAGGGTTTGATGTGCGCAGGTTACAAAGTGTGCACAAAAGGTGGAATTGGGACAGTGCACACTGAGTGCAGGTGTACGTCATAGACTCGTAAAGAGATGGTCATTTTTCTGACCTAAAACTTTATACAAATTAAAGGTAATTTTGTCTGATCCTTTGGGAAACTAAATGATTGCTTCACACACGTTAAAATACATGTTGATTAGTGGTTTCTAATTAGAGATAGCTGTATATTTTTAAAGTTAAATGGTGGGTAACTAACTGTTATTTGGTCGTTTTTATACATTTCTAAGTTTACTTGTACTAAGTGTAAAGTTTAAATTGATGTCTATATAAACGCTTGGTTTAAAAAGTTAGTAAATTGTTTTTAAAACACAATTGTCCGTAATTTTCATCAGACGTGTATGCTTTTTCGGCGGCCACGGTGCTTCTTTCCGGCGGCACGGTGGCTGAGTGGATAGCACTCTCGCCTCTCAGAAAGTAGGTCCTGGTTCGAATCCGGTCGGGGACGCAGGGCTTTCTGAGTGGAGTTTGCATGTTCTCCCCGTGTTGCGTAGGTTTCCTCGGTACCTCGGTTTCTTTTCCTACCACTAAAAAATATGTTCCAATAGTTCTAAGCATGTGCCTCCTGTACTGCCCCCGCTCCATCTCTGTGTGGAGCGTGTGAGAGACAAATGCCAAAAATTAACAATTGTTAAACCGCTTTGGAGACTCAGATCTGCAGTGAAGAAAGGCGGTATATAAATAAAACTTACTACTTATTAGCTTACTTTCCAAGTAACATTGCAAAACTTTATTTACACACTATGCAATATTATTTCAAAATGTAATTTAAATGCATTTTCCGACGTATATGGTGTGTACCGCAAAGAATTATGGCAATATCCTTCGCCACCCCCCCCCCCCCCCCCCCCGAGTGCGGATAGATGCAGGCTACGGCGAAGTGTGGATTCAGGGCACAAAGGGGGCGGGGCCCAAAGACCTCCCTGAGAAATTGGGACACCATACGCACTCGCAACCTTTATCGGGGGAACGCGCAAATGAGGGGCGCGAGGGTGGAAGTGGAGTATTGGGACGGTGGTCGAAGGGCTGCGAATGAGTGACTTCCAGACTTTGAAACCTGAGAATTACATATCTGAATATTTTTGTAATAAACATTTTAACACAGTATGTTTCATTCTGACTGAAGCACATGATATTGTTATAAAACCGTATGTTTCATTCTGACTTGAAGCACATTGATAATGTTATAAATAAAGTATTGTTTCTCTGACTGAAAGCTTCATGATAATGTATGTGATGTGAGAAATGCACTAAAGCCATGGTAGGAAAAACTGTAACTATTCAGATCCTCCCCCTGCCCCTCCCCCCTAAGATGGCAAAGTGAAGCTCAGCCTGTGATAACGGCACTATTTACATAACAAAGTTGGCCGTTCACAGGTTGTTTTGTTTGTTAGCTAAAAACCTTGGGGTCATTTGACACCGTGGAGGGGATGGATAGGTATATAGTGCCAAAATGACACCTCCATGCGGCTGGGTTAAGAAGTGCTAGTGTTAAAGCTGCTTTCTATATCTTTTCAATCAGTTTTTCCTTTTCTCCATAGCATGTCTGTAACAACAAGTTCTCATAATCTGAGAGTGGCCGTATTTAAATGGTTTTATGAAAACAGAATTCATGAGAAAAACAGGTTTAAAGATCGACATTCCAAAACATAATCATCACAGTCATATAACATGTAAATTTTGAATTACTCTGTTATGGCCACTTGGTTTTAGTCATATATGTGAAGATTAAAAAGATTATACTTTGCACCAATTAAAACACACAAACACTCATGAATTTGTCGGAAATCAAGAATGTAATGATTCTTGCAATATTCAATGGACTGAATTTAGACCTCCTTTCTTTTTTCTTTCTCTTTTAATTTACTGAAAAATTAAGATATGTATTAGACATTGCCTAGATATTATTTATCAATAACGCAGTCTAAATATCCACACACCAATCATTTTTAATTCAAGGAGCAAACTTAGGTAAACTTTAAAACACAAATAAAACAAAGGACCTGTCCGACTGAGTGTCTATGCTTCGTGTGTCTCTGGTTCTGTCCAGGTGTCTATGATCCGCGTGTCTCGCGTGTCTCCGCCTGTCTGGGTTCTGTCTGCGTATGTGTTAATGTAAAATTAATGTCTGTCTGTGGTTCTGTTCGCGTGTCTATGGTCGCTCGCTCCGTGAGCAGAGAGAGACGTGAGCACGAGATGAGAGAGACCGCGGCAGAGAGAAGAGAGCAGAGAGAGACGCGAGCAGGAGAGAGAGGACGCGAGCAGAGAGAGGACCGTGCGCAGATGAGAGAGAGACGCGAGCAGTAGAGACGTGAGCAGAGAGAGAGAGACGTGAGCAGCGAGCCGAGAGCAGAGAGAGACTGTGAGCAGAGAGAGAGAGACGCGAGCATGAGAGAGCGAGAAGAGAGAGACTGTTGAGCACAGGAGAGAGACGCGAGCAGAGAGAGACGTGAGCAGAGAGAGAGAAGGGGGGGGGGAAAAACGGGCGAGCAAGAGAGAGACGGTGAAGCAGAGAGGACTGTGTAGCAGAGAGGAGAGCAGAGAGAGGACGTGAGCAGAGAGGAGAGGCGTGAGCAGAGAGAGACGTGAGAGGAAGAGAGAGAGGGGTGAAGCAGAGTGAGACGTGAGCAGAGAGGAGAGAGGGTGAGCACGAGAGAGTGAGAGAGATGTGTGAGCAGAGAGAGACGTGAGCAGGAGAGAGAGAAGACGCGAGCAGAGAGAGAGAGCAGAGAGAGACAGTTGAGCAGAGAGAGAGAGACGCGAGCAGAGAGAGACTTGAGCAGAGAGAGAGAGACTGTGAGCAGATGAGACTGTGAGCAGAGAGAGAGAGTCGCGAGCAGAGAGAGACGTGAGCACGAGAGAGACGCAGTGAGAAGAGAGAGGCTGTGAGAGAGAGAGACGTGAGCAGAGAGAGAGGAGAGCGAGCAGAGAGGAGAGAGCAGAGAGAGACGTGAGCAGGGAGAGAGAGAGAGCCGAGGCAGAGAGGAGAGAGCAGAGAGAGAGACGTGTGGCAGAAAGTGGAGAGACGTGAGCTGAGAGAGAGATGCTGTGAGCAGAGAGAGAGCGAGGTGAGCAGCGATTGAGGATAGAGAGGACGGTGAGCAGAGAGAGAGAGAGGTGAGCAGAGAGAGAGAGACGCGAAGCAGAGAGGGAGAGACGCGAGCAGAGGAGAGAGACGACGAGAGAGCGAGAGAGATGCGAGCAGAGAGAGAGAGATGCGAGCAGAGATGAGAGAGAGATCCACGCCCCGACGCCAGAGAGAGAGAGATGCGTGCAGACGTGAGAGGTGAGATGCGATAGAGAGAGAGAGGATATTGCGAGCCAGAGGAGGGAGAGGACTTATTTGTGAGCAGAGAGGAGAGTGGTGAGCAGAGAGAGAGAGATGCGAGCAGAGAGAGAGAGATGCGTGCAGAGGAGAGAGATGGCGAGCAGAGAGGAGAGAGCGTGAGCAGAGAGAGAGAGAGGGACGTGAGCAGAGAGAGAGACCGTGAGCAGAAGAGAGAGACGTGAGCAGAGGAGAGGGGGTCACGAGCAGAGAGAGAGACGTGCGCCAGGTGAGAGACCTGTGAGAGAGGAGAGGAGACGTGAGCAGAGTGAGCGTGAGCAGGAGAGGAGAGAGACGCGAGCAGAGAGAGACGTGAGCAGCAGCGAGGAGACGTGAGTGAGAGAGAGAGAGGCTGTGAGCAGAGATGAGGAGAGGTGAGCAGAGGAGAGACGGAGCAGGAGAGAGAGAGAGCAGAAGCAGAGAGAGAGCGCAGAGTAGAGACGTGAGCAGAGAGAGAGAGAGACGCGGCGCAGAGGATGAGAAGAGCAGAGAGAGACGTGAGCAGAGAGAGAGAGTCCGCGAGCAGAGAGAGACGTGAGCAGAGAGAGAGAGACTCGAGCAGAGAGAGACGTGAGCAGGAAGGAAGAGAGACGTGAGCAGAGAGTGAGAGCAGAGAGAGACGTGAGCAGAGACGAGGAGAGACCGCTTGAGCATGAGAGAGAGAGCAGAGGAGGTGAGCAGTGAGAGAGCGACGCGAGCAGGGGAGAGACGTGAGCAGAGAGGAGAGAGACCGCGAGGCAGAGAGAGCGTTGAGCAGAGAGTGACTCGGTGACAGAGAGAGAGAGCAGAGAGAGACTGTCGAGCAGAGAGGAGAGACAGTTGAGCAGAGTAGACGTGAGCAGATGAGAGAAGAGGTGTGAGCGAGAGAGACCGTGAGCAGAGAGAGAGAGGCGGTGAGCAGAGAGAGAGAGAGAGATGTGAGCAGTGAGAGACGTGAGCAGAGAGAGAGAGACGCGAGCAGAGAGAGAGAGCACGAGAGAGACGTGAGCACGAGAGAGAGAGACGCGAGCAGGGAGAGACGTGAGCAGAGTGAGAGAGCGTGAGCAGAGAGAGGACGGTGAGCAGAGAGAGAGAGACGCGGAGCAGAGGAGCTGTGAGCATGAGAGAGAGACGTGAGCAGGAGAGAGGCGTGAGCAGGAGAGAGAGGTGTGCGAGAGAGACGTGAGCAGAAGAGAGAGAGAGACGCGAAGCAGGATGAAGCGAGCAGAGGAGACGGAGCAGAGGAGAGAGAGATGCGAGCAGAGAGGAGAGGCTTTTTTGAGCAGAGAGAGAGGTGAGCAGAGGAGAGAGAGATGCGAGCAGAGAGAGAGAGATGCGGAGCAGAGAGGAGATGCGAGCAGAGAGAGGAGAGAGACGTTGAGCAGAGAGAGAGAGATGGGCCCCTTTTCGAGCAGAGAGAGAGGATGCGGAGCAGAGAGAGGCAGAGACGTGAAGCAGAGGATGAGAGGGCACGAGCAGAGAGAGAGGACGGTGAGCAGAGAGAGAGACGTGAGCAGAGAGAGAGGACACGAGCACGAGAGAGGACGTGAGCAGAGAGAGACGTTGGAGCAGAGAGAGAGAGACGTGAGCAGGAGAGAGACGTGAGCAGAAGAGAGTGAGACGCGAGCAGGAGAGACGTGAGCAGTGAGAGACTGTGAGCAGGAGAGAGAGAGGCGTGAGCAGAGAGAGAGAGGTCAGAGTTTGGCACACCACGATCCGTCTCTGTCTGCCTAAATCCTAACAACTGCTAGCAATGGCAATATCAAGTATTGCAGTGAGACAATTACAATAACACGCGTATGTTTCGAAGACTCTACACGCTCAACAACTAACTAGTTACTATTGCGATTGCAATGTACATACATTTAAAAGGGAAAATGTTCGTAAGGTTCTAGAAAAAGCCCCGTTTGTAAACAAACCGCAGTTCACTGGGCTTTGCCAGCTAATGCTAGCTAGGGTGTTAGTTTGACGCAGAGATCTAGCTAGAAATGCGTATTACAGATAGTATTTAGAAAATGACCCATCATTCTCTCACTCTGAGCACTTTCCACAAATAAAAACTTAGATGTAGACAAAAAAAAGTATTTCGCTACGTAGCCTTTCAATGCACGGACACCGCTGCTTTGAAAGCATAAACACATGTGTTTAGAGATAATGTCTTACCTTTCAAGCAGAAATGATGCCAACTGTGGGTCTTTTCTCATGCCCAGAGGTTCTCTCAGAGTTTTCAACCTCTCAAAAGCAACTCCAATGTTTACCCTCGTTTGTTGCCTACTGCGGTCAGACTCGAGTTTCCCCCTTTTGGTCACACTTCGCGTGTCTATGGTCCTGTCTGTGGTTCTGTTCGGGTGTCTATGGTCCTGTCTGTGGTTCTGTTCGCGTGTCTATGGTCCGTGCTCGGAGCCCAGACTGCAGTGCGTTCACTGAGCTGTCAGAGCAGGGGTCACAGCAGCTGCTCCCGGGGCCAGAGCGGAGGATGTAACGTAACGTTCGGTTTATCAAAACATATCACAATATTTAACGTATAACACTAGTGAATTTCACCTAGATTTTTTCAGACATTAAAGACAAGATGTTATATAATAATTGTTTAATGAAAAACAATTTTGCTCGGAACGTGCCAGCGTGACATCCGACGGGTTTTCCCAGATCGCATCACATATATACGTTAATGCAATTTAATTATAAAGATTAACATTAGTACAAAATATGTATATGTTGTCTGTTATGCTCTTACTTTGAAAAAGCATTCAAAAGCAACACATATACATTCACATCCACGGCTTGAACACACAGCCAATTTTACACATTTCCTTTTGACAAGGAAAGAAGATAACAATCTGATAACGTTACGTAATTGCACGGTGGCTGAGTGGATAGCACTCTCGCCTCTCAGCAAGAAGGTCCTGGGTTCGAATCCCGGTCGGACCAGGGCCTTTCTGAGTGGAGTTTGCATGTTCTCCCCGTGTCTGCGTAGGTTTCCTCCGGGTGCTCCGGTTTCCCCTACCACTAAAAATATGTCCAATAGTTCTGGCATGCGCCTCCTGTACTGGCCCCGCTCCCATCTCTGTGTGGAGTGAGAGACAAATGCCCAAAATTAACAATTGTAAACCGCTTTGAGACTCAGATCTGCAGTGAAAAGGCGGTATATAAATAAAAAACTTACTTACAAGCAACCAAAAGATGTGCAACCAAAATTGCCTCAGACAAGAATCGAACCTGGGTTCTCCAGGTCCCAGTCTTTAATGCTAACCATTCGGCTAACATAGGATCTCTGCGCTAGACAGGTTTGCACGCAGTATGATACCTGAGCGTCTAAGTCGCTGGCAGAGCTAAAGCGGACTTAGCCTGCCACCTTGTGGCAATAAGATGTAATATTTTTCACGCAGCTGCGTGATTCCCGAAAAGCGTGAATGAAGACGACAAAACGAAATGAGACCTACTGTATGTGTCTGGGCCTGCAGTTCAGCCTAGGTCCTGGTTCAGCTTGGCCTTGGTCATGATCCCGCTTCTCTTTGTTGGCCTTGTTGTGTCCTGGTTGGCAATGACGATGGATACTGATGGTGATGTGCAGCAGCTGCAAGACCAGGTGAACTATTTGCAGCAGCTGGAGGAGGAGGTCGACCACTTGCATCAGCATCTTGAGCAACACAAGGCGATGGTGAGAGCTCCTTTAGCCAACTTTGCATTGGAGATTCACGGGGCTCGGGTGATGACTGCTGAGACTTCCAAGACTCACGAGCAGAAAAATGGCCCGCCTTGGCTCAAACCTCTCGGTCCAGACACTGTGTTCAAAGGTCATAATTACCCTTTGATTCCTGGACAGTGCTGGGCGTTCACAGGTCAGACTGGGAGGCTTTCCATAGCTCTACCTCTGGAGATCCACATCACCAAAGTGACTGTAGGACACATTCTGAAGGAGCAGTCTCTTACAAGAACAATTCAGTCGGCTCCAAAGTCTTTCTCTGTGTACGGACTGAAGGACTTTGGACCAACAGAGGTAAGACTTGGAACGTTTCTCTACGACGCAGACGGGGACTCGTTCCAAACATTTGACATCCTGGAGCAACAAGGGTGAGACTTTCCGGTCCGTGAGGTTAGAGATTCACAATAACCATGGACACGATGCATTCACCTGTGTATACAGCTTCAGGGTACATGGGGAAATCCCTGATTCCAGCACCAAAACATCTACAGAGTCAACATACAGCTGGTTTGGAGGGTTAGCACACAGCTTCTACCAACCAGCTAGGGCATTGTATTATTTCGCTCAGAGGTTACGACAAATGACTTGGGACACATCCAACTTAACTCATTTATGGGCACGAATTATTTTTGCTTTACTTTCTTAAAATTCTGTTTTATCAGTTGTAGAATCCATTGAAGAGAGGGGTTTGATTTGTCCTTGCTCTGTAGAAGGAGATTGACAGCTGGTCAAAGGTGACTTAAGAAATAAAACAAAATAAGAAGCGTTCCATGTGACCGTTACAACCACAAGACCCCAAACCTGACCTGAAGCGGGACCAGGTGTGAGACTTTCTGGTTTGTGAGGTTCGAAATCCACAAAACTATAGGCACAGTAAATTCACCGGTGTCTATCTCTTCAGGGAACATGAGAAAATCCTTTTTTCCATCACCAAGACGTCCACAAGTCGACCCACAACTTACTTGGAGGGGTCATGAGATTTTCTCTGAGGTTACGTCAATGTCTCAGAACAAACCCAAAGAGCTGGACAGTAGCTCTGAGATTCCAGCAGGAACTGACCCACATGTAACAGTGACTTAAGCTGTATCAGGATGGGGACAGGGCGAGGGTTAGGGTTAAGTCAGGTGGTTTGTAACTTCTTTATGAGCACGACTTATTGCTATTTGCTTATTTTCTTAGAAGATCTTTTTATCAGCTGTAGATTCCATTGAAGAGATGGGTGTGACTTGTTCTTGCTCAGCCCCGTAGAAGGAGATTGACAACTGTGTAAACGTGAACTGAGAAACAAAACAAATAAAATATGAAGTGTTCCATGTGTAGGGTAAATAGTTATATATATGTATTAGGGTAATAATACATCAGATTATGTTATGAGAAGAATAGTGCGGCTAGTCTTCAAATCAGAGTCTGGCCGTCCTATTCGAGTGGGGGATCTGCTTTATATTTATTTAGGCACCAGCAGTGTATGACACACTGCACAGATCCAAACCAACTTTGCCTCGAGTCAGTCTTATAAATCTAATAGGTAGTGAGTACTTTTATCGGCCAGTGATATTCCGAGATCTAACAACGCGACTCTGAAGGGGTTGAGTTAAAGAAAAGTAGTTTATTGATTACAAAAATGAGGGTAAAAATATAACGAAAAGGGATTTCTGGTCACATTAAAAGCAGGAGTTGTACACATATCATTCAAATCATACATTTAACAAAGGAACAGTCTTACTTTGAAGGAGCGTAGAGGATGGAGAAAGGATTTGGGTTGGGGATCAGTCCACGTGGTTCCTTTGTCTGGGCAGGCGGGAGGTACAAAGCCAGCGAGTTGGTCCAGCTGCTGGTCCACGCGTATGCAGCTCAGTCCGGAATGGGCTGCACGCGTATAGTCCAGAGCCAAGGAAAGAGGCTGGTGATGAAATGGTTCGTAAGGTCCCGAGCCAGAGGAGAGTATGTTTGGCGGAGTAGAAGGCCCGATGCGTGCTGGCGCGACCGTAGTAGGAGACACGTGCCGCGGGACGCCGATGGCCAGGGAGGTTGGAATAGTGATTTCAGGAGAAGGCAAGAGAAAGTCTCTTGCTTTGCGGGTGCTTATATTGACTTCTGAAGGGGCGTGTCCATGTCTTCCCTCTCTGTGGACAAACTCCTTTACACAGACAGTTTGTAAAGAAACATACAGGATTGATGCAAATGATCATAAGACATGTACAAACACACAGTGTATTTACATCACAGACATTAAACACACGAGTAAGGTCCGTAACGTTAATATCATTGAGTAATGTCCCCTTTGAATGTTCGTCTTGGGTGCGGTAGCGTCCAGTGTCCGCTAGGGAGCGTCAGAGGGCCGCGGGTGGACCCCTTGGTCCGTGGAATGCATTGTGACAATGCTGATTTGTATCAGCTCCTCTGTTAACATGAAAAAGGCACCAGATGGGTATCCTGCTGTTTTATGGGTCCGTCTGGAGTCCGTAATCCTCATGCTCCTGTGGCTGAACCCCATGGTTCCTTTGAAGTTGTGGTGAAGTATTATCTCCATTTGGTCACTGGTTCACAGAGAAAACAGGCCCGGCCGGTCCTGTCCTCCGTTTTAACCTTACACATGTGACGGTTACAACCACAAGACCCCAGACCTGACCTGAAAGTCCTCTGGGTCTCGCTCAAGAAACTGAAGCACATGTGAGGTTGGTTCATGTCCATTTTCCACCTCCTCACATGTCTCCAGCCCAGTGGGCACTACCTTCAACTGCCCAGCCCCTCTGCACCCACAGCCCCATCCACATGTACTAGAGTGGGATCCCGAATGCGCTGTACCAGGCAATGTCACTGTTCTTCTTATAGTGCTATCCACGGTGGTTTTTGGACCGCATTTCATTTGACTCGTCACCAAAGACCTGTGCACCATGGGAGGTCCACAGTGTTGCCAACTTAGCGACTTTGTCGCTAGATTTAGCGACTTTTCAGACCCTATAGCGACTTTTTTTCAAAAAAGCGACTAGCGACAGATCTAGACAAAGCATTAAAATCATTAAATGTTGTTAATGTTGAAATTATTTGTGTACATTTGTAGTTCTAAACATATTTAGGGTGTTTTTTACTCACTTTTGTCTCTCCCACGACGTTATTCCTCTCTCCTACAGCGTCCGTTACAGTTATTTGCAAATAGCCAATTATGCAAATTAGGCGATGACGTCATTTAGCGACTTCTAGCGACTTTTGGGACAGCCAATAGCTACTTTCCTTACTGAGGAGTTGGCAACACTGGAGGTCCAGACAACAAGACTCCCAGGATCATCCGAGTATTCAAACCATGTTAAGGAGGCAGTCTGGGGGACAGAAACATTGGAAATGACTACATTTACACGTTATTCAATTTAAAAGCAATAAACAAAAACCCAAAAACCTTACTTGTTTTATGTTTTTGGATTTAACATTCTGGGACATAGTCTCTGCAAATCGGTGAATCGTCCGATCGTTGGATTCTATCTTTAAAAATGCAATTAAAAATAAAATAATTAAAAAAATAAAGCAAATTATTTTTATTTGCGGGCCAGGGGGTGGCCCGAGGGGGTGGCGCCCCAGCCCGGCCCGGCCCGACATGGTTTCTGAATCCTCAGGCCCGAACTCAATCAAGCCCGACTTTTAAAAAAAGTAACAATGTTTTAGCGTAGTTTAAAGTGCCGTGCACTGATAAGAGTCGAGACGCAACTTACTTGGAGGGGTTGCGCAACGACTCTACCAATCAGCTGAGACATTGTATTATTTCATGAGATTTTCTCTGACGTTACGTCAATGTCTCAGACCAAACCCAAAGAGCTAGACAGTAGCTCTGAGATTCCAGCAGGAACTGACCCACATGTGACAGTGACTTAAGCTGTATCTGGATGGGGACAGAGCGAGGGTTAGGGTTAAGTCGGGTGGTTTGTAGCTTCTTTATGGGCAAGACTTAATTTCATTTGTTTAATTTTCTTAGGAGATCTTTTTTTTAAATCACTTTTAGCACTTTTTATGGCCTGAATTCATACACAGCTGAATCAATGACCTCAACTTTTCAATTAAAATTACAGGTTTTAATGCAATGTAGAAAAAAACACTGTCTACTACAGAAAGACAAAATGTGAATAATGTTTATACTGTTTTATGTGGATTTATTGTTAGAATAAACAAATACAGTACATATTTACACCATGTCGTAATTTATTCTTTCATTTAAACAACCATTTACAGAAAAATATGGCATAATGTTGCCGTTAGTTCAAAATGTGATGAATTACGATTAATTGATTTCTAAGCTGTAATTAAAGGAACAATATGTAAAAATCTGGCCAAAAGTGGTACTGCAGTCACAGTCAATATTTTGTAGTCCTCTCCCACTCTCCCTGACTCAGGTTGCCAGATTCACACCAAATCCAGCAGCAAACACAGGGAATTATTTTATCAGTTGTTTGTCCGTCTGCATTCACATTGCCATGACAGCCGTGCTAATGTTGAATGAATGTTGAATTTTTTTATTTTTAATTTGGACATTTGAGATAAAAAACACAAAACAAAATAAAAGTAATGTATCCATCCATCAATCCATTTTCTATCCTTTAATCCATTTCTGGGTCAGGGGGGTGGCAATCAGAGATGCCACCCAAGTCTCATAGCACCAGCTCCTCACTGACCCTCTGCAGGTGGTGAGTCCACAGGAGGACGGCTGCTCTCTGAGTGTGAGCATAGCCTTGATCTTTCAGTGGGGGCTTTGGGCAAAGTGGGGTTAAGTGTCTTGCCCAAGGACACAACGACAGCAGTCATCAGTGGGAGTCAGTGGAGAAGGTGCAGAGGTGGGAATTGAACCCACAACCTTCTGGTCTTAAGGCCAATGCTCTACCAACTGAGCTACTGTCGCCAATGTAAAAAAAGTAATAAAAATAAAAGCAATGTAATTATAGATTATCCAAAATAAATAAGACATATTGATGTCCAAAATAGGAGTGGGAAGAATGGATGTTGGAACGTATTTCTTCAGCGTATCAACATCAGGGTTTGCTCAAGAGGATATCACCTTTCAATTTTATTTATTCCCTATTTTTTTAAACAAACATGTATAAGTCCCACATCAAAAAGAGACTAACATTATTTTAATTGGGTACATGTGGTCTTAAATGATTCTTTTTACAATTAAGCTATAATCTGCAAAAAAACGTCTTGACCTTTGTCTTTTACCGTTTTTAGAGCAATCTGTCATAGAATGTGATAACATGCAATTAAATACAAAAAGACTCTAACCGGTATTGAACCCAGGTCGCCATATCGTGAGCGCTCAGTTTAAACCACTAGACCATCGATTTGCGCCATCAGATTTGTTCTGAAGAACGGACTGAAAGCAGCAAATTTTGCATCACATGTAGCCTTATCAGCCGTCTCAATAGGCCTATTTCACGAAGACGTTACAAATGCGGAAGTAAAGAATAGCTGAGTTAAACAACTTCCGGTGCGGTGTTTTGACAGCGGTAGAGTGAAAATGGATTCCAAATGTTTTTGTTTTTATAAGAGTTTGCAAAATTTGCCCCAAATGTCTATGGGAGATGTTTCCCGGATAGCCTCTTTTATGTCGCTTACAAGCAGCTCAAAGCTTGAGAAGGGGTATAAGTTGTTTGTTGAAAACTACGTGTTTAACTATGAAGGTAAGTCACGCTTCACAGTGTGTTGTTGGGTTTTTATCTTATGTCAAGTCTTTTTCCTTTTTACCTGACGTTGGTGCTAACTATAAGTAAAATAAATAAAACGTAATCTGTATGAACCTTTCTACTGTCTGTAAACATTTTAGGCTTGTCGCAGAGCTAACATTAGCATAACGACAGCACAACCCAATGGTTTTAATGGCCACCAAACTACAAAGTATGAATACTCTAGACAGTTTTATCTAATAAATCCACCACTTGAGTGATCGTTGTTTGAAAACATTAGCTTGTAATTAGGATAAAAGCCAACGGCTATATTATATTATTTCTTAGATAGGCTGGAGAAATTGCAGCAGGAAGGCCAGAAAGAATAGTTTGGTAAATTACGTTGATATGACTTTATCTGTCACGACATGTGTATGTGACTATTTGCCTTAATGTCATTTTATGGTAGCAGGCTCTTAAATGGCCTAATCCAAAAAATGTGCAATATTCAGGTGCTGTTTTTTCTTTTATTTAAAATGTATATAGTGTCAGAAATAGTTGGAGGAGAGGTGGCTGTTCGAGCCCATTGCCACAAGTCCATGAGGAAGCGTGAGCCACCACATTGCTTACAGGTTTACTATATAATGCTGGCATGTTGTTATTAATAGCTAACTGCGGTTGCAGTTTGTTGTCATTCAGTTTATTTTATACCCAGTTGTTGCTGTTGCAACGAGTTCTGCTTTCATCCTGTTTTCACTTGTGACTCTTGTTATGTTGTGCCAGGTGATATCTGCTTTATGACTTACTACTTTTTCATTCCAGATCACATTACAATCTGGGATAGTTCCAGCCGTGGTCATGTCAACCAGCTGTTCTTGTGCTGCCGGAAAGATTTTGTGCAATCATCTGGTGGCTCTTCTGTATCAGAGTGCACACTTCAGCACACTGAAGCTGCCAGTGGTTCCAGCTGATCTGTCCTGCACTGAAGAGCTGCAGACCTGGCATAGACCACGAACCCAGGTTAATCCTAATCATGGATATTTTAATGAGGTGGCAAATAAAAGCTATTTAAGTTAACTGTATTATTGTATACAGGGGATCAAGCCAGAAGCGGTGTCGGAAATGATTGTGAGCAAACCAAGGCTCAAGAAAGCAACCAAGGCTGTTGTTAAATCAACCCTTTATCCTGCACATTCAGGTAATTTACAATATTATAAAAACCTTATACCATGAAACATTTAATCTTACAACTATATGTTTGGCTTATAGTTGTAAGATTAACTATAAGGACAAGTTATAGTTAATCTTACAACTATATTCTAGTCTATTCATTGGACTATGAATGGAATAAGGTTAGATTATTTAGCAGATTAAGTGATTAATAACTAATTGTATTGTTACTTGAAGCTTTTAAGACTAATTTCTGTATTCTATTTTTGTCAATTGGATCAATCCATACCTGGCTTTGAACTAAATTGGCTAATGTGTCATAGGTCCTCTCCCTGATCAGCACTTGATGACAATTGGTGAGAAGCTAAAACACATACAACCCCAATTGGGAATCTGCAAGATTCTTTCTGGCCTTGAGGAAATGACAATGGTGGACTCCAAATTTGGTCTGGTGCCTCATGGATCTGTGCTATCCTATCAGTATCCTGCAAAAGACACCGGTGGATATGTCAAGGATCTTGGTGCTCCAGACTTTCCTTCGCTGCCAGTTGAGGGCTATTCATTCAAAAGTGATCATGTGTTCGTACCTACGTATGC
Source organism: Knipowitschia caucasica (assembly GCA_964034765.1). NCBI lineage: Eukaryota > Metazoa > Chordata > Actinopteri > Gobiiformes > Gobiidae > Knipowitschia > Knipowitschia caucasica. The sequence continues at coordinate 19,312,318 of OZ035841.1, read as the reverse complement.
ACAATCCGTCCACATGGAGAGCCTACAGGTGACCGCAGCGTTATCTACAGCCATAGAGGCACAGACCAGGGGGCAGTCAAACAGCCCAGTGTGGTTTGAAGCCCGCCGCCCTAGACTGACAGCCAGCAGATTTAGGGAAGCCTGCCATGTACGAGGTGAGTCTACAGCGAGATCTTTGGCGTGCCGTATTCTCAGAGGGAACATCCAGACTGCTGCAATGAAGAGAGGGCTCAAACTGGAAGAAGGCATATTGAAGATCTATGCTGAAAACGGGAACCTGTCTGTCTATCCTTGCGGCTTCATTGTACATCCAGATGCCCCTCACCTTGGAGCCAGTCCTGATGGCAGGGTCTACGATCCCTCTGAAAATCCTCAATTTGGTCTCGTGGAAGTCAAGTGCTGTAACACCAACACCATTTCTGAGGTAAAGCACTTGACTAAAGATCTCTGTGTCAAGAAAAGCCACAAGTACTACTGGCAGGTACAAGGTCAGCTGGCAGTCAGCGGGCTAGAATGGTGTGACTTTGTGACAGATACAGACACACAATTAACAGTACAAAGGATCTGGAAGGACAACGACACAATTAATGTAATGAGGCAGCTACTTGACCAGTTCTATTTCGAAACTTTTATACATGTCCTTTTAGGGGAAAGTGAGCGTTGATTTCTGTTCAGGGTGCTTTGAGTTGTCTTTTTTTATTCTTTAGTACTATTATAGAATAGATTCATGTGACATCAACAATCCAAGTGAATTTAATTTGAAACTGAAGTTGTGCAACAATTATTTTATGTGTCAAATATGTATTAGATTTATGTGGGGCAGGTTTGGGTTCAGTTCTTTTCCCATATTTTGTCTTGGTTTTGTTCTAATGTAAATGTAATGATGTAAATATTTTAAGTAATAGCTCATTGTAAATAACAGCTCAAATAATTGAAACTTGTTCCTTATGATTTATCACTATTATTTTTCACTGTAAATAAATGTAATTATTTGTCAAATGTCCTCTTGTGAATGGCAATGATTACATTTTTGAAGTAAAAGTTAACACAAATACTGAATGTCTATGGTTATCTTTTACTATACACAGATTTGATAGGATAGTGTACATACAATCACATTCTGTTTTGGACAAACAAGTTAAGGCAAACACGAGTGGCACAATTGATGCAAACAAAACTGCAATTAGCATATCAAAGTCCTATAAGTACAACTGTTGATTAGGTAATATGTTTAATTTTACCTTTGAAAGAACACTGAAATTAACATCTGGTATTGCTATGTTTATATCATATGAGCTGAATTTGTACTCTCTCCCCCCCCCCCAAAAAAAAACAAAAAAACAAAATGCAGCTTTGGTGCAATACAAGTTAAAACAAAGACACAACATCACACTGGCTTGTCATTTTTTATATCCAAAGGTCCTTGATAGTGGGTCAGCAGGCAACAAACTGCCCACAGCTGGTTGACGGTGCCAGTCAGGGACAGCGGCACAACACAGTCCCAAATGTGGTACTCCTTCACTCTTCGTATTGCCCTCTCCACCAGCACTCTGAGGCGAGCAATTGCCTGTGTTTTATGGGCATCAGCAGCAGACAGTTGTGTTTTAGTTTTGAAAGGAGGTATGATTAGGCTCGCGCCAGTTTGGGCCAACAAGTCCTCAATAACAAAACCCTTGTCAGCCATTACTTCATCCCCACAACTTAGCAGTTGGAGTAGGCCAGATCTCATAGTCAATTCTTTGTCTGAAATTGAACCAGTGTAGAGCTTGGACACAAATGTGACAACTCCACAGGGAGCAATGGCAATCAGGCCCTTGAAAGTGTTGGTGTTTTTATAGTTGGAAAACGTTTCTGATTGTAAGGTGAGAGATGCTGGTACCTCGCAACGCACTTCAGTACAATCTACAATCACACGTACATTGGGGCAGTACTGGCGAAATTTGTCTGGCATTGTTGCTTGAACTTGAGCTCGCGTCATCCAAATCGGCTGTGCCCCAAGAACTTGAAACAAGTAGTTTGCCCAAGTGATGATGACACGGCTCACTGTCGAGAGGCTGACGTCAAATATGGAAGCTAGCACTTTTTCTTTGAGTCCAGCTGCAATTCGGCAAAAGAAAAGAAAACACTCATCAATCAGAGGCAGTTTACGTTTACGATAACCAGGGACCATGTTCTGTGCCCTGGACCAGTAGACCAGCGTACATGCTGATGGGTGCACAGATTCCCAAAACACCATGAAGATCTCCTCTGATGGAAATCGGGTATAAAAGCGAAATTCACTATCAGAGGCACAAAAGCGCTTGCATAAAGGCTGCTTCTGTTGCAGTGTCATCTCAGATATTTGTAATTGTAGCTTCAGCAGTTGTGATTCCAGCCTCTGATTTTCTTCTACCAGTGCATCAATTGATCCTAGAAACAACCACAAATATAGCATTAATTGAAAAGAAACACAAAAACATGTATCAACATAAGCCATCTTGGCCAGGTATAGTTGTTCTTAAAAGGGTAACACTTAAACATAATTTAAACAACAATAATAATGAGTGTGTGGTGTGAAACAGCTATAATACAATATAATCCCCCCCCCCCTCTATTTTAAATGAATGGTCAATAGAATTCCCTTGAATAGGTATCATCCACTGAAGAAACAAAACCTGCACACTAAGGGCTGCTTTAACAAAATCATATGAAAGTCAATCAGCAGCAGGAGTGGCTGGCTAAATAACTATGCTAAGCTCTGGCCAAGTCTGTGCTTCACTGTAGGGCTGACTTGAGCTCAGTGTGTACAATGACGAGGATCACTATTTTGTCATGTCTCAAACTATGGTGGCCAATGCTTATGTATTTAATAGATAATAATAGCTAAAAGGTGGGTCAAAACATTGTTCATAAACATTGCATTGCTTCATCTCATCACGCCTGAAAAGCAATCTGCTGTTTTCCCACCATTCACCAAAACAACCATTAAATATTGCGGAGATAAACAATAACAGCGATCCTCCTTATAATTTTGTGACCTTGAAATTTACATTCAATAACAAAATTCAGGACTCATTTATTTCAAACGGACAAGTCATATCTGCCAGGTACGGATACCCCCTACTAAAACTTGCCAAAAGGCTTTACAATTTGTTATAGCTGTTTCACAAACTCATAAGAGGGTAAAAACAAACCTACCAGGTGGGGGAGGAACAGCATAGTCGTGATCAGCAGCAGCATCAAAGCCTTTCTCGCCTTCATTAGTGGTTGTTTCTTCTCGGATATTGACGCACAGTCTCTTGCTAGCTCGCTCATATACAGATGTGCGATTTGCGACATTAAAGTTGTTCCAGGCAAATTTGGATGGAATTACTCCCTTCTTTAGACGCCGACGACCCATTGGTGTGACATAAATATCATCTTCCAGAAAATGAAGACTGCAAACATAGGTGCAACCATGACGAACTGTAAAAGTAGCCCCCTCATCTCTTCGGATTGCTCTTACCCAGAGCAATCGCGTGCATTCCTCCGTTGGAAATTGGTGGAAACTAAGGTACGGCTGTGACTGTGTGTTGGTTTTACACTGGGGTACACAACACCAACACTTCGAGGTAGTTTGGGCTTTTCTTTGCGCCATCACCGCTGCTGTCGTTAGCTACCGGAAGTTGTTTAACTCAGCTATTCATTTACTTCCGCATTCGTAACGTCTTCGTGAAATAGGCCTATTGTTCAAAGGCGTCCCGATATAAATCCTTGTTTTATTCTTTGTTTTGTCATAAATGATTTGAGAGTCATAACAAGACCTTTTTTAGTTCTGCACCACATGTTATTTTATCATGACACTTCCTGATTGGCGAAACGGCGGAGGGTAGGACATCAAAATCAAAACAAGAACAACTTTTATGGGTCGTAAAACTAATTTTGATAATCAAATATCTCGGCTGAACTACTGTTATCAGTTAAAGATGTATTCGAAAAGAGTATGATTTAATAACGCCTTTTGAAATATGTAAGCCATTCAATGATGACTTGACATGCAATTATTACATACTGCTACTTTAACTAATAATAATAATAATAATGCATCGGTTTTATATAGCGCTTTTTTGGACACTCAAAGACGCTTCACATGTCATTATTCATTCACTCCATACACGGTGGTGATAAACTACTACTGTAGCCACAGCTGCCCTGGGGCACACTGACAGAAGCGAGGCAACCAGTATGCGCCATCAACTCAATAAAATTTTTTACCACTGGTCCTGACAGACGCCCTAGTGGCGTCAGGATGGGTCAAATGCAAAGGACTAAGTTCCCTACGGGGATTAATAAAGTTACACATTCACAGTAAAGTGATAGTCTGTAACTCTAAATTAATTACAAATTTTAGGAAATGTGCTAAATTGACCTCCTGGCCTTAAATGTTGATATAAAATAAGTCATTTTATTAATTCTAATAATAAGGCCTTCCCTTCTCTTGGCTTAGTTCAGAATCCACGGTGCCGTTGAGGTTAACCAATCGAGTCATGCCAAGGGCTGTCAATCATCGGCGCTGATGCTCGCAGCTGCTCATGCGCAGTTGTTTGTTTTCGCGGAGCCTCCGAATCAAGCCTCTATTAGGCTCTGGAACTTCATGAAAACTGAACAAAGAATTCTGAACATCCGCGCTGAGTTACCTATGTATATACTGAACCTATATCCATAATCATTTATATACTGAACCTATATCCATAATCATTTATATACTGAACCTATATCCATAATCATTTATATACTGAACCTATATCCATAATCATTTATATACTGAACCTATATCCATAATCATTTATATACTGAACCTATATCCATAATCATTTATATACTGAACCTATCTCCATAATCAGATTCTCTGCAGATGTGTCTATAATGTGCAATTCATGATAATAACTTGTTCCGGGTTTGCCGCGATCGCTTTTTTTGTGCATAAAAACATTACTCTTGTCATTAAAACGTTAACAAATAATTATGAAAACCTCCGTGCACGTGTATTAATAATGTATATGTATAATTTGTTCTACAATTAACATTTAAAAGTGTTACGGAAACGTAGGTGTAGACCAATCAGAAAGAAAGGGGGAGGAGCTTGCATCGTTTTTTTCAAATCAAGTACCTCTCTGTCTCTCTTTCTGACAAACTCCAGACAATCACTTTAATGATTGCAATGCTTTTGGGTTAGCAAGGCAGAGCCACAGAATATGACACCGCAGGCTAATTTATCATGATTTGCCTTCAATCACAACAGTAGTTATCTATAGGAAGACTTGAAATATATATATGTTGATTCGCCAACACAGATCAGAGAATCAAGTTCAAACACATTAAATGCAGTGATCAAAAACACACAGAGCTTTTGGTGAGAGACCATAAATGTCGTTGATGCATTAGTTCGGACACGGCTGCTCTATGTTCTGTCGATATTGAACTGTTTTCTCACACTGAGCTCTCTCTCTTCTACATTCCGAGCTGTCGTCACGGCGACGGGCGATAAGTGTCGTGTAAAAGTCATTTCCGTGTTTGATTGGTTCCTGATTGTTCGTGTTTATTGCTGATTACGTCGTAGAGTTGATGTAATTGAAACAGAGAGATATCATCATTTATTTCGTTTAGTTGGAATGGACTGATTTTAATTTAAATGTGTACTTTATTGTCCGCGTAGGGATATTTGTCCTCTGCATTTGACCCATCCGGATGCCACTAAGGCTTACGTCAGGAGCATTTTACTGTTCTCTACTTTACTCTAGTCTAACTGGCTCTACCCGGCTCTGCTCTACTCTACTCTACTCTACTTTACTCTACTCTACTCTACTCTACTTTACTCTAGTCTAACTGGCTCTACCTGACTCTACTCTACTCTTTTCTACCCTACTCTATTCTATCCTTCTCTACTCTACCTGGCCCGACTCTACTCTACTCTACTGTATCCTAGAGACCTACAAACCAGTATCCAGGAAAATTCCCAAAACATTTTCTGATTTGGCTCAAAAGTTGAGAAGTTCGGTTCCAAACATTTCGCAATATTCCAATGTTGTATCTTTCTATATTTAGCTCATTTTTAACCACAACTCTAAAAACAAGTGCTCGAGGGAAAAGCACTGCCAGAAGCTTTGTAAAGTCTCATAAATGTCATGTTAGGCCTCAAAATGTTCTGTTTTTATATTTTTCCTCGGTTCTGTGGCACATACATTATTTCTTCAGTAAGAGCACGGTTTCTCTCGCCCTCAATATTTGTTTTATGTCCTGTCTTTTTGCCAAAGGACGGTTAAGCCAGGATTCTCTCCAGCTCCCTGTGGGTTCTGTACTTCCCTCTTGTTCCCTTTGAGAGCGTTTTGTGGGAGAAATCAGAGAAAATAGCTTCTGGAAACAGCAGGAGGTCCATCCCGCTCTTGTTGTAATGAGCCTCTCTCCACCACAGGAGCTGGATGTGAAAAAACACTCATATGTACGATTGTTGTTGGAGTATATGAGAACGCTGTAAAAAACACACAAAATTGAACATTATATAGATAAAAATAAGTAAGGTACGTAGAAACAAAGAGATCGTCATCTGTCTCCTACAGTCTCTCCCTAAAACCTTCAAATCAGGTCAAAAATCTAGAAGTAAAACTGGACTCAGACTTAATAACAACATAAATCAGTAACGTCAGCATCTTTTTACCATCTAAAAAACATTGCCAGGATCAAAAACATAGTGTTTAAAGGAGACTTTCTTATCAATGCATTTGTCTCCAGTAGGTTAGACTACTGCAATGGCCTGCTCACAGGTCTGTCCAAACAGCTGCAGTACATTCAACATGCAGCAGCTCGAGTCCTGACTAGAACCAGGAAGTACCATCCGGAGACCAATCCCGGTCTCAGGTCTCTGGTTAAAACAGCCCTGTCTGTTACAAGTCTCTTCATGGCCTCACACAAAGTACATTAGTGACATGTTACTGCCATATGGACCAACTCTGGGGAGCACAGGGACTGGCCTCCTGCTGGGACCAGAGTCAGGATTAGACGCAGCGTTTCAGATTGTATGGACTGTGTTATACAAATAAACTTGCCTTTCATTAAATTTTACACTTACATTTTGATTGGAACCAAATATAACTTATTCTTTACAGACTACTGCACTCAAAAGTCAGAAAAGAAGAAAATATTTCATGACAGATTTATTTCAAAGGTGCTTCCGGTTTTTGTTTTCATCATAAAGACGGTGTTTTGCATCAGTTCTGCTCTCGCTAATATGTTGCTTTGAGATTGTTGAAGTAGTGGTGAGGTGTGTGGGTGTAGTTCGTCCGTGATCCCAGGAAGAGCTGGCCCTGGATCAGCCCCAGCGGCAGTGAAACCCCTCTAGTCCCACAGTATGCTAATCCAAATGCTAATGAAGCTAACGAGTGGATGGACTTACAGTACCTGACTCGCTAATGCTAATGTGTGTAGTCAATGGGACTGATTTTAAACCCACGCTGAGGTGACTCATGGCTGATGATGGGATCCTCGGACCCCGGGGAGACCTGTGACCTGGTCTCCCCTGGACCTGGTCTCACCCAGACCCATGGGTCGGATCCCCGAGCCGCCTGGGAGCCTCCTCAGTCCTGCACCAAACAGCCTCAGACCTCGTTCTACAGACATTCAAGGACATTTATGTACGGTGGTCATACGCACCTTATGGACCTATGGCTCCTATGTAGGGGTGGGAACCTAAGGGTACCTCACGATACGATACGATACACGATACAAAGCTCACGATAACGATATTACAATAACCATTTTATCACAATATGACGATTATTGATATATTGGTCAGAAATATACAATATGCCAATTTATGGCATAAATAAAATAAAAAATACTCTTTATTTCATGATGAATAGAATGGAGATGCGTAATGTAGCCATATATTAAGTATTGATACCAATTAAAAAAAAAAAAAGTAAAAAAACAAATATTTTTTATTTAAAATCGATATTGATACTTAATTGGCAAATGCATATCGATAATCGTCACACCCCTACTCCTATGTCTTTGTTACAGTTGTAATTCTTGTTGTCTAATGTCTAAATGTAATTGTCTCACTGCTGTTTCTTTTCCACAAGACTAAACCTGGTCTCATGAAATCTCACTTATGAAACACAATCAGAGACAAGGATGTATTCTTTATGGATTCGGATGTAGCTTCTGCCTTGTGCAAAATCCAAGATGGTGGCACCTGCACGTTTGTTGATTTGTACTCAAGCAAATACGTACGAGTTCAGACCAAACAGCGTTGACTGTAGAGGGCAGCACTGAGCCGGGCTGCTGCACATACTGTCGTAAGTGTATAGAAAGAGACAACGACAGAAAGAAAGCAACAAAAAGTTAAATAATTTCATGACTTTTGCCTGTAGATCCACGCTGGGCTGTGTAAGGGCTGTTTGACCAATAAGGAGAGTGCTGGGCCAGATGACCTCCACAGTCACCGGACCTAAACCCCTCCTCCTTCAAGACAGTTGAAGACCATTTCAGGTCCTCTTGAACCTCATTAAGAGAATGCCAAGAGTGAAGCAGTAATCAGAGCAAAAGATGCTGCTTTGAAGAACCTAGACTATAACGCATATTTTCAGTTGGTTCATTCTTGTTTTTTTCAGTACGTACATAATTTCACATGAGGTAATTCATAGTTTTGATGCCTTCAGTGTGGATCTATAATTTTCATAATCATGAAAATAAAAAAAATCTCTTTGAATGAGAAGGTGTGTCCTAACTTTTAGTCTGTACTGTAAACACTAGATTTTAAACAAATGAAGTCAGTATTGATGTGTGCGACTCATAGACTGTATATATTAATGGACAGAGTCACGCCTATCTCCGCCATGCTTTAATGGAGCAATCCAAAATGGCCGCGAGTGGTCCCACCCACAAGAAAATTGTGAAAAAACGCATCTGCGCATATTGCGTCAGCCGACGCAGCTCCATTCATTTGAACAAGAGACTTCAAAAATTCACCGCTTTTTTGTTATTAGACACAGATACGGTCAAAGACATGTTGAACACCTGTCTCCCATCCTTCAGCTGCCCACATTATATACTGCATTTGTAGACAGACTTGAGAATTAGGTAATAACTCTCTCTTATAACTATTTGATGTTAATTCACAGTGATTTGGAATAATATTTCTATAACAGATAGTCCAACTAAACACAGTGCATCACATAATTAATTATGTGTAATGTGAAAATTAAGCTTTAAGACACATTTAAAGACTTTTTCTGCTTCAAAAGAAATGTTTAGTTGTGTAGCGCTGAGTGTCCGTAATAATTGTGGTAATTGGATGAAAACAGTCCTGAGGTGTGTGTGTGTGTGTGTGTGTGTGTCTCGAGTTTTATCCTTTTGTTAAATAATAAACAAACACTTCATGGACAAAATGAAGAGGTTTAGTTTTTATGCACAAAAGGTTTTTAAATTCACTTTGTTTTGCTAAAGTCCTTAAAACTTGACCTTTCACATCAGACCTGATCTGTGTGTCTATGTGCGTGTGTGTGTGTGTGTGGGGCTACATGTGGAGGTGGTGTGTGTTTGTGTGTGTCTCTACAAGTGGAGGTGGTGTGTGTGAGTGTGTGTATGTGTGTGTCTGTGAGTGTGTGTGTGTGTGTGTGTCTCTCTGTGTATGAGTGTGTGTATATCTCTCTGTGTATGTTTGTGTGTGTGTGTGTCTCTCTGTATGTGTGTGTATACATCTCTGTGTATGTTTGTGTGTGTGTATGAGTGGTGTTCTGCTTTAACCCATACATTTTGGAGAATTGCTTGTTGCATGTTTTTGGGTGATACAGTAAAACCGTAGCACCAGGAGGGAACCAACCCAGACACACAGGGAAAACATCCAAACCTTGCACAGGTCCAGGTCTGCGTTGTAGAGAATATAGAGTTGTGTTGCTATGACAAAATGTGCAATAAAAGTGAGAAAAGTTTATGCTAAATGTGGATTAGAACAAACACACTTTCACTTGTTATAAAAATGAAATTATGAACTGCTGAATGTTTTTGTTTGGAGCCATTTTTTTTTGGATAGAGATCTTTCTGAGTCCGATATGATAAAGCTTGTCTATGTAACTTCCCGTGTTTCTCTCGTCTGGAGAGAACTTCCAGTTTCTCTCACATTTCTCCAGAGAGAGAACACAGTCCGCTGCAGGGATGTGAGACCAGGCCCCACCTCCCACACACACACACACACACACACACACACACACACACACACACACAGCAACACACTGCTCTGCACAAACACCACACGTTATTGAATACAACAAATATTATTGGAAAACGTCTCCACAGAGCTGCGGTTATTGCTTTGGTCGATTCCTCTCACACCGACGCGCACACGCACACACACACACACACAGACAGAGACCCACACACAATAAAGTGCACATTTACAGTCACACAGACACACAGACAGTTTTTCTGCTTGTGGTAAATGCCATTTGTTAGCAGGACAGGCTTTGAGCGGCTGGATGGCAGTAAGAAATAACCAAACAAAAGGTTGACGGAGGCAGGCTTAGGGTTGGTCCACTTATTTTTATTTTTATTTTCTTTTTCTTTTTCTTCTTTCTTAAAGTGACCAGCGCAAACAAAAACGCACAACAAAATGACACAGTGAATGGAGGACAGGAGCATGTGTTCCTAGTAGTAGCTAATTAACATTAGCTACTAAAAACGATGTTAAAACCCTCCATTAAAATACCCACATCCAACTAGACTAATAAAACACCCCCTACAAAAATATACTCCTAAAACACCAAACTATAAAAATATATATTTACAAACTATGATTAAAACAGTGCAAAATCCCCCGCACACCGATTCATTGACTTGATCCAGCCGGAACCATAAATGCAGATGTTCGTTACCCGATGACTCTTTTGGCCCACGCACCTGGACAGTGGTGAGTAAAAGCACTTTTTAAAATATATCACACAGCCACACCTGAACCCACACCAAACACAACTAATTTAAAATACGCCACATATATCGCACAAAACCCAATTCCAACTGTTGTTTTGTTTGTCTCCGCAGACCGGCGGCCGCCATTACCGAAACTTTTGGATTCGGGACAAACTGAATTTTTCAATAAATGTTTTAAAACCAACAATGTGCAAATTAGCGTGTTAAAATATGTGTACAGTGCAATCTAAAGTGCAATGTGAAGTTTAAAAAGGTAAATGAATAAAGTGCAGAGTGATATTTACACGTAAAGACCTGCTGTTCTTAACACCATTTATAGTTACAGTAATATCATTATTTTTTATCAAATCATAGTTTAATTCTACAAAGACTACAGGTACAATGCCACTAACTCTGGGGATATTTGATCAGCACAAGGACATTAAACACACATTGGGCAAAAGGGAAACAGATTATACACATTCCTCTCATTATTTCTCTCGTATATCTCCGTCACATGTCCCCACGGCCTCTCGGTGCGTGCATACTAATGACAGGAGTGATAATGGCCTCTGACAGAAGGCCGGAGCTGATATGAAAACAGGAGAGAGCAGCCTGAGGCCTCAATATGGCTCCACCCCACAGCCCTCTCTTCACTCTCTACTCTCTCTCTCTTCTCTCTCCCATCTCACTGTTCTCTCTCCTCTCCCATCTATCATCTCTCTATCTCTCTCTCTCTCCCCCCCTCTCTGCTCTCTCTCCTCTACCCTCTCTCTGCTCTCTCTCCTCTCCTATATCTTCCCTCTCTCCAATATTTCTGCGCTCTCCCGTCTCCTTCTGCTCTCTCTCTCATCTCTTTCCCTCTCTTTCATCTCTCTACCCTCTGCTCTCTCTCGTCTCCCACCCTCCTTTCTTTCTCCTCTCTCTCTCTCTCTCTCCCTGCTCTCTCCTGTGTCTCGCCCCTCTGTGGTGGGTGAAACCGTAGCGCCCGGAGGTAACCCACCCAGGCACAGGTAAAACATACTACTCCACGTCGCCTTGAAACTACCGTGTGATTTGTGGTCCAGTGTCTGGTGTTTCACAATTCCTCTCCGTCTCGGTGTTGTTCTAATCTCTCTCTTTATTAAACCTGGCACAGCAGCAGCCACTGACCTCCTCATTGCAGCTCATTTAACCAATAAGTCTGGAATCACTAAATATTACGGCAGAACAGCGACAGTGGAACATCCAGGCGAAGAAAACATTCACTCACAACTATGTCATTATTTAAAATGTCAAGCGTTTTCATAATCAGAAAGTGGAGCGGAAAAACACTGCATTCAAGAAGTGTATTCATATTGTCATTATTAATTCACTTCATACACGGTGGTGATAAACTGCTGTTGTAGCCACAGCTGCCCTGGGGCACACTGACAGAAGCGAGGCAACCACTGTGTGCCATCGGCCCCTCCTACCACCACCAACCACTCACACACACACCAGACTCATGCTAATGTGGGTGAAGTGTCTTGCCCGAGTACACAACAACACGGGCACTTCAGCTTCAGAGGTCTGAAAGGATCTGGCTTTCTCCTGCAGGTGGCGCTACAGTTTAAAATAACTGTTGTGTTAATTTAAAGTCAGAAGAAAACTTTTGCGGCTTATATGAACCGTGGTGATTCGTTTAGAAGATTCTCTAGTCTCTCTCTGTTCTCTCTCTCTCTGTTGTCTCTGGTCTCTCGCTGGTCTTTCTCTCTCTCTCGCTCTTTCTGGTCTTTCTCTCTCTGGTGTCTCTCTGGTCCCTCTATCTGGTCTCTCTCTGGTCTCTCTCTGGTCTCTCTCTGGTCCCTCTATCTGGTCTCTCTCTGGTCTCTCTCTGGTCTCTCTCTGGTCCCTCTCTCTGGTCTCTCTCTGGTCCCTCTCTCTGGTCTCTTTCTGGTCCCTCTCTCTGGTCTCTGTCTGGTCCCTCTATCTGGTCTCTCCCTGGTCCCTCTCTCTTGTCTCTTTCTGGTCCTTCTCTCTGGTCTCTCTCTGGTCCCTCTCTCTAGTCTCTTTCTGGTCCCTCTCTCTAGTCTCTCTCTGGTCCCTCTCTCTGATCTCTCTCTGGTCCCTGTCTCTGGTCTCTCTCTGGTCCCTCTCTCTGATCTCTCTCTGGTCCCTCTCTCTGATCTCTCTCTGGTCCCTGTCTCTGGTCTCTCTCTCTAGTCTCTCTCTGGCTCTCTGGTCCCTCTCTCTAGTCTCTCCCTGGTCTTTCTCTCTCTCTTGCTCTCTTTCTGGTCTCTCTCTCTGGTGTTCATTGTAGAGGGAGGAGTCATTGTAAAGGGGGAGGAGTCTTCCATTCTGAATTTACGCCTAAGAGCTTCATAAATAGCTGCTTCTTCAATTCTTTCACTAATTGTGCACGTACTGTATTGTGTGTTATTTTTAGAACACATCACCCCTGCGATCAACAAGGAACCATTGTATATATTTCCCAGTTTTTTACCATCAGGCTGTGGGGGGAACTGTGAACAAAAATACCTGAATAAAAGATTAGTTTTGGGTCACTGTTTCCAAGGACACGATTTGACGGTTCTTTCAGAAACTAAAGCGAGATGATTGATGGACAGGGAGACGGGCCTGGTTCCTCTGTGCTTTCTCCCCTGATTGAGAACCTAATGTGGCGTGTAGAGAGCAGAGGTCTGTTTACTTTACACGCTGCATGGAGAAAAACACGGACATTTTCAAATCTGTCTGATGTGCCGAGGATTTCAGTGTTCCTGGTCTGGTCTCTGCAGCTGGTGCTCAGACCAGAGGAATACATTCAAATCCAAGTTTCAGGACTTTCAATAACAGGTTTCACAAATATGTCCTGAAAGAAAAAAGTTGGAAAGATTTCAGGCGGTGAAAATGCGTTAATTGTCTGTAATTAGATCAAATCAGGTGTTTTTATATCCCTCAAAATCACAACAAAGTTTTCAGACTTGGGACTGGTTTCTGGACTCCCCGGGTCCAGGGAGTCCAGGGTTTAAGGCCTAGTCCTCAGGTCCAGGCAGTTCAAGGTTTTAGACTAGACACTTGTCCTCTGGTCCAAGGAGTCCAGGGTTACTGGGGACTAGTCCTCAGGTCCAGAGAGTCAATGGTTTCAGACTCTAGACTAGTCCTTAGGTCCAGGGAATCCTTTAGACTAGTACTCAGGTCCAGGGAATCCTTTAGACTAGTACTCAGGTCCAGGGAATCCAGGGTTTCAGACTGGGGAGTAGTCCTCAGGTCCAGTGAGTCCATGGTTTTAGACTGGGGACTAGTTCCAAGGTCCAGGGTGTCAAACTGGATTAGTACTCGGGTCCAGAGAGACCAAGGTTTTGGACTGGGACCCAGGGAGTCCAGGCCCAGAGCTCCGGTGTGTACTGTCCTGGTGCATACGGGGTCCTCTTGCAGTTATTAACCTTCAAACTGTTCACATTTCTCTATTTCTTGCAAATGACCAAAAAATGCAAAGTCGCTCTTTCCCAAAAACGTATTATCTGTGACTCCTGAAGTTTGAAACAAGTTTGTTCACGACTTTCAATTACACCCAGAGACATGCACACTAACACTCAAACACATACAGACACACACACACACACACACACACCCAGACAGACCGACAGACACACTCAGAGAGACAGACACACACACACACACACACACACAAACACAAACGGACACATACACAGAGACATACACACACACACACAGAGACAGACACACACACACACACACACCCACACACAGAGAGAGACAGACAGATACACACACATGCACACACACACACAGAGACAGACAGACACACACAGAGAGACACACACACACACACAGAGAGACAGACAGACACACACACACAGAGACACACACACACACACAGAAACAGACAGACACACACACAGAGAGACAGACAGACACACACACACACATACGCACACACACACACACACACACACACACAGACAGACACACACAGAGACACACACACACACACACACACACACACATACACACACACAGGTTCAGTGTTCTTACATCCTGCAGCTTTGATGAATGGAGCCGTACAGTTGTGTCGGACGCTTCTCCTACTCTCAGCGTTTGATCTTTAGACTTGTAAAATGGACAGGATAAAACACAGAGATCACAGGACTCTACAAGTACCAGGTGACAGCTGGTACATGGGTACACAGGTACAGTACATGGGTTTACTGGTACATGGGTTTACTGGTACATGGGTTTACTGGTACATGGGTACACTGGTACATGGGTACACTGGTACACTGTAACCACACACACATACACACACACACAGTCCTCTCAAACCGAGGAGTTTTAAGTAAAGTCACCTTCTGAGACCTTTCTCAAATGCGATACTATGAATGGTGTAATTATTTTCTCATAAGTTCAAACATTTTCCGTGTGCCACAGTTTGTCGTTTGAAACAAGCCTCGTCCGTCAAGTTTTCGGTGAATGTTCTTTGAGTAAACTGCCAGGAATGATTTGTAAAACATAGTAATTATAAAATCATCTGATGCCATTTCTATAATTACACTGTTTAAAGTCATTTACTTTATAATGACTGATGTGGACTTTTAGGTTCAAGGCGAGGTAGACCCAGGACTGAGGCTGTAGATCCAGGACTGAGGCTGTAGACCCCGGACTAAGGCTGTAGATCCAGGACTGGGACTATAGATCCAGGACTGAGGTTGTAGACCAAGGACTGAGGCTGGACTCCTGGATCCTCCTCTTCTGCTGTATCTCTCACTAATAGAACCTTTTGATGCCTCTTTACATGAACTGAATAAATGCATTTCCCAACAGCTCCGACACCAGCGTTTGAACGTCTTCAAAAGCTCCTAAACGGATCCAACACAGATGTAACGTCGGGGGTTACGGAGGAGGCTGAGGTGGTTTTACTTTATGAATATTTAAAGATAGTTCCAGCTTCCTCCAGTAATAAGAGGGAATCAGTGTCATGTGATCCAGGGTCATGGGATTTAAGGTTTTTTATGTGATCCAAGGTTTTTCTTGTGATCCAGGGTCTTCATGTGATCCAGGGTCATGTGACAGGTCTTAATGTGAGTGATTCTGCAGCGACATCACTTCAACATTTTCTGGAAAAATAAAATGGGAAATATGTGCGGAAAAGTATTAAACAACTTTCTCTTTCTCAACTGCGCCACCTGCAGTTGAAAGTCAGATTGTGTCAGACCTCTGAAGCTGAGCAAGACAGGGCATGGTTAGTACTGTGATGGGAGACCTCCGAGAGCACCAGGTGACAGTGATGCGGCTGTTAAGTGCCAAAGTGCTGTTGTGTCCTTAGGCAAGACATTTCCAACGCGTCTTTGAGTGTCGAAGAATTCTAGACACGCTAGCTCAGGTCCAAGATGACATAAATGACAAAGAAGATAAAAATACTCTATTTAATCTGTATAAAATAAATAAACAGCCCAACATTTATGTTTCTTGGTGAAATTGTCATATTATTAAAAGCGGTGCAGTGTTTGCTGTATTCAGAAGCTGCAATGATTGAATTTGTTCACTAGGTGTCAGTGTTACAACCTCTTATGATCTCAGAGGCTCTGGTCTCGGTGTGTTACAGGGCTCCATCTGCCATCACTTCAAAGAAGCATTTGAAAACATTTTTATTTTTCACTTGTCTTGACTAAAGTGATGTACTTTAGAAATGGTCTCACATCTTGACACTCCTCCACGGCTCCTGGACTCTCTGCCATCCTGTCTTCTCCCTCTAACAGTGTATGTGTGCACGTGTTTGTGCGTGCGCTTGTACCCGGCGTGTTGTTGAGGACACACAAACATCCAGTCTCTCTCATTTGTTTTATGTTGCGGCTGCAGGAAACATTCTAATGTCCAAACATCAGAAATGTCCTGGAGAAAATATCTTTTGAGGACGCTACTGTGCTACTGCGGTTTTGTAAATAGCAACGCTAACGTCAAGCTAGTGAAAAAGGTAGTTAAGCTAATAGCGTCGATAGAGTCGAGTCGTTACTGCCCATCACTGATCACAGACTGTATCCCAGGTGTCTCCAACCTTTTTCACCCGGAGAGCCACTTTCCAAGGACAATTAAAACAGAGAGCTACTTTCCCAGGACGATTAAGACAGAGCTACTTTCCCAGGACGATTAAGACAGAGAGCTACTTTCCCAGGACGATAAAGACAAAGAGCTACTTTCCCAAAACGATAAAGACAGAGAGCTACTTTCCCAGGACGATTAAGGCAGAGAGCTACTTTCCCAAAACGATTAAGACAGAGAGCTACTTTCCCAAAACGATAAAGACAGAGAGCTACTTTCCCAGGACGATTTAGACAGAGAGCTACTTTCCCAAGACGATTAAGACAGAGAGCTACTTTCCCAAAACGATAAAGACAGAGAGCTACTTTCCCAGGACAATTAAGACAGAGAGCTACTTTCCCAAAACGATAAAGACAGAGAGCTACTTTCCCAGGACGATTAAGATAGAGAGCTACTTTCCCAGGACGATTAAGACAGAGAGCTACTTTCCCAAGACGATTAAGACAGAGAGCTACTTTCCCAAAACGATAAAGACAGAGAGCTACTTTCCCAAGACGATTAAGATAGAGAGCTACTTTCCCAGGACGATTAAGACAGAGAGCTACTTTCCCAAAACGATAAAGACAGAGAGCTACTTTCCCAGGACAATTAAGACAGAGAGCTACTTTCCCAAAACGATAAAGACAGAGAGCTACTTTCCCAAGACGATTAAGATAGAGAGCTACTTTCCCAGGACGATTAAGACAGAGAGCTACTTTCCCAAGACGATTAAGACAGAGAGCTACTTTCCCAAAACGATAAAGACAGAGAGCTACTTTCCCAGGACGATTAAGACAGAGAGCTACTTTCCCAGGACGATTAAGACAGAGAGCTACTTTCCCAAGACGATTAAGACAGAGAGCTACTTTCCCAGGACGATTACGACAGAGAGCTACTTTCGCAGGACGATTAAGACAGAGTGCTACTTTCCCAAGACGATAAAGGCAGAGAGCTTCTCCTTTAAGCGTCCTGGTAAAAATGTGGTGATATATTAGTGTGAACGAGTCCGATTTTGGGTACATTCATTATATATCATCACACAATTGTTATTAGAGAGTAAACAAAGAAAGAGCATTTACAAAAATAAATAATTGTGAGTATTTTATGAGATTTGTTCATTTCTAAATCCTTTGGTGAGCTACCTGGAAGGGGGTGGCGAGCTATCGGTGGCTCCTGAGCTACAGGTTGGAGACCCCTGCTGTATACAGATCCACAATGCTAACCTGCTTGCTCTACGTAGCCTATTAGGGAAAAATAATATTCAAAAACTTCTAAAAATGTTCCTAAACTTTGCTCAAACACAACATAATCAGAAGCTGTGATTAGAAACTGAAGGAACAATCTTTGCCGTTATAAAAACCTCTTCTTTCCATCCGTCTTTCCTAAAGGCATTGATCACAGGGACAACACTCTGCTGATGATTAACTGGCTGTCGAGAAGCTAATGTCTGATAGATGTGTTTGGAGGTCTGCGTTTAGCTTTACGTGTGCGCACTTTTATTTACGGGCCTCAACTCGACTCTGAACAATAATAAAAAGAAAAAACCCCCGAGTTGATTCATGACAGTGGCATTAATCATGTGCATGTTTGGAGGCGTTGGAGGCACGTATGGCATTATTTTAATTCAATGTTTTTGTGTTTAGTTTTAAATCACAACTGCAGTCGTCTCGGAGAAGTTTACCAAGTTGTCAGTTGTGTTTGTGAGTGTTTGGGGGGATCGAACCCATAACCAAAGCCACTGTCTGCACTCACTATAAATAAGTGCGGCTGTAAAGTGCCAAACGGCTGTTGTGTCCGAAGGCAACACACTTTACCCCCATTGCCTTGAATGAGTCTGGTGTGTGTGTGTGTGTGAATGGTTGGTGGTGGTGGGAGGGGCTGATGGCACAGACTGGTTGCCTCACTGCTGTCAGTGTGCCCCAGGGCAGCTGTGGCAAAGAATACTGACATGTGGCGCATCTTTGAGTGTCATTATTATCATTGTTATTTGGGTTTAGGGACCAATTAGGGACCAATAGTCTTGATGATCCACCCGGAAGTAGCAAATTGTCCTATATACCTCTAACTCATGACAAATCCTTTTATATACAGTAGAGACCAAAAGTTTGGACATACCTTCTCATTCAAAGAGTTTTTATTGTAAACTGTAGATTCACACTGAAGGCATCAAAAGTACAAACCAACTCATGTGGAATTATGTAAGTTCTGGGTTCTCCAAAGCAGCACCTTTTGCTCTGATACTGCTTCGCTCTTGGCATTCTCTTGATGAGCTTCATGAGGACCTGAAATGGTCTTCAACAGTCTTGAAGGAGTTCCCAGAGATGCTTAGCACTTGTTGGCCCCTTCCCTCTGTGGTCCAGCCCCAAAACCATCTGGACTGGGTTCAGGTCCGGTGACTGTGGAGGTCATCTGGCCCAGCACCATCACTCTCCTTATTGGTCAAACAGCCCTTACACAGCCTGGTGTGAATCTACAGTCAATAGTCATGAAAAGAAACTCACTGAATGAGAATGTGTGTCCAAACTTTCTGTCTGTATTGTACATCTAACTAATGATAAATCCTCTTATACACCTCTTACTCCGACGACGTTTATATGACGTTTATACAACGTATACGTCATAAACAGTGCTATTTTCTGCCTTCCCAAACTACGACGTCTAATTTACTTTTGTCAATTACTCCAGTTAAACCACACTCTCTACAACAAACGTCCGTCCAATTTCTTCAGGAAAACAAATACCAAAGTTTGTTAATCAGTCTTAACACACTCGACATTCAATATGTAAGTGTTATTTTCTCACTGGAGACAACAGCTCCTGCTCAGTCCATGCCCGACTCGAATGTCATCTCATTAGCGACTCAATGAAAGAAGTTCACACAGATTTTTTCTTTTGCATCCTGGAAACTTAAAGCTGAAGCTACAGTCTTCTGCTTCCTGAACACACACAGATATATCTCCTGGACCTCATAATGCAGACCTCCTCTCTGCGTGTGTGAAGAGCCTCATTAGCAGCAGAGTTCTGTTTGGACAGCAGTTGCAAATCGCTGACAAACGGCCCCCGGCTAATGCATTGTAAACTCAATACCGTATCATAATGCATATTCACAGTAATGGAACACAGGCTAGTGCTAACATCTCTCCCACCAACGGCGAGCTAAAGCTACAGGCATTAGGCCGAATAAAAAAGGAAAGGGCTGGTCTGGGGCCGAAATAATAAGTGGGTTTCATTTGTTATACTTCTTTATAATTTGAAGGTATCTATATAAATGACGTCACATTAGTTAGATTGGACATTCTTTTCTGATTATAATTAGTTCAGTTCCTGTGGACTGAACCAAAACTGGACCAAATATCTAAGGTATATAGGAAGATTTTCTACGTCTACCGGGTGGATCATCAAGACTATTGGTCCGTCCAACTGTCAATCATTCTGGTGATTTGTGCTCGTCAAATAAGACCATGGTTCAAAAAGTGGAGATGGTTCTTTCCTAAAAAAATTGGGAAATCCTCCTTCATACGTTTAAGAAGAAATGTAATTGAAGACTCGTAAAAAACATAACATTATAATACTCACTTCTAATTACATGTTGGCTTGACATTTCTTATGGAATTACATTTTATGGTTGTTTTCTTAGTAATGGATAACATGCCATTGTTGCCTATTACCATCAATGCTGCTATTTAATATAATAATATAAAATCATTTCAGGGGCCACTGGAAAGGGTCTCGCCGGCCGGATCTGGCCCCCGGGCCTTGACTTTGACACCTGTGCTTTAGATACTAGTTATTTGCCACTTCTGATAGAACGTTCTCTAGCTTTCTGGACCCTTTTATGGTAAGTCACCGTGAAATCCATCCCAACAAAGTGTCTCCCTTCTCTTCATGTGTGCCAAAATGCCTCCCAGTCTTCCTCCCAGCTTGTGTCCCACACCCGGCTGCTACAGTAGACATAACACACAGGTCTCTATAGCTCCGTCACTGTACTACAGGAGCCTTGAAGGACCAAACCACGGTGCTTCATTTTCCCCGTTGGGAGCTGAAGGCCGTGCAGTATTTCAGCGTGAAGGACACTATTCTCCACACACGGCTGCTCTGACGGCGACCGATACCGGAGGAACACCAGGAGAGAGTGGAGCGGGAGATTTAGAGAGATTTAAAGAGAGAGAGCCACTTCCAAAGAGACAACACGGCATTTAAAAGAACACATCCCTCCAGGCGGAAATCGAAACAGAATTGTATCCATTTGTACATTTATAAATAGCACTGAGTTTGTGTAAATGATTGAAACAGTGTATATAGGCAAGTTTTTAGGATAATATTGAACATTTTAATGTAGTGTCAAGGGCCAACCGGGGACTGGAGTTGAAAATTAGCAATAGCTTTAAACTCTTTTTGTATCGCATCAGTTACAAGCTTGTTTTATTGTATGTTGACTTGCAATGTCCCTGTCACATAAATGAATAAATAAAAATACAATTCCAGATTCTGACTACTTCCTTTATCCCACTGAGGGCAGTTCATTTGAGCAGTTTAGGGCAAAAATAACACGTACAAAAACACAGGAAATATAAAAAAAGAAGTCTATTTAAATAATAATAATAATACATTTTATTTCTGAGGTGCCTTTCTTGACACTCAAGGGTGCCTCACATACAAGTAAAAAAGTGTAATTTGAAATACAAGTTAAAATACAGTTAAAAGAGCAGTATGTAAAAATCTAGCCAAAAGTGGTACTGCAGCCTCTCCCACTCTCCCTGACTCAGGTTGCCAGATATGCAGACAAATCCAGCTCATAATATCTGAATAGACAAGAGTTTTGTCAACAACAAATCTATAACCAACACCTTTTTCACAAAGATAGAAATCTTGGTGAGATCTGGCAACCCGGATCACAAACTTTCTGATTGGTGAAACGGTGGAGGGAGCAACATCAAAACAAGATTTAGCGTGGTGTGATTATTTATGATTTGAATGCCTCATGTCTGATCTGCGCTATATAAATAATCTTGCCTTGCCTTCACATACAGTCACCCAGACCTCACATGGTCTTCTCATCATTTTTGGAGTTTCTTTGTACCGGCCAAACCCAAGCCCCAGGGACCAATGCGACCGACTTGTTCTGATCCACTTTGCGTCTGTAATTACAGTCACGGCCACAGTTAACGAAGGCAGTGCATCAAAACAACAGCCGTTTCCAGAAAGCTCCGAGGCTCGTTGCGTTCTGTCGATACCTCCATAATGCAGGCGGTTTGTCCAGACGGAGCTTTGTGGAGGCTCAGCAGGGGGTCGTACAGCAGTGATGGATCAATGGTCTCGCCGACATCCAATAGAAAAATTAATGTGAAAGTATATTCTGTATATATTGTAGAGGCCTGACACAGTAACAGCACTGGACAAGGCTGGAAAGTCAAGTCAAACAGCAATCCTTTCAAAATTGTGACAAAATGACACAGTTGAGATTTATTTACATCAATCTATATTTGTACATTCCTAAACCACAGCAGTATTTATCTTGGATCACTTTACAAAACCGTAGATTTTGTTCGAACACGCCAAAGATTATACATTTTCTTTATCGTAGTGATTCGTCGCATTGATGATAAGGGGCTACTATGGCATGTTGTACTTCATTTTAAACCTATTGTCAAAGGAAACAACTATATAATTGTATCTGTTCTGACGTTTTAATAAAAATTTAATTACAAGTTATAGTTACTTAATTATTATTATTTTATCTATAAATCCAACGCATCTTCTAATACATTTCTCATTGATATTTGCGGTTGAATCCAATCCTCGTAGAAAATAACATGAAAGTCATGTCAAATACAGTTAACATTAGGCAAAAGTATGTAGAAAAATAAAATAAAATACATATATGTTATTGGAATGTAATTTAAGTTATCATTTTGGTAAATCATATGTGGCTATATGCTGAATGCTCTGTATTGTAATTCACTTTAGCTCCAGCAAAACTCCGGGAGGTCTGGGGAGCTCATATGTTAAACACCAGAGGAAGCAGTCTTTGTATACGCTAATTCGGAGTGTCTTTTGTTGTGTTGGTTTCTTCCTTTCCCATCTGCATACGAAGGTGTGTCTTGCTCTACCAAAAGGGGCTTGCAGACTGTGAATCTTCAGACTTGTCCTGAGAGAGGCTAGGGTCTGTGCCTTGACTCTGTCAGGACTTTCTCCTTGTACAATGTAACAAGTAAAAGATTAACTTTGTCTCTTTGTTGTGTGAAATTTCATCAGGTTCAACTGTAGCTGAAACAGCTTTATCACTTGGTCCTTCGAATCCGGATCTCAACACTTCTTACAGGAGCTGAGCTTGTCTCAAACATGGACTTCCAGGAGCAACAACAGGTCCTTCTGCATTCGGAACTGCATTGGAACTCCAGGTTTGAGGCAGGACAGCCCTGGGTTGGAGTCAACGGGAGAACTACAGTTTTTTCCTGATGAAATTGCAACAAAAGGCAAGTTCTGTACACTCTAAATTATGTCCAAAAGTAATCCAGGAAGTAGTGTGAAGTTCACATGAACACGTTCATTTAGGATAACGCAGAGTTATGCCTTTAGTCAAGGACTTTTACAGAGCTCGAATGAACGGGGTTTCATTCAAAAGGGTATTTTACTTTTTGAGTCGGGGATTCAGATTAAAAAAGGCCTGGGATAACAGGGATTATCCTTTTTAAATAGTCGGGGACTATATTGCAGACAGTCGAGGCCGGGATAACGGGGTTTATCTTTAGATAGTCGGGGACTATCATAGACTGTATAATAACGGGGTTATTATTAAAGCAGCAGTAAGCGATTTTCACTTATATAGAGTGTTTGTACCTAAACACGGATCTCTCAGTCCTCCCAGTCTCCTCTCACCGATATAATAAAAAAACCTCACATCCTATGCGCTTATCCAATGACGAGAGAGCACGCCTTATAAGGGGTTTCTCCCGTGTGTGCACGCGCACTCTTCAAAACAAACATGGCGGAGAAGGAAAAGCCGCCTCCAGCGCTGCTGCAGACTAAATACCATGGATTTATTAAATACAGGCAAAACGCCAGAAACAGAGGAACGACAAAAAGTAGGAGCAACATGGTGACCAGCTGCATTCATGTTGGCGACCTCTAGCTCCGTGGATTCCTCTCTCCGACTGAACAGGTGAGCATGTTACTCAGTAGTGGCAGTAGTAGTTGTATTATTTATACATATTGTTGCCTGAGACTGTAATGCGGGTTTTCACCAAGTTAGCTAGTTAAAAATCCCCAGCTGTTGTAGAAATACGGCCGCATTTTGTGGCAATAACTGCGCATTACCTTGGCTTAGCTTTGAGAAACAACAACAGACAACACAACATCGAAGCCTTAGCCCAGCCTTAGTCATCCATAAACTCCGGTCAATTATTAGTTCCCCACATGTACAACATTAAATGACCATATCACCAGAGTTCCCCCGTGAAGTGGTGTTAGCATTAGCGTTCGCTGTTAGCATTAGCGTTCGCTGTTAGCATTAGCGTTCGCTGTTAGCATTAGCGTTCGCTGTTAGCATTAGCGTTAGCTGTTAGCATTAGCGTTCGCTGTTAGCATTAGCGTTCGCTGTTAGCATTAGCGTTCGCTGTTAGCATTAGCGTTCGCTGTTAGCATTAGCGTTCGCTGTTAGCATTAGCGTTCGCTGTTAGCATTAGCGTTAGCTGTTAGCATTAGCGTTCGCTGTTAGCATTAGCGTTAGCTGTTAGCATTAGCTGTCTGTAGTTGTGAATATGATGTGGCTGCTACGATCACTTCTGATCTGTATGAATCGTTTGTTTTTGCCAATAAACATAGTTGCTTGCACTATATATATATGTAGGTCTGCATTTCATTCTTCAATGACTAAGTTTTGCAACTTGCACTCTGTATATTAGTTTTATTGTTATAAAAACAATATCTCTTTACCTCAAATCTAACTTCCGTGACCACTACATACATTTTTATCATTATGTATTGAGAATAAGTAAGAAAAGTCTTGCTGACTACTACCAAATAAATTATGAGCATGATATAATATAGACATTGTAATAATTTACATGTCTTCATTGCATTCTTTTCTCTGTATCTTTTCCAGTATGGCCTAAATCAATTGGAATGAGGTCTTCAATGTACAAGAGATCAACAGCCTCCATAATGCAAGTTAAATAACTATAAAAAAAAATAAAATGCCATAACGACTAGATACTTTTCTGCTGACCTCTTCTTTCTCTAGTATTGACTGGGAAGACAAGACTTTGCTTCCAGAATTAGAAGATCGGCCATTGTCATCTCCTGAGGAAGACTTTACACCCCACATTTGTCATGTAGGTTGTTGTGAATGCATATATGGGACGCAGTGATTATGATGATAATGATGTTGTGATGTGTGTGTCATTCATCCCTACAGTTGTGTTGCTGCCCTGAGGTCCAAAATGAATATCGATCATGTTCCAGGAGTCAGTGTTGACAAAACTGTCGCTGAGTTTCTTCAACAATCAAGAGGAGTGAGATAATCACTCGACTCCCAAAACAGCCGATGTAAGTGTCTTTCTCTCACAATGCACAGTCTCTCACAGTCCAAATAAACATGTTCAAGGATCCTGTGGATCAGGGGCCACTCCTGGTGATCAATAAATACTGATGATGTTGATGATGAATATATCAAAGTCATATTTGAGTAGATAAAACTGATGTCTCCTCTATTGTGTTTCAAAGGAAAATCTCTGCCAGAGGAAGACTCCAGTTCCTTCAACCTGGGCCCCTGAAGCGTGGCTGTGTGTGCGTGTGGCTGTGTGTGCGTGTGTGCGTGTGACTGTGTGTGCGTGTGGCTGTGTGTGCTTGTGGCTGTGTGTGCGTGTGACTGTGTGTGTGTGTGGCTGTCTGTGCGTGTGACTGTGTGTGCTTGTGGCTGTGTGTGCTTGTGGCTGTGTGTGCGTGTGACTGTGTGTGCTTGTGACTGTGTGTGCTTGTGGCTGTGTGTGGCTGTGTGTGCGTGTGACTGTGTGTGCTTGTGACTGTGTGTGCTTGTGACTGTGTGTGCTTGTGGCTGTGTGTGGCTGTGTGTGGCTGTGTGTGACTGTGTGTGACTGTGTGTGACTGTGTGTGACTGTGACTGTGTGTGCTTGTGGCTGTGTGTGCTTGTGGCTGTGTGTGCTTGTGACTGTGTGTGCTTGTGGCTGTGTGTGCTTGTGACTGTGTGTGCTTGTGACTGTGTGTGCTTGTGACTGTGTGTGCTTGTGTGTGCTTGTGACTGTGTGTGTGTGGCTGCTTTTGAATTATTTTGAGGAAATGTGTTCAAACAAGCTACAACATAAAGATTAACATTTTGTTAGATATCTCTGATAGTGTTCGCTGCAGCAGCGATGGATAAGGACCTGGATAATAACAGTGTTATTCATTTGAGCAAAAAGTGATAACACAAACGTTGCCTTACCATCACTTGTAATTATTTGTCTTAGTAGGGACATTGTGTATATTTTTCTGGCTATAACTTCAAATCTTCTTTTACATAATAAAGTTTCTTAGACTCGTTACAGACTGTATTTGTTTTCCTACTATAAAACAAAGCACATTGAAAGAGGTGAATGTATTTTTTTTTATTTTGAAATAGTACAACTACAAACATATTTCAGAACTGCAGAGTGGACGTGCACCATGGGGGCCACTGAGGACGTGCACCATGGGGGCCGCTGAGGACGTGCACCATGGGGGCCGCTGAGGACGTGCACCATGGGGGCCACTGAGGACGTGCACCATGGGGGCCGCTGAGGAAAGCACGTTTTCAATGTCTGTTGGCACCTTTCACAGACGCATCAGGGAAAGGATCTGGTCATCAGCTTCTCTGGACAGAGGGCGTTCAGTGCTTCCTGAAAGAACCATTATGACAAATGACTTTATATATTCTGTTACTTGTAGCTTTTCTTTCAAAGTGGTGAGTTTCCTTACAGTGTAATAGTCAGTGTAACGTAATTAGTTATGACAGTACTTTTGCGTTTCGGACAAGCTTTACTGGAATTGTTTTTCAGTCCCACATCTCACTGTACAGCTCTGATACACTTTGATTTTGTCTTCATTCTCTGAACAATAAGCACATAATACAGATGTTGATTACATCAATAAATGTATCTTTATTTTGTGACATTGAGAAGGCAGCTTCCAGTGAGATGCAGCTTTACTTTCACATAATACATTACTACAGTGTTGTCTATAAAGAACTCCAAATATACAAATTGTGAGGAAATAAGTAGCAGTAATGTATTACTTTAAATAACCTTCATGTAAAGCTTTGTTGTTATGTATATGCATTACATTCATCTAATACATATGCACTGTAACAGATTAACATCTGTGCATAATGTTGAGACACGTCACACTGCAATCTGCAACATTATGTTTATCACAACAGTTATCAGTGTGCCAACTATAAAAGCAGTATTATTCTATAAAAGACTGGATTGTTTTTATCTCTTTCTTAGTGATGCTATCCTAGCTAACACCAAGCTGCTTTCAGTGTTATAGCTAGGTTACAACTGAGCTATTCTATGCTAATATTTCACTCCCAGAGTTTGTTGTTAATATACTTACGAGTAGACCTGACGGAGATGAACGTGCTGCTGCCATCACCAACACGATGCGCGTTCATGTGGTGTGACGAGGGGACGGGGGCGGGGCTACTAACTCGCTCAGGCAGAAGAAACTGCCGGAAACGACCAAATCGCTTACTGCTGCTTTAAGAGTAAGTCGGGGACTACTTTTTACTGCAGTTAAAAGTGAACGGGGTTCATTTTGAATTAAAGAACGCAGAGTTACGCCTGTATGATGAATGTGTTAGAATTGAATTACTTCAGACTGAACTTCTACATTACTTCTAAACTGAAATTGGACATTTATAGACATCTAAATAAGCTACATTGAAATTGGATGTTTAAAGACGTTTAAATTACTAAAAATTTGGAATTGGACATTGTAAAAAGACCTAAAAAAAAGTTAAATTGCAAGCATTGTGTAGGGCGGCCATTTTGGATGGCCATGTGGTCCTTTGTCCTCTGTCCATGTGTTTCTTTGTTTGTCTGTGTCCTTTGTTCTGTGTGTCCTCTTCGTTTTCCTTTGTCAAAGTTTTCTTGGTTTAGAATCACCCTTCACCTTATGTTTTGATTCTGAAATGTATTAACAAATGTGCTTCTTGTTTTTGAGAAAAATGCCACATCCCTGCCAAAGCTTCAAAGCAACAAAATCCACCTATTTTCCATTGTGGGACAGAAAACCCACCTCCATCTCCATACAGCCATCGACACCTACAAAACGACCCTCCACACAAACCCCCCCTGCACCGGAAGCTGCTGACGAATAATCACGGGCCGATTTGCAAAGATCAAAGCGCGCAGGCCCACGGAGGGCGCTGGCCGTTTGTTCAAGTTAAATGGACGTGAGAATTAAAGGTGACATCTTGGTACATTTGCGACTTGAAAGTTCAGCTTTGTGTCGCTGTTGGAGAACGGCTTGCTGCTAGTCTTGCGTCGGAAACGCAGACAGAGAAGAGTTTCGAAACAGGAACAGAGTGGACATATCTGGTCATAACCAAACATGAGGAGGGGTCGAGAGGAAGTGTCAAATGGACTGACTATGGACTGTGAAAATGGACTTTGGGTGTTCGGGCTTTTGGGCGTGTGCGTGGTGTTGAATTTGATAACCAAAGTTAATACATTTCAAGTTAATACATTGTTCAGTTTTGAGCCATGTATGTCTCAATAGGGGGAATAGTTTATGGAACAACAATATGAAATTATACTATGAAAATTTTTTTCTTTTTCAGTTTGGATGTGTGTTTTTTCATTTCACCTTGGAGAGACCTATGAGGAAAATGCCGTTAGAGTTATTAGATTTAAGCATGTTTATTAGATTGAGCATGTTTGGCGCCCTAGGCCCGGGAGGGATGCTGTTGAGCGCGGCGCTTGCTCGCGTGCATAATCCCCAAAAAGCGGGCCTGCGATTGGGATAGCAGGACGCACTGCGCAGGCATGAGTGAGAGGTTTCTCGCACGGTCGCTCAGCCAGGCTGCGTCCGCTGGGGCCCGTGTTTGTTTAGGCAGAGCAAGCTGAGAACATGCGCGTGCTGTTCAGCCAGACGCTGAAGCAGAGGAATCTTTGAGCGAGCTGAGAACATGCTTTGAGCGTTTGAGGAAAGTGCGTGCCGCCACCAGAATCTTATTGCTTACTTGCTTTGCTGGGAGCTTACGAGGAAGCCGGTAGACGTTGTGCTGCCATGATAGCGGTCGCATCTGGCCTGATGTAGGTGGAGAAAGCCGAAGAGGACCAGCGCCCCAGCTGTTGCAGAGAAGAGTGGGGGAGCCCCAGCGAGGTCGCGCGCGTGGCAGCGCCTATCCTGAAGGAGTGGGCTGTATAGAGCTGGGGAGACAATTGCAGAGGAGCAGTAGGGATCTTAGCTGAGCTCTGAACCAGGTTGCTGTTATGGGAAGGTTGACTGGAGCGGGAATTAGAGGTCCGTTAAAATCTTTTTGCGGCGGAGGCGAGTGTAACGCATCATGGACCTGTAGGGGCAGAGAGATGTGTCGGAGCGAGCTATTATTATGTTGCAGGCGCCTTTGATCTTTGAATGTTTGAGATGAAGGTTGAAATGGTCAGGGGACATTATGTTGGGTGAGAAGAGCGACCTTTGTTTAATGCTTCCACTACGTCGAGATGATCACGCATGACAGAGATCCTCTTTCTCTGCCACGTGTGATTCCACGGCGCGCAGGCCACGACCACTGGGAATATCTCGTGTAGGGCAGAGGAGATGCTCCGGTGGAAAGTAGCGGCCACGGCCCGGCAACCCGATGGTCCTGGAAGAATCCCCCAAAACCCACGGAAGGGGCACGTCCGTGTAGAAGCGGAGACCTGTAGGGGCAGAGACATACCGGAGAGGGCCATTGATGTTGCAGGCGCCCTTACGCTTAGAATCTTGGGTTGGAGAGTAGATAATCAGGATAGTAGGATAGGTCGGGAAAAGCCGTGTCTCGGACCGCATTGAAAGTTGAGTGAGCAGTAGTGAAACGCTTATGCAGAGAAGCCATAGAAGGCGAGCAGGAAGATGCTGCGAGGAGGGCAGACATGTACTTGGAAGATGAGCCGGAATTCAGTGCCGCTCAGAGCTGCTGCAGGATGGGCAGCAGGATGGGGAGCCTGCGATCAGAAGAGTGAAGAATACAGGTATGGATGCCTTTGATTAGGAGTTTGATTGACAGCTCAGCGCAGCTACTCGGCCAGCTGTATCTGATAGAATCAGAAGATTAAGTAGATTAAGGGTGTATTCAGACCTGAAAAGTCTTTTGCTCCGCTTGCTTGATCCGAATCAAAAGCGGACCAAACTTTTTTCTTTTGCTCCGGTTCGTATTCAGACTGTATGTTTTGCAAGTGAACTTTTTTATATAAACATATTGACACGTGTGACGATCGGCGCTCCTATTGGACAGCGAAAGCTTACGGAGGATAGATGCGGAACCGGAGGAAAACATTGAGGGCTCGTATGTGCAGCATGTCTGCTCTGCCCATGTCTGCTCTTTTTAGAGCAAAACCAACATCAACATCAACAGCAGCTCATATGACATGGGCAAAACACGTTGTTTTAAATATTGGAATAGAGTCTGAGAATGAGTGAGGAGAAAGCCGAAAGAGACTGTCTGTGCGCTCCGTGCCCTGTCCCACACATGGATCTATTATAACGGCCCTGTTCAGCATTGTGGATAAACCATGGAACTATAATAACCACGGGACAAACAGACGCTGAGGATCAGGTAGGAACCAAAGAACACAATTCACTACATGATGCAGTATATTGCTCTTTGAGACGTGAGTCAAACAGTGTCAGGCTTTTAATAATGGAAATGGTTTGAAGATGTTGCCATTAACATCACTGTATACTGTGAACAGTTTTAACTCCATAAGCCTGTTGCACAGCGTCTCCTCACTGCTCCAGGTCTGCACACGGCTCATTGTTGTTGTGTAGCGTTAGCAGCATAGTTAGTAGCATAGTTAGCCGCTGCGTGGCTAATTCACAGTTTCTGTCTGCGGCTTGTTAAGCCCAAAAAATGCGCACGTATCTTGGAGTTGTGTCGAATCGACACCGGATGTATTCAGACATGATTCGACTTGGACCAGAATTCGTTTGGAAGCGGACCGAGACCTCCTAAAAAAGTGGGTCTCGGTTCGGTTCTTTGGTCCAGACCAGGATTCGTTTGTGTGTATTCAGACCTGCATAAAAGCTTCGGATCAGAGTTCCAAACGAATCCTGGTCCGTTTAAAGTGGAGCAAATGTGCAGGTCTGAATACACCCTAAGTAGAGAGATGAAGCATGACCGCCGAAGCGACCCTGAGAGCATAGGTGCGAGTCCAGCGCAGCGCGGCATCCTCAGCCGGGCTGCATCCATTAGAAGCAGGATAAGCTTCTGAGAGAGTGGGTTGCAGCAGTAGCAGTAGCAGTAGCAGCTGCAGCAGCAGCAGCAGCATGAAGCAGCAGCAGTATCCTTAGACAATAACAGTTGTAGCTGTTTAGTGTTTCAGTAAAAGAGAGATGTAAAGTGAAGAGTCGTAAAGTAAATGAAGCAGTGGCAGCAGCAGCAGCAGCAGTAGTTGCAGCAGTAGTTGCAGCATCCTTAGATAATAACAGTAATAATCCTGTATCAAGGCCACAGCAGTAGAATATTGTTGTAGCTGTTTAGTGTTTCAGTAAAAGAGATGTAAAGTGAAGAGAGATGTCAAAGTAAAGAAGCAGCAGCAGCAGCAGCGCAGCAGCAGTAGCAGTATGAAGCAGCAGAAGCAGCAGCAGCACCAGCAGCAGCAGCAGTAGCAGCAGTAGCGGTAGCAGTACGAAGCAGCAGAAGCAGCACGACAATGCGATTCATACGAACAAACAAACAGTGTGCGCCGCTTGTCTCCGTGAGCCAGGTTACATACGTGTCTGAAAGAGCCGAGCCGTAGAGACAGGTGCAGCCTGGGACCCCGCGGAGCGGCAGCGGCAGGAACAGCAGCAGCGGCACATGTAGTAGTAGGAGCAGCAGGAGCAGGCAGCAGGAGCAGGCAGCAGGAACAGGCAGCAGCAGGAGCGGCAGCAGGAACAGGCATCAGCGGGAACAGGTATCAGTAGGAACGGGGACCAGGCATCAGTAGGAACGGGGAGCAGGCATCAGTAGGAACGGGGAGCAGGCATCAGTAGGAGACTGGCAGCAGCGGCGGTCAGAGAACCGTGCCCATGGTTTTTTAAGAGCCTCAGGAAATAAATTAACCTGAATCCGAAACATTCCCATGCGAATAACAGATGTCTCCTGGAGCCATCTTGCTGCTTTGGTTTTGGCAGATATGCATGAACGATCACTTTTCCACACGTTCATTAGCTCCAACTCCACTTCACACTCATTGCAGATTCACATTAGTTACCTAATCATTTAATACTAGTGACCTAGCTATTTAAATGCATGGCCCCTCCTTTATCCCTCAGATAAACTAATTTAAATACATTTCATTTAACAGTAGTGACCTGCGAGTAATAAGATTAATGCTGTAATGATGGCGCCGTGGCAAGAGCTCCGGTGTGTGCCGTCTGGAGCACGCTGGGGTAGTCTTGCAATTTTTCCAACGTGGTTTTACTGCAAGTGGCAGAACATGAATCTGAATTAATGCACATTGCTCCTCTTATATCCCTCGGACAATAAGGATTATTGCCATTTAATATGCATTGTCCCTCAGTTAGCTCGAACACATATGAAAACGGAGCCTGCAGACCAAGCACGGGGCGAAACTAACGCCTGCAGTCCAGTGCGCAGGGAATAATCCGTCCGCAGGTCGCAACTCACCACCACATATGCCAGAAGACGTGGGAAAAGCAAAGGGACAACGCGGCACCGCCAATCGGAGGCAGGGACAGGCACGGCACCGCCAGACCGTCTGCACGCAGCAGCGAACCACGAGGAGACGAGCAGCATAGAGCCCGCGGAGGGGCCCCGCGGAGCAGCCCGCAGAAAGAGCCCGCAGAGGAGGAGAGCGGTGAAGACACGTGAACCACGGCGCGCGACCCCCAAGCAGGTGCAGGGACGCGGAGGAGGAGCAGATCACAAGCAGCCAGACTGAGAACAGCCGGGCCACGCGCACGAGCAACACGTGAGCAGGAGCGACCCCTCCAGAACAACGCATGCATTGCGAACAGGTGCGTTAGCGACATGCACCTTGCAGACTTCAGAAGGCCGGGAAGTGGGAGTCTCCGGCTTTTAACTTGCTGTCCTGGTGGTTATTGGTTGGCTGGATGTGGGCGTTGCTGGTATGATGAGTCGAGGAAGAGCAGCCTGTAGATCTGGGCAAGCAGCAGCCGGGTCTACCACAGTGAACTTTCGCGAAAGCTCCATTTTGAGTCATCCATGTTCTCCATGTTTAAACATAGATTGTTTGATTTATCAAAAGGATAAAAAGGAGGGAATGTTATTGGAATGTAATTTAAGTTATCATTTTGGTAAATCATATGTGGCTATATGCTGAATGCTCTGTATTGTAATTCACTTTAGCTCCAGCAAAACTCCGGGAGGTCTGGGGAGCTCATATGTTAAACACCAGAGGAAGCAGTCTTTGTATACGCTAATTCGGAGTGTCTTTTGTTGTGTTGGTTTCTTCCTTTCCCATCTGCATACGAAGGTGTGTCTTGCTCTACCAAAAGGGGCTTGCAGACTGTGAATCTTCGGACTTGTCCTGAGAGAGTCTAGGGTCTGTGCCTTGCCTCTGTCAGGACTTTCTCCTTGTACAATGTAACAAGTAAAAGATTAACTTTGTCTCTTTGTTGTGTGAGATTTCATCAGGTTCAACTGTGGTTGAAACAGCATTATCAATATACCACAAATATAAACTTCTGGTCCCAACCATCTCTTTTGTTTTTTAACTTTGGCCCCGGTCCAAAAAGAGTTTGACACCTCTGACATGGTCTTTGCTCCATAAAGTGCAGATGACCATTAACCAGTGTTTCCCAAACTTTTTGTACACCCCCAGCTGAAATTGATACAAACAGGAGACTTTGGAACTTTTAGTATGAAAGCAAAGTCATTCTAATCAAAGACGATAGATATAGAAAATTATACAGTCCAAAAAGTGCAAAAAGTCATTATCGTCTCACATTATTTTCTTTTCACATTAGTTTGACCTTTTATGTGATTTTGGAATAATTCCCAAGGCACACTAATGAACCATTGCCCACTAATTGAAAAACACTGCTATCGACGATCCAGAGAACCCCCCTCAAAGATTAAAAGAGCAGTATGTTAAAATCTGGCTAAAAGTGGTACTGCAGCCTCTCCCACTCTCCCTGACTCAGGTTGCCAGATATGCAGACGAATCCAGCTGGGACCATAATAACTGAGTTAGTTTTGTCAACAACAAATCTATAACCAACACATTTTTCACAAAGATAGAAATCCTGGTTTTATTCCTTGTTTTGCCGTTAATGATTGAGAACCATAATGAGACCTGTTTTAGTTCTGTAGCCACATGGCACTTTATCAGTGAGATT
The DNA here is from genome assembly GCA_964034765.1 of Knipowitschia caucasica. Classification (NCBI taxonomy): domain Eukaryota; kingdom Metazoa; phylum Chordata; class Actinopteri; order Gobiiformes; family Gobiidae; genus Knipowitschia; species Knipowitschia caucasica. Next base: position 19,277,791 of record OZ035841.1, on the reverse strand, counting down.
AGCTTGACGCGGTGAGTTCTGGTGCCCGGATCACAGACTTTTTGATTGGTAAAACGGTGGAGGGCGGGACATGGAAATTAAAACAATAACAAGATTTAGGGGCTGTAAAACTAATTTAGAGATTCAAATATCTCTGAATAACTGTTATCAGCCAAAGAAGTATTGGAAAAGACATTTTATTTATGTCTTTGGACAGATTAGCCCTAATCTGTCCAAAGACATAAATATTAATGATGACAGATTAGGGCCCTTTAATGATGACTCGACATGAAAATCTTACATATTGCCACTTTTAAACTATTTCTCCAAGCTTTTGTAAATCCCATGTGTTTAAAGAAAATACATACTGACTGAATAGCTGCAGGTCGAACGGCGAATCTTGAGGCTTCACGTCGGTATAGGTCATCAGCCTCCGTCTCGCAGAATGAGATGTGAGGATAAAATGCTTTGAAAATGAAAAGCGTTCGTCAGCAGCAGGTGGACATGTTTACGGCTCTATGCAAATGGCTTCTGTGGAGACCTTGATGATAAGCGACTCGTCTCGGCGCTGAGTGGGCCATTTAGGAGACACTCATTTTGTCCTGATGCTGCTGCGGAGAGACGGATGATGGAGGAGGACGGAGCGGGAGTGGATCCGGAGAGTGCATTTTTCACTGTTTCAATATGACACGTGCCATTTAAAGAATCCTACAGCACAGATTGGGTACAGGTTATTTGCAGGCACGTCTTTTTTCTATTGAAGCTGAATACTTACCATCACATCAGTCTCTGCACTGTCGGGTCTCAGTGCCGGCTTCTGTCGCTCAGAGAAATGACTTAAAAGCATCTTGCACCAAAGTACATCTGTGACATGTGACTTATGAACCAACTCTGAGGAGCACAGGGATTGGCCTTGTGCTAGGACTCTGAGGAGCACAGGGACTGGCCTCCTAGTGGGACTCTGAGGAGCACAGGGACTGGCCTTGTGCTGGGACTCTGAGGAGCACAGGGACTGGCCTCCTAGTGGGACTCTGAGGAGCACAGTGACTGGGCTTGTGCTGGGACTCTTAGGAGCACGGGGACTGGCCTCTTAGTGGGACTCTGAGGAGCACAGGGACTGGCCTTGTGCTAGGAATCTGAGGAGCACAGGGACTGGCCTCCTAGTGGGACTCTGAGGAGCACAGGGACTGGCCTTGTGCTAGGACTCTGAGGAGCACAGGGACTGGCCTCCTAGTGGGACTCTGAGGAGCACAGGGACTGGCCTTGTGCTAGGAATCTGAGGAGCACAGGGACTGGCCTCCTAGTGGGACTCTGAGGAGCACAGGGACTGGCCTTGTGCTAGGACTCTGAGGAGCACAGGGACTGGCCTCCTAGTGGGACTCTGAGGAGCACAGGGACTGGCCTTGTGCTGGTACTCTTAGGAGCACAGGGACTGGCCTCCTAGTGGGACTTTGAGGAGCACAGGGACTGGCCTTGTGCTGGGACTCTCAGGAGCACAGGGACTGGCCAGGGTCAGAGGAAGCAGCGTTTTAGATTTATGCAGCTAACATCTGAAAAAGTGAGACTGACTTCTACTGGATACACATTCAGAGAAACTCACAGGTCCAAGGTCATAACAAAGATAAGGATAAAAAACATGAAAGACACTGCAGTAGTTCAGCAAACTCCAGGACCTTCTTGTTGAGAAGCGAGAGTGCTAACCAGCCATTATTTTTTGCTCTCTTGAAGGAGTTTTTATGGCCCTTGATCCCAGACCCTTGTGTGCAGCTCAGCAAAATGCCTCTGGTGGATCACGGCGGAACTACAAGGGTCTGGTGAGAGGCAGGACACAGACTGAGCCTCAAAGGAAGATTTGCCAACGGAAGCGAGCCAAACAACCTTGTTTTCAAAAGCTAAACAAAATGTCTCCCTTGGAATGATAAAATAAAGCAACAGTTCTTGAAAGAAGACTAAATGGCTTTGTGACATTGGAGAATCTTGTTCTAACACAGTCAGAATGTGCTCAGATTAAGATATAAAATACATGATTAAGTGAGTAATCTTCATTTATATTGCACGTTTCACAATCCAGAGTCAAAGCGGTTCACAATTGTGGGCATTTTTCTTCCTCATCTCACACAGAGATGGGAGCAGGGCCAGTACTGGAGGCACAGACCTATTGTACATGTTTTTAGTGGTAGGGGAAACTGGAGCACCTGGAAGAAACCTACACAGACAAGGGGAGAACATGGAAAAACTCAACTCAAAAGGCCCTGTTACGACTGGGATGCGACCCCATTACCTTCTTACTGAGAAGCGAGAGTACTATCCACTCAGCCACCGTGTTTTACCGTTGCAGTGTATAAAACAGAACCAAAAAAGGAGGAAACATGAAACACACAATACAATGAAATAAAACACAACTGAAGAAACATTTATGCTCCACCAGTGAAATGCTAATACGTAACTTATAAAATAACTAAAAATCCATCTCCTCCGACGTAAGCAAGTGAAGGCCCTTACATTAGTCTCTGTGGACCCAAAGCCTATTTCTCCACGGTTCAAATTTCATGAAAGAAGAGAAAGTGTGTTTGAGAAAAGGAGCCCTGAGCCTTTGTTGCCGTAATGGAAAGAACAATTTAAAGTGTGGGACAAAGAAAGCTGCTGTAGACGGGGACAATGTGAGAGTGCCCCATTCTCAACTCATCCCAGCCCCAATCTAAAGAGAGAGAGAGGATGTGGTGACAGGCGGCTCACTCTGTTCAGATATGAGCTTGTTTTTAAGGACGGGAGCAGGAGGTCTGTGATGATCCAGGAAACTCTACATTTGGTCTCTGCTCCTTATGGACCAATGGATCTATGTGTTTTTATTGTTGCATTTCCTGAGTTTGAACAGTTTGATTCTTTGATCTGAGAGACTAGAGAGAGACGAGAGAGAGAGAGCAGAGAGAGAGCAGAGAGAGTAGAGAGAGAGCAGAGACAGACCAGAGAGACGGAGTTCAGAGAGAGAGAGAGACTAGAGAGAGAGCAGAGAGAGAGTATAGAGAGAGCAGAGATAGAGACCAGAGAGAGAGAACAGTGACAGAGCAGAGAAAGAGTGAGACCAGAGAGAAGGAGTAGACAGAGACCAGAGAGAGAGAGAGATCAGAGAGAGGGCCCAGAGAGAGACTAGTGAGAGATCAGAGAGAATTAGTAAAGAGAGACCAGAGAGAGAGACCATAGAGAGAGAGAGCGAGCGAGAGAGACCAGAGAGGAGTAGAGAGAGACTCGAGAGAGAGACCAGAGCAAGAGAGACCATAGAGAGTGAGCAAGAGAAAGAGCAAGAGAGAGATCAGAGAGGGAGAGAGAGCAGGGAGAGAGAGAGAGCAGAGAGAGAGACTAAAGCACAACAATAGTTATCTACAAGGGCTTTCCAGAGTTGTCGATTCGCCAACACAAATTAGAGAATCAAACCTTTTAAAATGATAAAAAACACAAGAGCCATTGGTCCATGAGGGGCAGAGACCAATGTCCAGAAATGTTTTAGAATGTTCTAGATCACCACCTGGAAACACATAAAAAGTTAGTCTGAACAAAATAATGCAAATTTAGCCTCCTCCATGTTTTATCATTGACTTTGTTTGCATCCGCTTGAAGAAATCTGCTGTGTACGTTTAAATATATCCAGCTTTGAAATGTGTTTTTTTGGCGTGGCGGCTCCAGGCTGCGGCCCCACCGTGGCTGCGGGGCTGACAGACAGGTCTTTCTGAGCTGATGCTTCTGGGTTCGCCGCCCGCAAACACACAGCAGCTGGATAAACGCCTCTGCCGCCGCTGCCGATTCCGACTCCCATATTTACGAGATGTTTGCATTATCATTTCGGGCGCCGCCATATTGCAGCGCTAGTACCTACATTAGCATAACTCACCTGCTGCCGATGGATTAGCATAAAAGAGGTTCGTGAGGCGTGGGGATCGCTAAACACTGGGTATGTATGTGTTTAAGTGCGACTGACTGGCAACCACTGATGGGCGGACGGCTCCGTGATTGGTATAAAAGTGGAACGTTGCACATCGTTGACATTTATGCTCAAAAATGACTTATATTCCCACTAAAAAACCTACAGATATTCAAATATATCTGAATATCTGGTGAAAAAAAATCATAAATGATCATAGTGCATTCAAAAGAGTGAAGGAATACAAAGGCCTCGAACGGGCGATTGAAATATTTGAGTTATTTTTTCTTGCACATAGGTTTCTATCCTTATTTTGGATGTACACTTTGGATCAAATGCCATTATGTAGAAGACTGCGCCCTCTACGGAGAAGCAACTCAAGAATGGGCTCACGTCGGGGCTTGTGCTGGGGCTCGTTTCCCTTTCGCACTCAAAGAAGGCCAGATTTTGGTCTCTCTCTCTCTGGTTTCTCTATCTGGTCTTTCCCTGGTCTCTCCCTGGTCTCTCTCTGGTCTCTCCCTGGTCAAGTCCTGGTCTCTGTCTCTGGTCTCTCTCTGGTCTCTTTTTCTGGTCTCTCTCTCGTCTCTCTCGTCTTGCGCATGCGCAAGATGGCGGACGCATTTGTTTGGAGCCTTTTTTGAGCTGCACGTTTTTTATGATTTATTTTTAAACTAAGTTTCTTTTACTGGTTTTATTTGCCCTACTCGACGGAGTAAGCGGATTTTAACAGACTGCATAAAAAAGGATTACTGTCACTTTTAACAGGACTGTTTATCAGCCTTTTACCGGTAACCAGCCTGCCCACACACATCACCATGGACACCGATGCTCCCCCCGCGAACTCATACAAACAGATATACAAATCACAACTGGCTTCAATCCTCCCATCCAAACCTGTAAACACCATGACCCCCGAGAACTATCCACCGAACTCATACATAAAGAGAAACTTCTGGAACATTTCATGGACATATCATTCAAACAGTCACAGCAAATATCCCTCTCCGTACTCAGACAATCACAGCTCCACGACACTGCACTCTGGGATCCAATCGCCTGTCCTCACCCCTCATCATGCTCTACCCCGGTGCTTACCTCACGCTCCCCGGTTGCAGCTGTCCCTCTTGGTGCTCTTCCCTCCTCCTCAGTCCCGGAGCCTGCTGCCCATACCCAGAGCGGCGTGGAGCAGAGGCCTGGAGGCCACACGACATCCACGGCGTCCTCGCGCCGCAGGTTGGTGGAGGAGGCTGTGCGCAGACGCTCGGGGAGCTTCCCACGCTCTAAAACAGCGCGGGGCTCTCCGGGTGTCACGCAGGACCAACTGCGGGAAGCCCCGGGGGGATCTCTGTGCCCCGACGCGGCACCGGATACCCCCGGGAGCGCTGTCCCTGCTGTGGGAGGGTCCGTGCGCTCTGACGCGGAGGGAATCCCCAGAGGCGAGACACAAAGCAGGTCCTACGCTGAGGTGGCCGCGGGGGGACCTCTGCGCCCTGACACGGCGTGGAGTCCTCCCGTAGACGCTGCATCGCTCGCGGGGGGGGTCCCTGCGCCGTGCCGCGGCGCAGAGTCCTCCCGTAGTTGCTGCCTCGCCCGCGGGGGGGTCTCTGCGCTTTATCTCAGCGCGGAGCTCCCCCGCGGAGGCTGTCTCGCCTGCTGGAGGATCTCTCCGCCCGGGGCATGGCCCTCCCACAACCGCCCGCACTACCACCACCACCAACCCCGCTGCAGGGGCGCCGGTTCGGTCTCCGGCTCCCTCCTCCTGCTCCACTGCGGCTCACGGGGCTCGCAGCAGCTCTGCTCCGGGCGCATCCCAACGCTCTCCTGTCCCCTGCTCTTCCCCGGGTCCTACTCCAGTCACTCCCTCCCCTCCACGACCTCTATTCGCACCAACTACACTCCTGGTGGGGGACTCTATCATCAAACACTGTAAGTTCTTCAATGCCATCACGCACTGCTTTCCCGGAGCCACTGTCCCTACCATCCTCACTAAACTACCCGCACTTCTACAGACAGCACCCCCCACAATAACCCGGATCATAATTCATGTTGGTACAAATGATGCTGCACTCCGCCAATCTGAAATCACCAAACCCATTTTAAGGACCTTTTTAACCTTTTATCAAAAACCGGAAAAAGTGTTTTTATCTCTGGCCCTCTGCCCACGTTGAACCGGGGCGTGGAACGTTTTAGCAGGATACTATCACTCACCACTTGGCTTCAAAAATCATCACAGCAGCACAACTTTGGTTTTATTGACAATTTTAATTTGTTCTGGAACCGCCACCCCTTCTTCACACCCGATGGACTCCATATCAATAAACTCGGCACCCGGTACCTGATTTCAAACATCACCCACTCAGTTCAATCCCGTCCCCCGCACCTCTGACAACCCATCACTCCATCCCACATCATTCCTGCCCCGCTGGACTCCAACATCAGTCCCTGCTCCCCCCCCCAACAAGGAATTTCAGTTCTGTCCAGACCCCGCCCCTACAGACCGTCCATACTCCGGAAACCGTCCCTCAACACCCTCATCCCTGTTGCCCTTTGCTCCTCCACATCATCTTCTCCCCTCACTACAAACAAAAATGACTCTCCATCCACCATCAGGTTTGCTCTTTTAAATGTACGCTCTCTTTTAAATAGAACTTTTATCATTAATGATTTGATTTTACAACACAAACTGGATGCTATGTTTTTAACTGAGACCTGGCTGGGTCCGGATGCTCCGGCTGTTCTCACAGAGGCCTCCCCTCCCGATTTTAGCTTTGCTTTTAAAACAAGAGAAGGAAGAAGAGGTGGTGGCACAGCCTCAATTTGGAAAAACACCCTGGCCACCAAAACCATTAATTTTAACCAATACTCAAGTTTTGAGTATCATGCCCTTGTTTTTAGCAGCCCCGAAATTTTAGCAGTAACCATCTATCGGCCACCAAAAAAGTGCAGCCGTTTTATCAATGAATTTTCAGAGTTTTTATCTTTTTTATACAATTCCTATAATAGGATTGTTTTAACCGGTGATTTTAACATCCACTTTGACAACCCATCAGACCATTTTACCTGCGAGTTTGTAAGTATTTTAAATTACATGGATTTTACTCAACATGTCACACAGCCGACGCACAACAGAGGGCACACCCTCGACCTGGTCATTACTTATGGCCTGAGTGCGGGTGTGTCCTCTGTTGTTGACCTGGCTATCTCTGACCACTATTGTGTGTTTTTTAAAATCACTGGTTTTGTTAAACAGGAGACCTCTGTGAGAACTGTGAAGAAACGACGTCTAACCCCTGAAGTGGCTGCAAATTTTATGGACATTCTAAATAACACTCCTCAGTTGGTTTTACCTGCCCCCTGTGATTTTATAGCAGATGATTTTAACAGTAGACTAAGAACTACACTGGATCAGGTTGCTCCATTAAAAATTGTAAGCATTCAACAAAAATCTATAGCCCCTTGGAAAAATGAGGAAGCAAGGAGTATGAAAAGACAGTGTAGGGTGGCAGAGCGAAGATGGAGAAAAAATAAAACGACAATCAATCACGAAATATATAAAAACCGACAGCAAATTTACAACAACACAATCAGGAAAAACAGGAACAATTACTTTGCAATACTAATCAGCCAGAACAAAAATAATCCAAAAATCCTCTTTTCAACCATCGACACCATTTTAAACCCTGATTTTAGCATGTCTCTTTTAACCCCCACAGACTCCCTCTGTGAGGATTTTGCAGTCCACTTCATGGGGAAGATAAATACAATCAGATGTAACATTTTATCCAACCGCACAACTGTTTTTAACACATCTGATTGTTTGTCTTCACCAGAGGAAACACTGGACAGTTTTGTCCTGGTTGATGCTGAGATGCTTGATAAAGTTTTCTCCTCAGTGAGGCCCACCACATGTCTTTTAGATCCAGTCCCCACTCCATTTTTTAAGTCATTTTATGAATCTTTTAGAGAGGAGCTTTTAAACCTGATGAATTGCTCTCTTCAGACTGGGGTCTTTCCTGCAGCCTTCAAAGCGGCTGTGGTGAGGCCCCTTCTGAAGAAGAGCAATTTGGATTTTAATGATTTTAACAACTACAGACCGGTACCAACTTACCATTTTTAAGCAAAATTTTAGAAAAACTTGTTTTTACCCAGCTCAATGCCTTTTTAGATCAGCAGCAAATTTTAGAGAAATTTCAATCAGGATTTAGGGTGAACCACAGCACAGAGACTGCTCTTTTAAAGATTTTAAATGATTTTAGACTAAATTATGATTCTAAAAAGGTGACCGTGTTGGTTCTACTGGATCTAAGCGCTGCCTTTGATACAGTAGACCACACCATTCTTTTATCCCGCCTGAAACACCTCGGCCTCTCTGGTGCTGTCCACAAATGGTTCACTTCTTATTTAACAGACAGATCCTTCATGGTAAGTTTGGATACCTGCTCCTCTCAGGTCCATAAAATCACATGTGGTGTGCCCCAGGGTTCCATTTTAGGTCCAGTCCTTTTTAACCTGTACATGCTCCCTCTTGGCGGTGTCATCAGGAGACATGGAATTGACTTCCACAGTTATGCAGATGATACACAGCTGTACATCTCCATGTCTCCTGACGACACCAGGCCAATGGATGCTCTTTTTAACTGCATTTTAGACCTGAAATCCTGGATGGCAGAAAACTTTCTCCAGCTCAACCAGGACAAAACTGAGGTTTTAGTCATCGGTCCTGAGGCCCAGAGAGAGAAACTTTTACCGAAACTCCAATCACACTCTTTTAATCCATCATCACAAGTGAAAAACCTGGGCGTAATCTTTGACTCTGAGCTGACTTTTATTCCTCACATCAAGAACATCACAAAAATAGGTTTTTATCATTTAAAGAACATCGCCAGAGTCCGCCCCATTCTCTCTCGGGCCAACACGGAGACGCTGATGCATGCTTTTATCCCAGTCGCATTGACTACTGTAATGCCCTGCTCTCTGGTCTTCCCAAAAAGAACATTTCAGGTTTACAATTACTTCAAAACTCGGCCGCACGTGTCCTGACTAAGACCAGGGGGCGGGACCACATTACACCGGTTTTAAAATCGCTGCATTGGCTCCCCGTGTGTTTCAGGATCGATTTTAAGGTTCTTTTAATGGTCTTTAAATGTCTTAATGGTCTTGGGCCTTCTTATCTTTCAGATTTGCTTTTATCCTATGAGCCTTCCCGGCCCCTGCGCTCCTCCGGCAGCAGACTCCTAACCATCCCCAAAGTCAGGACACACACTCACGGCGAGGCATCTTTCCAGCACTACGGCCCCCGTCTCTGGAACAGTCTGCCGGAGGAGCTCAGGGCCGCAGAGAACGTTCATATTTTTAAGAGTAGGCTCAAGACGCACCTTTTTAGAGCAGCTTTTGATTAGTATTTATTATCTATTATTGCTTTTTAGTACATCTATTTATGTTTTTAGACGGATTATATTTTTATTTATTTTTATTACTTACTATTTTTAATTATTTATTGTATCTACCCATTTACTATTGTTATTATATTAGGCAGCTGCCATTTTTCTTTTTATTTTCACATTCTATTGTTCTACTTTCTATTGTATTATTGTATTGTTTTAGTGTCCCCAGTGTTTCCTCTGGAGGAGCCCTCTGCACTGAGAGCTGGGGTCTGCTGTGGCTTCGGGGGTCTGGCTCTTGGATCCGGTGGGGGTCTGGGGCCTCCTCTCTCCTCTGGGTCCTATGGGGTCTGAGTCCTGGGCCTGGTGGGGTCTGGGGCCCCTCTCTCCTCTGGGTCCAGTGTCGTTGCCTGTGGCTGCAGCCGGCTCTCTGCTCCTGGTGCAGATGGCTCCTTGGATGACGCTTCTTCAGCCGGTTACATCTGCTCCCAGCCCCATTTCTTTTTATTGTTTTACCTATTTTACCTGATATGACTTTATACTTGTGTATATGTGTGTGTGTGTGTGTGTGTGTGTGTGTGTGTGTGTGTGTGTGTGTGTGTGTGGGTGTGTGTATTGTATATATAATTATAAATGTGATTTTGGGGGGTCTGTGGGGAGGAGGGTTTAGGGCTGGGCATGTTGGATTGTTTTTAACTAAACTGTAAAGCACTTTGTGTTACACTTTTTGTATGAAAAGCGCTTTATAAATAAAATTTGATTGATTGATTGATTGATTGATTGATTGTCTCTTTCTAGTCTCTCTCTCTGGTCTCTCTCTGGTCTCTCTCTGGTCTCTCCCTGGTCTCTCCCTGGTCTCTCCCTGGTTTCTCTCTCTCTGGTCTTTCCCTGGTTTGTCTCTGGTCTCGCTCTGGTCTCTCTCTCTGGTCTCTCTCTCTGATCTCTCTCTGGTCTCTCTTTCTGTATTTCACCAAAACATCCTAAACATCCTATTTTTTCCTCATACAGAAACATCATCATTTAAGATCAAACTGTAGTGTTTTCTGTGTTCTGTAGACTGTGACTTTTACATCTGGTTCAGAGCAGCAAATATCTCACACCATGGACCTTTTAAAGCATTTCCCACGATCCTCCGCTGCCACATGAGCTGAAAGACCATTTGAAGAGAAAACACATCTATGAAAAACACTTTCACTCAAATAACAGGTGCATGTGACAGAGCGGAGTGTGGTTTCTCACCATTTACTCCGCAGCAAAGATAAGTTCACACTTCACATATATATGTTCTTTATACATCTACTTTCTCCACTCTGGGAAATGGATCCAGTCTCCATTATGTTCCCACCCTCTCCTCTCCTGATACAGCTGGACCCATGGGTGCTGTTGTTCTGACCATTCAATTCAATTCACCGTGTTCTTGTATAGCCCTAAATCACAACAGCATCATCTCAGAGGACTTAACAAAACCATTGAAATCACCAACACAGATCAGAGAACCAACAGTTAAGACACAAAATATACACATATTAATTGGTCCATGGGGAGAGACCAATGTCCATGAATGTTGATAAATGTCATACATGTTGTAGAATGTAAAAGAGGAAAAAGTCTAAAACCCAGTGGGAGAAAAGTGAGAAACCTCGGGCAGATCCACATTCAGAGAGGGATCCACTCCACACCGACGGACGGGCTGTAGATCCAGGACTCAGACTGTACAATGAGGACCAAGGCCATGCAGTGTTGTTAGTACAGGTTCAGAGGTCCCGCCGTCGCACCATGAAACAGACAATGTCACAACGGGTGAATAGCAATGAACAGACTACAGTCAAAATCCTAAAAACGCTTAATCCTAATCTTTGCAAGAACCAGAGTTTAAAGAGTTATTTAAACCCAAACGTCATTATTTTTACACAGCTTGGTTCTCTTCTCTACTCTACCCTACCCTACCCTAACCCGATTTGGAAGTGCTTCCTGTCATGTGGAACTAGTATCAGGTTCTATCCAGGCTGGTACTGGTTTGTTGTGGGACGGTCGCAAGGATAGAGTACCAGATACTAAAACATAATGGAAACACAACCAGGTATTGTAGGGTTGGGTAGGGTGGAGTAGGGTAGGGTAGGGTAGAGTAGGGTAGGGTAGGGTAACATAGAGTAGAGTAGGGTAGAGAGAGAGTGTCCACACTGAACATGCCTGGGCAAAAAAGTCTCAGTAGCAAGAATACCCAGTCGCTCTGACACACCAGCCTCAAAAGTAAAATTTTGCTCAAGGGCACTTTTACGCAGATGACCTCCAAGTTCAAACTCAAAACTCCAAACATAAAATAAAAAGCCAATCCCACCGCTTGCATTTTGTTTAATTCTGCTCAATGTCAATCATCTCTCATTATGTTTCCGTGGTCAAAGACATAAAACAAAGTGTGTGCCCTGTGGCGATCGGCTTCACGGGCTGTAAAAGGACTCACGCTGCTGGTAATGAGGCACTTTACTGATGATTATGGCACACAAAAAAGTAAATAAATTAGAAAGTAGCTGTGGCGTAACATTCAACACGTCGTTATAGAATCCATTTTCAACCCTGGACTTTTGTTAACGCTGTGGAATTTTAGCGTTTTATAAAAAAGCTCATGGTCCATTTTCTGACGGTGATTTTAATTATAATAATAATGCATTGCTTTTGCACAGAGCTTTTCTAGACACTCAAAGATAAACTACTACTGAAGCCACAGCTGCCCTGGGGCACACTGACAAAAGCGAGGCAACCAGTCTGTGCCATTGGCCCCTCCCATCCTACAACCATCAGTTGTGTGTGATATATGTATGTATGTATGTGTGTGTATGCATGTATGTGTGTGTGCATATATGTATGTATGTATGTATGTATGTATACACTGTATATATTATGTGTGTGTGTGTATGTATGAATGTATGTGTGTACTGTATATATGTGTGTGTATGTATGTATATATGTATGTATGTGTGTACTGTATATATGTGTGTGTATGTATGTATGTATGTGTGTACTGTATGTATGTGTGTATGTATGTATGTGTGTACTGTATATATGTGTGTGTGTATGTCTGAATGTATGTGTGTACTGTATGTGTGTGTGTGTGTATTTTGTGAACCCTAACTAACTTGTCTTTCAAAAGTACCAAAATTTTTTTTTTTAATTCCAGACAAAATCAACCTTTTTTAATATTATTTCAGGAAGTCTTACGGTCGGCATAGAAACCTCAGAATTCCCTAGTTTCACCTGAACGCAGCAGCAGGCCTCGGGCTCCGGCACCAGAGCGGGACGTCCCATCTGCTCTGCTCTAGTCTCTGCTCAGGTCGAACAGTGAGATGTTTATGATGCGTGAAAGTTTAGAGTGTGTTGTGTTGTCGCTCCATGAATCCCAGAGATGTGTGTTTCTCTGAGATTCAAAGTGTGTTGTTTTAAAGCGGTGACGATAAAAGCAAAGATCAAAGCAGCAGCAGAGGAGCAGGAAGTGGACCGGCTCAGAATGTTAGAGGAGCGGGAAGTGGACCGGCTCAGAATGTTAGAGGAGCGGGAAGTGGACCGGCTCAGAATGTTAGAGGAGCGGGAAGTGGACCGGCTCAGAATGTTAGAGGAGCGGAAAGTGGACCGGCTCAGAATGTTAGAGGAGCGGGAAGTGGATCGGCTCAGAATGTTAGAGGAGCGGGAAGTGGACCGGCTCAGAATGTTAGAGGAGCGGGAAGTGGACCGGCTCAGAATGTTAGAGGAGCAGGAAGTGGACCGGCTCAGAATGTTAGAGGAGCGGAAAGTGGACCGGCTCAGAATGTTAGAGGAGCGGGAAGTGGACCGGCTCAGAATGTTAGAGGAGCGGGAAGTGGACCGGCTCAGAATGTTAGAGGAGCGGGAAGTGGACCGGCTCAGAATGTTAGAGAAAACTAATTATTTTCAGTTCAAGCTATTATCACTGTTGCATTATGGGTATTCATGTTCCAGTTGAGTAACGGAGAACGCTGTGAGGCTGGAATACAATTGGACTCCCAGAATTCTGAAACAACTAGAACTATGATTCATTATTTTATTTTGACGGCTCATATTACAATAAATGGAATTTGAAATAAATCACCTAAATTTTTTTGTTGAAAAAAAGGTCTTAGTTTTTCACTTCTACTAAAATACCAAAAGTAATTCATACAGTTTTTATCTTTACTTCATGCTAAAACTAGTGAAAATGACTAAAATGCAGTAAAGCTAAATGCTAATGCTAAATCGTGCAAGACAACAGTGTGTTGCTATGGTAACGATTGCTCTGAGCCAGTCTAGTCCAGAACCAGTCAGGACTTATCTGGGACCAGACCAGAACTAGTCCATGACCAGTTTGCGACCCAACCAGAAGGAGTCCAGGACCAGTCTCGCACCAGTCTAGAACCAATCCAGGGCCAGTCTAGGACCAGACCAGAACTAATCTAGGATCAGACCAGTCCAAGACAAGGCAAGGCAAGGGAAGTTTATTTGTATAGCACAATTCATACACAAGGCAACTCAAAGTGCTGAACAAAACAAGAAAGCATTAAAATCATAAATAATCACAGAACAGACCAGTCTAGGACCAGTCCAAGACCAGTCTAGAACCAGTCCAAGACCAGTCTAGAACCAGTCCAAGACCAGTCCAGGACCAGTCCAGGACCAGACCAGAACTAGAACAGGACCAGCCTAGGACCAGTACAGGACAAGACACGGTAGAAGACTGTTTGACATTTTCAAGAAGACAGTTCCAGATTTGTGCGAGAAGTTGCTGGTCTGAGCGTGGATAGATCTAAAAACGACTGCAGGTCTGTGTCTGATGAGGAACACTGTTGTAACATTGTTAAAAATCTAAAGAGAAAGTGTATTTCCTTTAATCCAGCGTCTGGGAAGATGTTAATATTATCAGTAACAGCTTATGCTCAAATTCAATCCATTTTATCTCCAGTGAAATCTCCTCTGTCAGTTTCTCTTTGTGGAGACTGTAAAAGCAGCTGGAGCTCATTCCCTCTGTGTTCTTTCTTATCAGCTCATATTCTCAGAGTAAAACAAAGATCCGGCTGTGATAGACACCATCAAACAGGCGTAATAAGGTTTCCTTTGGGACTATTTTCTCTTTGCAACTTTTGTAACTCCTGCTAATATTACAGCTGTGTGGGAAAACTCTCAGAAACACGATAAGAATGCATCAATATCAACGTTAAGACTTTGAATAAAAGTTTGAAATCTTTCAGAGTAAGTTTATAAATACTTTTCACACATTCTTAAAATAAGTAGCTTACCAGACCTGTATTTCATGACATTAAAGAAAATATAGGACAGGTTTGATTGATGGCGGGACCCGACCTAGCATGTTGTACATCTGTGAAACCTCAGAGCCCATAAATCCATTTTCTTCCTCTTCATCCGTTGCCTGGTCGCGGGGGCAGCAGTCTAAGCAGAGACGCCCAGACTTCTCTATCCGCACACACTTCCTCATTTCATCCAGGGGGACCCCAAGGCGTTCCCAGGCCAGCTGAGAGACATAGTCCCTCCAGCGTGTCCTGGGTCTTCCCCGGGGCCTCCTCCCGGTGGAACGTGCCCGGAACACCTCCCCAGGAAGGCGTCCAGGAGGCATCTGGAACAGATGCCCGAGCCACCTCAACTGGTTCCTCTCAACGTGGAGAAGCAGCGGCTCTACTCCGAGCTCCTCCCGTGTGACTGAGCTCCTCACCCTATCTCTAAGGGAGCGCCCAGCCACTCTGCGGAGGAAGCTCATTTCGACCGCTTGTATCCGCGATCTCGTTCTTTCGGTCATTACCCAAAGCACATGACCATAGGTGAGGGAGGGAACGAAGATTGACCGGTAAATCGAGAGCTTTGCCTTTCGGCTCAGCTCCCTCTCTACCACAACGGTCCGATACAGCGACCGCATCACTGCGCACGCTGCACCGATCCGCCTGTCAATCTCACGCTCCATCCTTCCCCAAGACCCAGAGATACTTGAACACTTGAGGAAGGACCTCTCCACCTCATAACTTGTTACCCTAATTTTCTTCAAGTATATATTTCTTGCACTAGACTAGAGGCTGCAATATTTAATGCTTATTTTCAAGTTAAAGATAGAGATGTTATTGTTGAAGAAGCTGATGTGACTGAGGAAGGAAGGGGCCAGCCTGGTGCGATGACGTGTTTGGAAAGTCTACCGGTCTGAAGTTTTGCTTAAACTGCATTTCTTGTGATGCAAAACTGAAATTTCACCAACTGTAGGTTGAATAAAAGATCTCTGAAACTTAGACTTGGCAGATCCATTTGGGAGAGACTGAAGATGGCTCTGCTCCTCTCTGTCGCAAAACAAGAGGAGTAAAAAAGGAGAGAGAAAATAGATCAATATTCAATTTTGTGCCCTTGAGATGTGTTCAGGTGCTAATCCACGGTGACGGAGAAAGATGAGGCTGACTCTGGGACAATCGTCACAAAACAGACACTGGATTCTCACATCAAACTCATCAGTACAAATATTGTTGTTACTGAACCAGTGCCTAGAACTTTTTATACACAGCACTTAAACCAGACATTCATAGAGCAATTTTACAAACAAAATCTGGTTACTGCCACTTTCTTTTCCCACTAAAGTCAATGCAAATGGAAGGACATGATCAATGTGGTCCTACTGGTTCTGGGTCACTCCTCTTTCCAGGTTGCAGCCAATGGGGGAGCTGGTTTTGGACTGACAGCCCCTGGAGACAGGTGGGACCAACCACATGGAAAAGGGCTTTCATAAAGTCAATGGATGGCCCCACAATGCAGCAGCAGACTTTCTGAAATAATCATCAATGAATCAATCAACTTTAATTTGTATAGCGCCTTTCCTACACAAGGCAACACAAAGCGCCTCACAACACACATCATATCAAGCAAATCCTAAACATTAAAATCTACATATACATAAAAAACACAAGAAGTATTAAAACAGAATAAAATCAGTAATTACATCCTTAAAACATGAAAAACACACACAAGATTAAAATAATAAATAGCCACAATGCATTAAAAAGAGTAAATATAAAATCCTTCAGATGTACAGATAAAATCCTTCATGTATGCACAGCAAGTTATGCTATTTATGTGCCTTTTAAAATATGTGTGAACTCTGTAATATTTCAAAAAGTTAAAATGTGTATAGGAGGAGACCATAGTTTCCAGGATAGATTTATATCCGCTGCCCCCACCACAACACTAAACTATAAGCTCTTCTTCTGGTGATGTCACACTTGACTCGTCCGTTTGTGTCCAGTGTATAAATGTTGCTTTCATACTTGCAGCTGTTCCTTGAGCCTCAGATCTGTCAAATCCACATGAATCCACTCCTCTCCATTCATATATTCCACATTATGTTCCTTGTTAGACGGAGCCTCAGATTCTCCCGGTGAGAGGGGACCTTCTCCGGCCTCAGATTGGTCTCTCTGTCACAGACGGCCTCATCACTCGTCCACTTGAGCGCCTGTCTGAGCCGCTGTATCAGTCCCAGGATTGGCAATCTCAGTGTGAGCCCACTCTACTGTAAAAGGCTCCAAGATGGACGTAACAGTAGAATAAATGCTTGTGAAATTGTTGTATTCTTTGGAAGACTCATTGGTTTGGTGTGGTATATGAATTTCCCATGCAGTATAACTTGAGTAAAATATCTCGAAAATAATAATAATGCATCGGTTTTATATAGCGCTTTTTCTGGACACTCAAAGACGCTTCACATGTGTCATTATTCATTCACTCCATACACGGTGGTGATAAACTACTACTGTAGCCACAGCTGCCCTGGGGCACACTGACAGAAGCGAGGCAACCAGTCTGTGCCATCGGCCCCTCCGACCACCACCAACCATTCATACACACCAGGCTTATTCTAGGCAATGGGGGTGAAGTGTCTTGCCTAAGGACACAACGGCAGTTTGGCAATTTACAGCCGCAGCCGCCCCACTGTGGCTGGTGTTCCCAGAGGTTAAGTGTCTTGCCAAGGACACAAGAACAGTAGTCAGTGGGAGTCGATGGTGAAAGTCCTGAGCGGGGCTTGAACCCACGACCTTCTGGCTCAAAGGCCAACGCTCTACCAACTGAGCTACTGCCGCCCTGAATGAATTTATTCCTTGGAGAGAAATATTACAATTACAACCCGAACCCTAACAACCCATGAAGCTTTGTCTCGACCATAGACTGTATATATTAACGGACAGTCACGCCTATCTCAAGGCAAGGCAAGGCAAGTTTATTTATATAGCACAATTCATACACAAGGCAATTAAAAGTGCTGAACAAAACAAGAAAGCATTAAAATCATAAATTATCACAGAACATTAAAAAGAAAGATACAAATATAAAATCCCTCAGTTGTATGCACAGTTAAACAGAACCGTCTTTAACCTGGTTTTAAACATTGTCAGAGAGGAGGCCTGTCTCACATCTTCAGGAAGACTGTTCCAGATTTTAGCAGCATGAATATGAAAAGCAGCCTCCCCATGTTTAGTTCTGACTCTGGGTACTAACAGGAGTCCAGTCCCTGTGCTCCTCAGAGTCCGGGCTGGTTCATATGGGACTAACATGTCACTAATATATTTTGGTGCGAGGCCATGGAGAGATTTGTACACAAGCAGAGCTGTTTTAAAGTATATTCTCTGAGCCACAGGAAGCCAGTGCAGAGACCTGAGGACTGGACTAATGTGGTCGTACTTCCTGGTTCTAGTCAGGACTCGAGCTGCTGCATTTTGAATGTACTGCAGCTGTTTTACAGCCTGTTTGGACAGACCTGTGAGCAGGCCATTGCAGTAGTCTAACCTACTGGAGACAAATGCATGGATAAGAATCTCCAGGTCTGCTTTAGACACTATGTTTTTGATCCCGGCAATGTTTTTTAGATGGTAAAAAGCTGCTGATGTAACTGATTTGATGTGGCTATTAAAATGTAAGTCTGAGTCCAGTATTCTCCAGTATTCTCCGCCGTTCATAGGAGTTGGCCATGAAAAGTGCTTTCATGGAGCAATCCAAGATGGCCGCGAGTGGTCCCGCCCACAAGAAAATTGTGGAAAAACCATAGACTGTATATATTAATGGACAGAGTCACGCCTATCTCTGCCGTTCTAACTGATGGGCCAAAAAATGTGAAAAAACGCATCTGCGCATGCGTCAGCCGGTGCAGCTCCATTCATTTGAACGAGAGACTTCAAAAATTCACAGCGAGTAAACTGGACCAAAAAAATCCACCCCCCTCAGCATTGACACACATGTGGAACGGAGCTTTGGGCCAAGAGCCAACTTTTGGACCAACCTGTAAAGACGTTTTTGAGAGGTCTGCCAATGTTATATATTAGCATTGGCTAATTCCCATTCCGGGTCCACCCCCATCGGCCCGGGGTGGTATTGAAAGCATGTCGGCGCACGTCATTTTGGCCACTTTTGAGCTGGGACCCGCCCCCACTGGTCTCGACACAGCTTTTACCTGTAAAGTTGCCAGAACTGCTGTTTATATACTGAATTAATATGTCTGAGTGTTTCTGGGTCTTTGCAACAGATTCCATGGATGGTAAGTCCCATATTTGCTTTTTGACTTTTCTCTGCTCTTAAAATGTTTTCAGTGCTATTTGCCTTCATACACATGCCCAGAGTCGTTTTGTTATTGATTCCCGCAAGCTTTAGTGAGAGAGCGATCTTTCTCTTTCATTCCTAAGAGGCCCAGAAACAAGTTGTGTCAAATCGTGACGTGACCCAATCCGTGACGCCAAAAGCCCGCCTCCAAGAGGTGATTGACAGAGGGGAGAAACTGAACCAGCGAATCAGCGTCGTCTATGGTCAGCTGCAGCCGCCGAGTCCAGCGTCCAGTGCATAAACTGGAAATAGGTCTGTGCTTTTTTGTGTTAGCTTCATGTCACTTATAATGTGTTGTTGGTGTAAATTACGTAACAAGAGTATTTGGCCCGAAGACGGAGAATGAGAGGAGGCGGGCTCACGGACAGAGGAGCACTTCTATGCACAAAATGGCTATAATTTGACAGGTTTTGAGTGTTGTATGGTGTATCACCCAAATTATTATCACACATGTGCATTGGATAGACTGTGAAACATGAAGAAAAGCTAAATGTGGCACCTTTAATCTATGTCTCCTCCTTAAACTCTGGTCATGGTCAATGGAATTGAATAGTGAACATAGGATTCACACTGCATTATAAAGAAGGTCAAATAAATAGACACTTTATTCATCCCTGTAGGAGAAATCCAGGTGTGCAGCAGTAGAATCATACAAAGATATAAACACATAATTTATTGACATTCATTGGTTACAAAACACGGTCCAAGTTTGTAGATTTCTGAAGATAATCAAAGATGAGACGATGCTTTGACTCAGCTGCATCTGTTTCCCGTCTTCATCTCGTCCTCTTCCTCGCCCCACAGGCAGCGTGTCGTGGTCGAAGTGATGCAATGGCTGTAATTGGCTGCTCTCTCTGAATCAGACGTTGCCCTGGCGATGGGAGCGCACAGCCGATTACCCACAAGCCCCTGCTCCTCTGCGGCATCAGGGTGAACTCCCACAGGACTCCAGGGTTATTCTGCTGTCAGCCGTCAACTGGACCAGAGTCTAAACAGAGACCGTGGAACAAGCCGGGTTTGACAAGGATCCAGTATCAAGACCAGACCTGGGCAAAGTGCGGCCCGGGGTCCGTTTACAGCCCGATTCAGGCTTCTATGTGGCCCTCAGACCTTTTCCCATCTGCAAACTTCATACTGTCTTCCCCTTCCCCTGTTCTGAATCTGAATCTATTTAAACGAGTGGGTATCAACAGTCAATGAAGGTTTACGACTTTATGAGTGCTACAATGGCATGTTATACCTCATAATCACTCATTAAAAACATTCATATGTCCAGCAGCTTAGTCGTCTTTAGCTTGAGTCCAGCTTTGGTTCAATCCAAGAGAGAATGAAATCCAAAAACACCATATTGTAAAAAGCTTAAACAAAAACATAGACGAAGATGTAAAAGTATCACTACATCTTTAACTTTTCCAATATTTCTTCACTTTAGAATCGATTTAATTTATCAAAGGTGGAATTTGTATCTGGTAAAGCAAAAGGAGATGTTTACAGACACACCCACATTTTCAAGTTGTTTCTTGCGGATGCAGGAGACAAGGTCAAGGATGATCCAGGACATTTAAGGATTTTATTTACATTTACTAACATTTATGGACAATGGCTGCTACAGTATGTGTTTGTTATTATACAGTATGTGTTTGTTATTATTGTTTTTTCAATAACAACAGCAATGGAGATTTTGATTCTGTATTTCACAAATATAGGCATTTGGAATTCTGAATATTTGGAATTAATCAATGAAATCCAATTCACATGTTTTTTAGTGGGAGAGAAAACCTATAGAGACATGGGCAGAACAAGCAAACTCCAAACAGAAAGCCTTGGAGATGGAAACAAATCTCGGACCTTCTTGCTGCGAAGGATAATTATTGTGAGGCAGACAATCACAGGATCAGGAAATGAAACTCAAAAGGACAAACTATTACAATATCAGGTGTTTTTGACTTCCGAGGCAAAGATCATGCTCTTTGTATAAGAACATGAGAAATATGAAGAGTTCTAGAGCGTCGACTGTCTAAAGCAGTTTTTTGCATTGAATTTGCATAAACTCCAATTGAGAAAGTCACACAATCAAATGAGTCCTTGTTCTTCCATGAGAAACACATCATTCATCCACAAACTTTTAACATTACTACTTTGGACGACAATATATTGTCAGTTCTGGCTGTGAAATGAACCCCTCACACTCCCAGCTTTAACCTGGACCCTCATGTTAAAGCTGGGGTACGTAACTTTATTTATACTTTACAGAAAAGCATTTTGTTTGACCCGAAAGAAAGTCTTGCTGTCTTTGTGTTAGAAAACATATTATCTTTTGCATACTTTCGCGAAAGAGCCGTGAGTCAATATTTGACGCTTTGACTGAGAGCTGATTGGCTGACTGAGTCCTCTCTTTGTTACTCTTTTTTTTATCTGAAAATGCTGATCTAAAAATGAGGCCCAAAAATGAGTGATAGAACCAGACAAACACCACTATTTCTCTCAAAGTCAACATCTGGAGCTGCGACAGAGTTGAGGCTTCTCTCTCGGTGTTGTGGGTATTGATGTGTTAGCTGGTGTTAGCGTGTTAGCTGATGTCCGTAAAAATAATCCATCTTGTCAAACCACCTCCAGACTTTTCAGTTCTGTCCACTTTTACAGCTGGGATCTTTCATTTCACGGTAGTCACTTTTACACTTTTTAACTTTTCTCTGCACTGCGATGTCCGTGATATCTATTCTTTCGCCCGTAGCGCTACCTTCGCTAACACTTATTTACACTCACTTGGGTGGCACCATCGAGCTCAGACTGACAGCATCCGCAAACGAGTCGAACCCGGTCGGACCATAGATCCATGACTCCAGCCCGTGGAATGTTGAGTTCTTGAAGATTGCTCCTCGTCTGAACCGAGTCAGAGTCCTCAAAATCAGAATTACTGTCATAACAAGTACGCAAGGGCTCATAAATAAAAACCCCTGACTTGTATTGTCCATCACTGAATGAGAAATATCTGTTTAAAATGTCCGTATACAACGTTATGGCTTACAAATGCATATCAACAAAGCCCAAAGACCCCTACGTGTACGTCACTTCCGGTCTCGGCAATTTTTCCGCAAATTTCTTTTTGCATGATAAATATTGATTGAAACTGCTAAGGGAATGATTTTTATTTAACAAAAAAAAGACCACAATATACCAACAAAATAGGAATAGGTCCCATTTAATACCACAGCTGTTTTTGGTGTAACCTCAAAACCAAATGATTTTACTGTAAGACTTAGAAATATGTGTTTGCATGCTTCATACTGGGGAGCTTTGATTAAAAATGCTAGAATTGTTGTCAAATCTGCGATACCATAAACAGTTTAGAAGTCAAATTGTCAACGAGAGACAGAATATACATTTGCTACAGAGATAGAGACTTTGTGGAAAAGTAAAAATATTGTCGAGTTAAATTTGTGTGAAAAACGTTTATTGTTCCTCAGTTATTACTGGAGGCGAAGTCCAGAGAAGTCTTCCACAAATGCATTTGTACAGTCCATTGTTGTCGAGTCTAAAGCCAAAAACAGTCTCATAGTTTCTTACTGAGTCTATGACACTGTTTTAAACCTAATTGCCCTAACCCTAACCCTAACGACACGGATTGGAACATTCTTACAGCTCACACGCCAGAACCAATCCGCCAAACTCAAACGAGCAAAGAGAGGCTGTTGCTTTGCTCTGACTGATCTACACCAGGAAGACCAACTGGTTTTACAGAGGTCTCACTGAGGTTTTCCTTCCAACCAAACAGGAACACTTCAGACTACACTCATTTCATCAGGTCTTCAGGTCGAGCCTGGACCTGGGGCCATGAGGAGTCTGGTCCTGCTCTGTCGGACTGAGACCTCAGCCACACCTCCTTCTGAACCCGCCGGACCTCCCTGATCTCTAACGCGGTCTGGAGACCCAGACTCGTTGGAGGCCATTTTGTGCAGAATCAGCAAAGCAGCATCTGCAGGTGTTTGTGTTGCCTCAAAGCTCCAGAAGCACAAACAGCTGAACAAACTCTCCAGTACATTCTGCTGCTTTTGCAGCTTAAAGCTTTTTGTGGACAACCCAAACCCAACCTGGCAACCCCTTCATGGATCCATGAGGGGGTTGCCAGTTATGACTGATGCACTCAGCCAATGGAATGCTCAATTTTAAGTTTTTGTTTTGTTTTGTTTTTTTAAGTTTTTTTTTTTTTTTTTTTAGATTTTTAAGTTTTTTTGTTTTTTTTTTCAACCAGGAACGTCCCACTGAGATTTCAGAATCTCTTTTTCAGGGGCGTCCTGGCCCCTCAGAGAGAGGATCTATTGTCCATGTTTTTAGTTGTAGGGGAAACCGGAGCACCCGGAGGAAACCTACGCAGACACGGGGAGAACATGAAAACTCTACTCAGAAAGGTCCTGTGTCCGTGAGGATTCGAACCCAGGACCTTCTTGCTGAGAAGCACGAGTGCTAACCACTCGGCCACCATGTCGCCCGAAGGGATTTACTTACTTGCGACTGCACCTGAAGTTTGCAGCCTTTTGTTTCGTCTTCTCCTGTAGTTCTTTAGCTCGTTGTTCCTCCTCCCGAACGTCCTGGTCTTTCTGAGCGAACAGTTGGACCAGGCTCTTAACGTTCAGACCTAGCACCCTGCGCACCTGTCTAAAGTCTACGGATTCTGGCTTAGGTTCAGACGCACTTTCATTGCTAACTATAGCTTCTATCGCGGTCTCTTTCTCGGTCCCTAACGCGGCCCCTATCTGAGTTTCTATAGCGGCCTCTAACTCTGTCTCTTTTGCGGTTTCTATCTTGCTCTCTATTGTGGCCTCTATCACGGTCTCCACCTTGGCCTCTGTCTCTAACTGAACAGGCTCCTTCATAAACTGAAGGGTCTCCTGTTTAAGACGAGTCAGATCGTCTTCTAACTTTGTGATGTCGAGGGTTATGGACTCGTTAGCCTCCATCACAGCCTTGAGCTGACGATCTTTTTCTGGTAACTGGAGCTGCCTCTGTCTGAGTTCTTCTAGGATTCCGTTGGCTTCCTTCCACTGCGCATCTCCCTCTCGCGTCAAACCCATCAAACGTCTCATTCTGGTTGTGGCGACTTCTATCTGATCTTTGACCTCAGTTATGGTCTGATCCTTGGCATTCTGCTGCACCAGGATCTGGATCTCTACCTCTGTCTCTAGCTCAGTCTCTATCCCGGCCTCTAACTCACCCTCTACCTCTGTCTCTACCTCGGTCTCCACCTCGGCCTCCACCTCGGCCTCCACCTCGGCCTCCACCTCGGCCTCCACCTCGGCCTCCACCTCGGCCTCTAACTGAACAGTCAGATCGTCTTCTATACTTCTAACCTCGAGGGTCATGCAAAACCGCATGAGCCAATATAGCACAATACAACACAATTACCTATGTAAATTTGTCATTACCCGAGTTTACTCTTATGACTTGCACTGAACTGAATCGGCCAGGGATGCATAGTCCGGAAAATTGGTGGCAACTCGCTGACAAGTTTATCGTGGTTTAGCTTTCCTGCCCTGAGCGCGGTTGTTTGCGCATGTGCAGTCACCTAAGTGTCAGTAAAACATTACTGAGTAAAACACAGATGTCATTTGACTGTGGTGCCATGTCCATGTGCCATGCCTGTTTTTTTTAAATCCAAATATTTCCCCTCCTCAGTTTATACAATAATTTGCATCCACACATCTGCGTTATCAATCACATTCGTAACATTCCAAACATGTGCGTCTCTTACGTCCTGTCCTGCGTTGGGGAAAAACACAGAAGTGGGCGGAGCTTTGATGCAGACGCCGGTAACGGCACTTTTACAGTCATAGAAGACACTCAGAGTAAAGAGTAAGACGTATATTTACAAGCACTGACCCCGTCCTCAGCCCTGGTTTAGTCCTGGTTTAGTCCTGGTTTAGTCCTGGTTTGGTTGTTTTCGAGCGTGAGTCCCCGCGATCACTTTGCTGCTCTCTGATGTGGAGGGTGTTCGCTGCTGGGAGCATCTCACAGCGAACAGTTTTTAAGGTAGTAAGATCCATGCTTCAGTGATCAGAGGAATTTAGGGGGGTACTGTGGCGTGCGAGAACGCAAAACTCCGGTTATCTCTGTCTACACACAAATGCATTAACGGAGTTTTCAAAAATCTCCACTTTGCCCGGAGTTTTTTGTATATATTTGTTTAGAATGTGTAATTTTTTATTTATTTAATGCGATCTACCAATACTACCTTTGCGATCGACTGGTAGATCGCGATCGACGTATTGAGCACCCCTGTCCTACAGTTTCCAGCTTAGACTGCTGTTCTCTGCTGTGAGATACCCTTCTCCTACGTCATCGCCGCCATTTTGGCTCCCCCTAGCGTTTTTTTATAGGTGCCACTTCAAAGCCGTTTTTTTTTATCATAATTCATCTGAACATGTTAAAATGAACACCCAAAATATTATAAACACATTGTAGTTATATATTCTGGATAGCAGCATCTAGTACTACTTTAAGCCGTTCCCCGCGCACAGGAAGTGAAGTGGGGTTATAACTAAAACAGGAAGTGGTGCGTGCACAGAGTCCATTAACTTTTTAGCAACTTATCCACATTGTTCTCAGAAGCTAATAATTTCATCCTCTGCAGTTTCTGATATGTCCTCAATAACAACAGCAATGGAGATTTTGATTCTGTATTTCACAAATATAGGCATTTGGAATTCTGAATATTTGGAATTAATCAATGAAATCCAATTCACATGTTTTTTAGTGGGAGAGAAAACCTATAGAGACATGGGCAGAACAAGCAAACTTCAAACAATCCCCCGGGACCTAGGCACTGGTGGCGGCATTTGGCAGCGGGAAGCAGATTGAAGGCAGATTGGAGGCAGGGTGAAGAGGAGGAGGAGGGGAGGCGGTGGTTGCAAGGCTTCAGAGGCCGAGAGTGGGAGTTTCTCCGTTTTTATGCGGCTGGCGTAGTCGGTACAGATGATTGGAAGGGGGCGTCTGCTGAGCGATAGGCTGGGGATGCGAGCCGGCCTGGAGGGTGTAATTTTGGTTAACGTCTACCAAATTGAATTTTCGCTGGCTGCATTTCAATTTGGAGACGAGAAAACAGGAAGTTTTAGAGTATTTTATGAAAGGAGGTTTGGCGCCCTAGGTCCCGGTGCGGCCTTCAGATCGGAAAGGCTCCTGCGATGGAGAGCGCACAATCCCCAAAAAGGCTGCGTGTTGATGGAGTTTTCGAAGCCTGGTTTGGAGGGGACAGACGTCGTGACTGCTCCATTCTGAGACCGCTATCGCTAAGCTGTGACCGCTATCGCTATGCTGTGACCGCTATCGCTATATGCTGTGACCGCTATCGCTATATGCTGTGACCGCTATCGCTATATGCTGTGACCGCTATCGCTATATGCTGTGACCGCTATCGCTATATGCTATGACCGCTATCGCTATATGCTGTGACCGCCAGCGCAATGCTGCTAACCATTTTTTGCTATATGCTGTGACCGCTAACCATTTTTTGCTATATGCTGTGACCGCTATCGCTATATGCTGTGACCGCTAACCATTTTTTGCTATGCTGTGACCGCTATCGCTATATGCTGTGACCGCTATCGCTATATGCTGTGACCGCTATCGCTATATGCTGTGACCGTTATATGCGGTTATCTTTGAGCGCCGGGACGTGAGCGCTCGCATCACGATCAACCGGAACGCTGCGGCAGGGTTATCTTTGAGCGCTGGGACGTGAGCGCTCGCATCACGATCAACCAGACGCTGCGGCAGAGTTATCTTTGCGCGCTGGGAACGTGAGCGCTCGCATCACGTTCCGTCAGACGCTGCGGCAGCGGGGAGTGTTTGAGAAAAGTGCGTGCCGCCACCAGAATCTTATTGCTTCACTTACTTTGCTTCGTATTGCTTTGCTGGGAGCTTACGAGGAAGCCAGTAGACGTTGTGCAGGCAGGATAGCGGACGCATCTGGCCTGATGTAGGCGGAGAAAGCCGAAGAGGACCGGCGCCCCAGCTGTTGCAGAGAGGTGTGGGGGAGCCCCGGCGAGGCCGCGCGCGTGGCAGCGCCTATCCTGAAGGAGTGGGCTGTATAGAGCTGGGGAGACAATTGCAGAGGAGCAGTAGGGATCTTAGCTGAGCTCTGAACCAGGTTGCTGTGATGGGAAGGTTGACTGGAGTGAGAATTAGAGGTCCGTTAAAATCTCCTTTTTTCAGCGGAGGCGAGTGTAACGCATCATGGACCTGTAGGGGCAGAGAGATGTGTCGGAGCGAGCTATTATTATGTTGCAGGCGCCTTGGTCTTTGAATGTTTGAGATGAAGGTTGAAAGGGTCAGGGGACATTATGTTGGGTGAAAGAGAGCGACCTTTGTGTAAGCTTCCACTACGTCGAGATTATCACGCATGACAGAGATCCTCTTTCTCTGCCACGTGTGATTCCGCAGCGCGCAGGCCCCGACCACTGGGAATATCTCGTGTAGGGCAGAGGAGATGCTCCGGTGGAAAGTAGCGGCCACGGCCCGGCAACCCAATGGTCCTGGAAAAAACCCCCCAAAACCCACGGAAGGGGCACGTCCGTGTAGAAGCGGAGACCTGTAGGGGCAGAGACATGTCGGAGAGGGCCATTAAAGTTGCAGGCGCCCTTACGCTTAGAATCTTGGGTTGGAGAGTAGATAATCAGGATAGTAGGATGGTCGGGAAAAGCCGTGTCTCGGACCGCATGAAGGTTGAGTGAGCAGTAGTGAAATGCTTATGTAGAGAAGCCATAGAAGGCGAGCAGGAAGATGCTGCGAGGAGGGCAGACATGTACTGTACCGCAGGATGGGCAGCATGATGGGGAGCCTGCGATCAGAAGAGTGAAGAATACGGGTATGGATGCCTTTGATTAGGAGTCCGATTGACGGCTCAGCGCAGCTACTCGGCCAGCTGCATCTGATAGAATCAGAAGATTAAGTAGAGAGATGAAGCATGACCGCCGAAGCGACCCTGGGAGCATAGGTGCGAGTCCAGCGCAGCGCGGCATACTCAGCCGGGCTGCATCCATTAGAAGCAGGATAAGCTTCTGAGAGAGTGGGTAGCAGCAGTAGCAGTAGCAGTAGCAGCAGCGGCAGCAGCAGTAACCTCAGATAATAACGGCAACGACCTGTATCAGCCGTGGCAGCAGCAGCTGCAGCATCCGTAGATAATAACGGCAAAATCCTGTATCAAAGCCACGGCAGTAGAATATGTTGTAGCTGTTTAGTGTTTCAGTAAGAGAAGCGAAGTGAAGAGAGATGACAAAGACATGAAGCAGCAGCAGCACGGCAGCAGTAGCAGTATGAAGCAGCAGCGGCAGCAGTAGCAGCAGTAGCGGTAGCAGTATGAAGCAGCAGAAGCAGCATTAGCGGGAGCAGCAGCACCACAAAGCGATTCATACGAACAAACAGACGTGTCGCGCCAGCGTGCGCCGATTGTCTCCGTGAGCCCGGTTACGTACGTGTCTGAAAGAGCCGAGCCGTAGAGACAGGTGCAGCCTGGGAACCTGCGGAGCGGCAGCGGCAGGAACAGCAGCAGCGGCACATGTAGTAGTAGGAGCAGCAGGAGCAGGCAGCAGGAACAGGCAGCAGCAGGAGCGGCAGCAGGAACAGCGGCGGCGGGATCAGGCATCAGTAGGAACGGCAGCGGGGACCGGCAGCAGCGGCGGTCAGAGAACCATGCCCATGGTTGTTTAACAGCCTGAGGAAAAAAAAAACCGACCCGAATCCGAAACATCCCATGCGAATAACAGACGTCCCCTGGAGCCATCTGCTGCTTTGGTTATGGCAAATACGCATGAACGATCACTGATCCATGCGTTCATAGCTCCGACACCACTTCACACCCATTGCAGATTCACGTTGGGCCCTTTTTCTTTCTGCTGCACTTTCAAAATGCGACAACTGCAGTTTAGTTACCTAATTTAATACCAGCGACCTAGCTATTTAAATGCATGGTTTTACTGCAAGTGGCAGAACATGAATCTGAATTAATGCACATAGCTCCTCGTATATCCCACAGACGATAGAGATTGATGCCATTTAATATGCATTGCCCCTCGGTTAGCTCAGACACATGTGAAAACGGAGCCTGCAGACCAAGCACGGGGCGAAAAGACTGACGCCTGCAGTCAAGTGCGCGGGGCAAAAACCAATCGCCTGCAGCCCAAAACTCCGGGATTAATCCGTCCAGTCAGCACACTCACTGTACTCACATGCCAGGAGACTTGGGAAAAGCAACGGGACAACGCGGCACCGCCAATCGAGGCAGGGACACGCACGGCACCGCCAGACCTTCTGCGTGCGGCAGCAGGCCACGAGGAACGAGCAGCACAGAACCCGCGGAGGGCCCCGCGGAGCAGCCCGCAGAAAGAGCCCGCAGAGGAGGAGAGCAGTGGAGATACGCGAACCACAGCAGGTGCAGGGACGCGGAGGAGGAGCAGACCAGTGCAGGGACGCGGAGGAGGAGCAGACCAGTGCAGGGACGCGGAGGAGGAGCAGACCAGTGCAGGGACGCGGAGGAGGAGCAGGCCAGTGCAGGGACGCGGAGGAGGAGCAGACCACGAGCAGCCAGACGGAGGACGCCAGGGTCGCGCCGAGTAGCGTGAGTAGACGAAAACGATTCCTCCAGACGATTCTCTGCAAGGCTTCGAGGGCTTGCAAGGCTTCAGAGGCCGAGAGTGGGAGTTTCTCCGTTTTTATGCGGCTGGCGTAGTCGGTACAGATGATTGGAAGGGGGCGTCTGCTGAGCGATAGGCTGGGGATGCGAGCCGGCCTGGAGGGTGTAATTTTGGTTAACGTCTACCAAATTGAATTTTCGCTGGCTGCATGACTCCAGCCCGTGGAATGTTGAGTTCTTGAAGATTGCTCCTCGTCTGAACCGAGTCAGAGTCCTCAAAATCAGAATTACTGTCATAACAAGTACGCAAGGGCTCATAAATAAAAACCCCTGACTTGTATTGTCCATCACTGAATGAGAAATATCTGTTTAAAATGTCCGTATACAACGTTATGGCTTACAAATGCATATCAACAAAGCCCAAAGACCCCTACGTGTACGTCACTTCCGGTCTCGGCAATTTTTCCGCAAATTTCTTTTTGCATGATAAATATTGATTGAAACTGCTAAGGGAATGATTTTTATTTAACAAAAAAAAGACCACAATATACCAACAAAATAGGAATAGGTCCCATTTAATACCACAGCTGTTTTTGGTGTAACCTCAAAACCAAATGATTTTACTGTAAGACTTAGAAATATGTGTTTGCATGCTTCATACTGGGGAGCTTTGATTAAAAATGCTAGAATTGTTGTCAAATCTGCGATACCATAAACAGTTTAGAAGTCAAATTGTCAACGAGAGACAGAATATACATTTGCTACAGAGATAGAGACTTTGTGGAAAAGTAAAAATATTGTCGAGTTAAATTTGTGTGAAAAACGTTTATTGTTCCTCAGTTATTACTGGAGGCGAAGTCCAGAGAAGTCTTCCACAAATGCATTTGTACAGTCCATTGTTGTCGAGTCTAAAGCCAAAAACAGTCTCATAGTTTCTTACTGAGTCTATGACACTGTTTTAAACCTAATTGCCCTAACCCTAACCCTAACGACACGGATTGGAACA
Organism: Knipowitschia caucasica; assembly: GCA_964034765.1. Classification (NCBI taxonomy): domain Eukaryota; kingdom Metazoa; phylum Chordata; class Actinopteri; order Gobiiformes; family Gobiidae; genus Knipowitschia; species Knipowitschia caucasica. The sequence goes on along the minus strand of OZ035841.1, from coordinate 19,247,270 downwards.
TTCTTACAGCTCACACGCCAGAACCAATCCGCCAAACTCAAACGAGCAAAGAGAGGCTGTTGCTTTGCTCTGACTGATCTACACCAGGAAGACCAACTGGTTTTACAGAGGTCTCACTGAGGTTTTCCTTCCAACCAAACAGGAACACTTCAGACTACACTCATTTCATCAGGTCTTCAGGTCGAGCCTGGACCTGGGGCCATGAGGAGTCTGGTCCTGCTCTGTCGGACTGAGACCTCAGCCACACCTACTTCTGAACCTGCCGGACCTCCCTGATCTCTAACGCGGTCTGGAGACCCAGACTCGTTGGAAGCCATTTTGTGCAGAATCAGCAAAGCAGCATCTGCAGGTGTTTGTGTTGCCTCAAAGCTCCAGAAGCACAAACAGCTGAACAAACTCTCCAGTACATTCTGCTGCTTTTGCAGCTTAAAGCTTTTTGTGGACAACCCAAACCCAACCTGGCAACCCCTTCATGGATCCATGAGGGGGTTGCCAGTTATGGCTGATGCACTCAGCCAATGGAATGCTCGATTTTAAGTTTTTGTTTTGTTTTTTTAAGTTTTTTTTTTTTTTTTTTTTTGATTTTTAAGTTTTTTTTTTTTTTTTTTTTCAACCAGGAACGTCCCACTGATATTTCAGAATCTCTTTTTCAGGGGCGTCCTGGCCCCTCAGAGAGAGGATCTATTGTCCATGTTTTTAGTTGTAGGGGAAACCGGAGCACCCGGAGGAAACCTACGCAGACACGGGGAGAACATGAAAACTCTACTCAGAAAGGTCCTGTGTCCGTGAGGATTCGAACCCAGGACCTTCTTGCTGAGAAGCACGAGTGCTAACCACTCGGCCACCATGTCGCCCGAAGGGATTTACTTACTTGCGACTGCACCTGAAGTTTGCAGCCTTTTGTTTCGTCTTCTCCTGTAGTTCTTTAGCTCGTTGTTCCTCCTCCCGAACGTCCTGGTCTTTCTGAGCGAACAGTTGGACCAGGCTCTTAACGTTCAGACCTAGCACCCTGCGCACCTGTCTAAAGTCTACGGATTCTGGCTTAGGTTCAGACGCACTTTCATTGCTAACTATAGCTTCTATCGCGGTCTCTTTCTCGGTCCCTAACGCGGCCCCTATCTGAGTTTCTATAGCGGCCTCTAACTCTGTCTCTTTTGCGGTTTCTATCTTGCTCTCTATTGTGGCCTCTATCACGGTCTCCACCTTGGCCTCTGTCTCTAACTGAACAGGCTCCTTCATAAACTGAAGGGTCTCCTGTTTAAGACGAGTCAGATCGTCTTCTAACTTTGTGATGTCGAGGGTTATGGACTCGTTAGCCTCCATCACAGCCTTGAGCTGACGATCTTTTTCTGGTAACTGGAGCTGCCTCTGTCTGAGTTCTTCTAGGATTCCGTTGGCTTCCTTCCACTGCGCATCTCCCTCTCGCGTCAAACCCATCAAACGTCTCATTCTGGTTGTGGCGACTTCTATCTGATCTTTGACCTCAGTTATGGTCTGATCCTTGGCATTCTGCTGCACCAGGATCTGGATCTCTACCTCTGTCTCTAGCTCAGTCTCTATCCCGGCCTCTAACTCACCCTCTACCTCTGTCTCTACCTCGGTCTCCACCTCGGCCTCCACCTCGGCCTCCACCTCGGCCTCCACCTCGGCCTCTGCCTCTAACTGAACAGTCAGATCGTCTTCTATACTTCTAACCTCGAGGGTCATGGACTCGTTAGCCTCCGTCAGAGTCCTGAGCTGACGATCTTTCTCTGCTAACTGGAGCTGCGTCTGTTTGAGCTCTTCTTCGAGGCTTCTGTTGGCTTCCTTCCACTGCGCCTCTCGCTCTCGCGCCAAACCCATCAAACGCCTCATTCTGGTCTTGGTGACTTCTATCTGATCTTTGACCTCAGTTACGGTCTGATCCTTGGCCTTCTGCAGCGCCAGGATCTGTTCATCTCGAACCTTGAGTACTTGTTGAGCTCGTTTGAGCTGCTCTCGAAGACCCTCCTGCTCGGCCCTTCTCGCTGTGGTCTCTTCAGTCAGTGTTCGGATCAAGTCCTTGTCTCTGGCCGCGCTGAGCTGCAACTGGAGCAGCTCAGGACTGACGTCCGTCTGCGTCCGAACTTCTGCAATCGACGCATTCTTTGTGTCAACGTTAGCGATCGATTCTCTCAGAGCGTTGAGCTCATGATCTTTCGCGTCTAAAGCGTCTTGTGCTTGCCGTATCTCCAACAGAAATTCTCTGCGCGCCCGGTTTGACTCAATCCTTCTCTGCTTAGCCTCCTTCAGCAGATCTTCAATCAGATTGGTCATGTTTACCTTCTGACGCGCAGCTATCTCCTTCACCTCTCTCAGTTCTTGCCTGTTACTTCTCAGAAAGGCCTCTCTGAACTCTTCTCTGAATTGTTGGAGCTCCTGCTCCATTCCCCATTCTCTCTGATTAATATACTTCTGTAACTCCTCGTTTTTTTCCCGATAATCGGCTAAACGTGCGCTACAAGCACACTCATGTACCTGTTGTTTGTTATTACGCCTCCACATCCTGTTTGTGTTTAAAGTATATATAATATACAGTTAAGTGGGAAAAGTGGGTATTATCTGTAAATATACTGTATATATGTCTAACTACATTACCGCATGTAGAGAATCAGCTTCTTAAAAGCCTCTCTCGCGGGTAAAAGTTGGAGCAATTTTTGAAGTTAGGGCTAAGGATTGGAGTAAGAAGTAAAAATATGTAAAAAGCACTGGGGTTAAAGTCCCACAGCTGATCTCTTCCCTCCAGATAAATCCAAGTGTTCCGGAACCTTGACACATCACTTAGAAGAGGTCCCATGGAAACTGTTACCATGGAAACCGTTACCATGGAAACCTGTCATGTTTGTCCATTGGAAAATATCACGATATAAACAGCAGGATTGTGATATGCTTTTTCCCCTCAGAGCTGTTGAATCATCTGCATAACACAGATTCTGAAAAGAAAGTAAATGATTATGTTTTAACATAAAATTATAAATAAACTATGAAAATAAAGAATTGCCAATAAAGACAGATTAACCATTGTACATGAATTATTATTATTATTATTTTTTTGGTCATTAAACACAATTTTACTTGTCTTTGGCCTCACTATCTAACAGCCAATCTGAGACTTTATTGTTTTAAAGGACAACTCACCCTCAAATCCACTTTTTTTTGCTGATAAACGGTATAAATGAGTGTCCATTAGTGTTGTCTACATATCCTGGTCATAATCTTGTCACTTTGGTGCAAATTAGTTGAAAGTTAAACTTTCTGCCTAAAACCGTCTGTGAGGCGCCATCTGCTGGCGACCTGTATTACTACATTTGAATTTTGAATCTGGCGCCAACACTGGCGCGGCAGCAAGACCTGACGTCTGCAGCAAGACCTGACGTCTGAAGCAAGACCTGACGTCAGCAGCCCCCCGCCCAGAGCAATATAAACGGCCCAGTCTCGTTCACGCCCCCTTTAGTCCTCCAGGCTACGCCCATTTAGAGGAAGATTTGAACAGGAAATGTGAGTGACGTAAGCTCCGAGGAGCGGGGTTGAGAACCACTTTAAGAGCATCTGTATAATTTATGATAGTAGCTTTAGCCATATTTTGCAGCTCGAAAAGATACAACGTTGTTTTCATTTTAGCAAAGTGCTCAGAAGAGACAGCTCGCACATGGAAAAGGTATCGTCTGTTTTAGCAGTGACAATTGTGTACGGCAATAACGGCTGCAGTGTTAGCATCGTGACAAGTGTGTCCTAAAAATGGATTCTAGTTTTGAAACAATGGGCTACATGCAAGGGGAGGGGTGACGTCATTTCCTGTTAACAAAGCACAGCCCGTTCACTTCCTGTCTATGCTATCCTATGGCTTTTAGGTAAGTTGAAGTGACGTTTTTTAGTAATTAGATTGATACATTCAGCTGTGAGACTGACCCAAAAGTGTCGCTGTGCTTTCTCTCTGAGGTAGAGCTTTGACTGTGGCCACTCAGAGCGATTTTTAAACTTTATAAAAACACAATGACAGCACAATCAAAGAGCACTACTGTGTCCCAAAAATGCCCAGTATCCTCACAGTTTAATTCCCGTTTGAGCATTATTTAGGAAACTCATGTAAACATCTGCTGAACTCCAGTGAAACTTAAAGTAGTACTAGTATTTAATATGCTGCTATCCAGAATATATAACTACAATATGTGTGTATAATATTTCGTGTGTTCATTTTGACATGTTCAGATTAACTATGTTAAAAAAACGTCTTTCAAGTGGCACCTTTTCACTTCCGCATAGAAACGCTAGGGGGAGCCAAAATGGCGGCGATGACGTAGGAGAAGGGTATCTCACAGCAGCAGACAGCAGTTTTAGCTGGAAACTGTAGGAGGTTTTACTGTCATCTGAACAAGGTAAAAACATATTTTCATCCATTTTGTACATAATAGTGTGCAACTCTTTTAACCTTTTAGCCTTATTTGTGAGATTCAAGCTAATTAGTGTTGGGCAAGTTAGCTAGCTCTACTTGATATCATAAAAAATGCTAACAAGGCTAATATTCATTTTTACATTATGCCAGTCTCACTTTGGTTGCCTTTGATTTAATTACCACAATCTACATTGTAATATCCATAAATGCTAATCAAAATAAATTGAATTAAATAAATATTTTACTTTTATGAACAAAAAGTTGCAGAAGTTGAAAACATAGACTACATGTGATGCAATCATTGATAAAAATGCTAATTAAACCGTTAATAGGTGTTAGCATTTATGGATATTACAATGTACATTGTGGTAAATAAATCTAAGGCAACCAAAGACTGGCATAATGTAAAAACGAATATTAGCCTTGTTAGCATGTTTTATGATATCAAGTAGAGTTAGCTAACTTGCCCAACACTAATTAGCTTGAATCTCACAAATAAGGCTAAAAGGTTAAAAGAGTTGCACACTATTATGTACAAAACGGATGAAAATAGGTTTATACCTTGTTCAGATGACAGTGAAACCTCCTACAGTTTCCAGCTTAGACTGCTGTTCTCTGCTGTGAGATACCCTTCTCCTACGTCATCGCCGCCATTTTGGCTCCCCCTAGCGTTTTTTTATAGGTGCCACTTCAAAGCCGTTTTTTTTTATCATAATTCATCTGAACATGTTAAAATGAACACCCAAAATATTATAAACACATTGTAGTTATATATTCTGGATAGCAGCATATTAAATTCTAGTACTACTTTAAGAAAACATTATACTATACAGTATGTTGCTGTGGTGGAAAGAAAAATACCCTCTGCTACTTGGGCTGACTATGGGACCTCCCTCTTCAGCAGCTTCTTCGTTCCCGTCTCCTTCAGGTGAGTTATCGTCTTGAGATGTTGCACTCGGACAGTCCATCGACCCCTGCTCTGGTCATGCTTCATGTGCTGCTTTGTGAGCGCAAATGAGGTGTGTGTGTGTCCAGGACAAGCACACACACCTCTGCTTTCATCCTGTCTCTTATGTTTAACTTAGTCACTATCCGTCACTCCAGGCTCAAAGGCAAATTACATCTGAATAAGTTAGTTTCAGACGAACAAAGCTGAAGGTCGAACACAGTGGGGGGTGGGCAAAAAGGTTCTCAGCAGTTCTCTGCCATCGGGGACATTTACATGAGCTCAGTCAGTTAATACGTTCCAAGAAGGTCAAGAAAACATTACAAGTATGGCCTTGACCAGTGGTGAGCCACAGGGGTCGATCCTAGGACCTCTTCTGTGCAATCTCCACACGCTGCTGTTAGTGTGGAAGTGGCGGACATTTTGGTTGTGAAAATGAAATTTGAAAACATTGAAAATAAGACGTAAGAAACATATGACCCCTGAGGGACGCTAGTGGCACTTTCCGTCCAGATATTAAACCAGCACAAGGATTCTACCTCTGTGCACGGAAAGAGTTTTGTTGTGAAGCAGCAGTGCTATCCTCAAAACTACTAATCTCCAATTTTACATTTCCCTAGTTTTCCCCAAGGTTTCTCACTTTTTCCCACGGGGTTTTTTAAGAGTTTTTCCTTGTCAATGCAGGAGGGTCTTGTTGGACAGTTAGTGTCCAACAGAAAGGATTGGTGATGATCAGGACACTTTAGCATTCTACAACATGTATGGACATTTTCTTCTGTGTGTGCTTTATATTTTTCATGTGTTTAACTGTTGATTCTCTGACCTGTGTTGGTGATTTCAATGGTTTTGTTAAGTCCTCTGAGATGACTTCTGTTGTGACCTAGGGCTATACAAGAATAAATTGTATTGTATTGTATTTTACATGCAGCTAAAACCTTTGCAACAACCCATTTTGCTTCCATATTCAGCTGTGTTTGAAAGTTTCAACACCTGTATTCTTTGTGTATTTATTTTGTGCATACTTTGTAGATAATGAATAACAACACAGAGACTTTTTTCCTTCTTGTTAGCAATTGACCATGTTTTCTATTCCGTTCAAGTCAATGTATTTTTCTATCGTTCCTAAATCACAACAGCAGTCGTCTCGAAGGACTTTGCAAGGTTGTCAATTCACCAACAAAAGATCAGAAAATAAAATAGTTCAAGAACACAGGAAATGCAATGATAACATACACACATGTCCTTAGACCCTCCTGCATCAGCATGGGACAAACAAACGAAAAGGAAAAAGAAACAGTGGTACAAAAAAGTTAAAAACCTCAAGGAGAAGCCACATATTGAGATAGGGATCAGATATGGACAGACAAGCTGTAGATCCAGGACTCAGGCTGTAGAACGAGGACTAAGGCTGTGTAGTGCAGGACTGAGGACGCTTCAGGGCGGGGGGGAGGCAAAGTTACATCTACAGTAAATCGTGTAATTCATGAAAAGCGGCTTGGGAATTTACATTTACACAGGAGACTCTAAGCTGTCAGAGATGTTTAAGAAGCAAAATACGCTACTGAGAACTGAAGAGAACTTTAATCAACGTCAGAAGAGGAGTTCCTGTTAAGAGTGGGAAAAACAGAAAGACCAACAACTGTGTAAACTTTTCCAGCCCGACTGTAAGTGACTGTACCTCGTCTCTGGCTCCTTTGCTGAGGGCCACAGAGCTCCCATCTCCTTGTTGCCGCTGCCTCCTGTTCTCCTGATTCATGGCTCCATTACGCTCTCATTAAGACTGAGCGTGGATGTACGGACGCACTGCTAAGGACTGTGCGTTCCCTCAGGTGCAGACACTCGGAATCTCGGCGGCGCTGATCCTCGACACGTTTCTTGTTCATGTGCAGTGACTTGTAATGAAGTTTGGCGCAGAGAGGGTGATGTCGACCGTGTTACTATCCAAATCTGTTTTATCGGAGACAAAATGTTAGGAGTGCAGTGGGAGTGTGCAAACGTGACACAGAGGCTGGACTGGAAGAATATTAATGGAAGTATGTTGAGATTATCTTTTAATTATTTAGGCATAGGTGTGTGGTATACTTTATGGTCACTTATCTTGTGCTGTATGCTCCTCATTCCTACTGTTCTGTCATAAGATAGATAGTAGTAGTAGTAGTAGAAGGTTTGTTTATTCGGTCATACAAATTATTGTTATTTTTATACATATAAAAAAGGCATTACAAATAAAAGAACAAGGTTATATACAAACGCATTTGTGACCGAAGGGATTAGGCTGAAGTATAATTTATTTTTGCCTAATCCAATTCCTAATCCAAGATAGATAGATAGACAGAAAGGTAGATTGATAGTTAGATACAGTAGATAGATATTGGAAAGATAGATGAATAGATTTATATATATATATATACTTTATTGATCCCCTTATAACAAAATCATGTATCCAGTATTAACAGAAACCCATCCATCCATACAGACAACAAATAAATAATTCTAAAAGTAGCTATCAGTGGTATTAAAATACAACAGCAGTGGTGGTATAACTACTGATGCAACATCGAAATGTCCCCACTGTGGGACGAATGCAGGATCTCTTAATCTTGTGGATATGTTGCATTAGTAACCAGTCTTTGAATCTACTTAACATTCGTCTAAAGATGGCAGAACAACCCCCCAAAAAGCCATGAACTTGTCTCCTTACCCCAGTGGAGAAACCATTTTGTAGAGCTGTTTAGTCAGTTGTTTCCATACAATGTCTGGGTGAAAGAATAACACACTCAATTGTAAAGTAACAAAAGGCTAAATCTCATCCTGATATGGACACTAGAGGCGCCTTTTTGGTCACTAGAAACTGTGTCTCAGTTTCTAGTCAGTGACCAGTGGGGTGCCACAGGGGTCAATCCTAGGACCTTTCCTGTTCAATTGCCACATGCTGCAGTTAGTGTGGATGTAAGTAAGTAAGTAAGTAGTCTTTATTTATATACCACCTTTTCACTGCACATCAGAGTCTCAAAGCGGTTTACAATTGTGATTGTTTTTGGGAGTGGGGGTGCCAGTACAGGAGGCGCATGCCAGACCTATTGTACATATTTTTAGTGGTAGGGGAAACCGGAGCACCCGGAGGAAACCTACGCAGACACGGGGAGAACATGCAAACTCCACTCAGAAAGGCCCTGGTCCAACCGGGATTCGAACCCAGGACCTTCTTGCTGAGAGGCGAGAGTGCTATCCACTCAGCCACCGTGCCGCCCTGGCAGTATGTGGATGATATGGTAAGAAGTCCCTCGGCAGCATTGTGTATGAGCTGTTGGTGGGCAATTTGTGCCCTTTTAAGACCAAGTAAACAAGCATTATCGTAATCAAGTTTTCAGTTATTCACATTTTAAACCTTGAAATGACAAAGTAAATAGTCTCATTTTGGTTTTCATTGGCCAAGAATAACGCATAATGTTTCTTCTTAATAAAAACATTGTAGGAAAGACATGTGGCTTTTATAAGCAACAACAGAAGTTAATGTGAAGGAAAACAAATACAAAATGGTTATAAATGCTATCCGTTGTACATTTTGAACCCAAGCTAGTTCCTTGAAGTCTTACAGGCATCAACATTCCACAGTTATCTCCCGTGCTCTTGTCCTTCTGCAGACTGACACTGGAGGCGCTGTGCTGGCCTTTACAGCTCCACGCTTGTAATCTGATCATTAACAGCCTGTCCAATTTCTGTAAAGGAAAAAGAAACTGGGATGAGAGATGTCGAGCTTGTGCCTCTGAGTGAGCTGACCTTTGGGGCTCAGTGTGAGTGTGTGTGTGTGTGAGAGAGAGAGTGTGTATCTGTGTGTTTAATCATCAGTCCTCACTTCTTTGTGTGCCACCATTGGACACTGAAGGAAAAGAGTGACAGATATGTGGTTCTGTTAAACAACATTTACATTTTTTTTTAGCTTTAAGGACTTCTGAATTCTGAAACTACTAGCAAGCTTAGAAGTCTTACACTTTCAACTGTATTGTCCTAAATCCCAACAGCAGTCAACAACGTTCTCGATTCGGTAACACAAGAAGTGCAATAACACATAAGAGCTATTGGATTGAATAAGTTTAAATGTCAAATACTGTCATGGCAGAGGTTCTTTATTTTGTCACGTAAGACACAACACAAATACAGAATGTTATCCTTTCACACGGACCTCACTGTGGACAATAACACATGATGCGTTCTTCATCTCCTGCGCTCTTTCTTGATTATGAGCCGTTATATAGTGTGGTGACTCACCCAGTGCTCCTGTAGCTCCCTTGAATCCATTTCAAAACAGGACAAAGAACATGATCAGGACTCTCTCTTGGCCTGAATCTGAACCTTTTCTCTGCTGCCATTTTGGGCGTTCACATTTCTGACCTACACGTCAGCTGTGAGATGATTTTGGGATAAGTAATTGAATTAAAATATTGTTATTAAAGCACTTATTTACTTGTTTATCAAAGAAAGAAATGCAAATCAGTCTGCACCATCCCTCTGCTACCACCAGGGGGAGGACTATGTCATACCAGGCTTCTGTAAATTCAATGTATTTTTGAATAGGCCTAAACAACAACAGCGGTCGTCTCTGAGGACTTTACAAAGTTGTCGATTCACAAACAATAGATCAGAGAATCAAACAAGAAATGCAATAGATAAGATAAAAAAAAAACAAACAAACACACTCATGGATAATACTAAAGAACTGCTCTAAGTGTACAATCAGTCCCTCCGTTTATTGTTAAAGAATCACGCCTTGCCTTTGTGACTTTTGGATAAATGTGCTTCGAAATTAAGCATTTTAGCGCAACAATCACAATAGTTGTCAGAGAAATCCTGGTAGGACTGTACAATGACATCAAACTATTCAACAGACAGGAGATTTTAGACAGAATAAGGGGCGGAGCTACATGCATGAATGAATTAAGTCTGTTTATCCAAGGGACAGCGTGTAGTTTTATTAAAAATATGGACGACATGCTGACAAAAAGGTCCTCGGTTCAAATCCCAGTCAGAGCAGGGTCTATCTGAGTGGAGTTTGTATGTTCTCCCCGTGTGGTAGGTTTCCTCTGGGTGCTCCGGTTTTCTCTACCACTAAGTACAATAAGTCTGGCATATGCCTCCTGTACCTGCGACCCCGCTCCTGGTCTGTGAAAGGCGCTATATGCATAACGATTACGTACTTACTACTACAATGACAAACTAATCCAGAGACAGGAGATTTTAGACAGAAGGGGCGGAGTTACATGTAGGAATGAATTAAGTTTATTTATTTAAGTACAAGCGTGTAGTTTCATTAAAAATATGGCTACACCAGATTTAGCATTGAATTGTATGTGCCAGAAGTTCCTGATTTTGCATGTATGGATCTAAAAACAGCTCCGGGTCTGTCTTTGATCTGGTCTCAGTCTTGCATCATACGTCTCCTTTAAACACACAGGGGTTGGTATCAGGTAACATGAGAAAAACAACGGATAGAGATCATTCCATCTCTGACTGACGGCTTTGAAACGCACTAATCCGAACCTGTGAAAATGACATCTCAATGACTTCAAATAACGTTAATAGTCTTTTCTCCTCATCTCAGCTGCAAATAGATTCTGCTCAAATCACAAAGATTAGCAGTGAAACCAGAAGATTATGTTCCACTTTTATGTCCTGTCTGGAAATCTGGTGCGAAGTTTGTACTAATCACTACAGTATTCAAATGTTGGCTTCAAGAAAAAACTTAAATGTGTCTTGCAAGATGAAGGTTATACACAAATATGTATATTTCACTTAACCCGGCGGCGCAGTGGTTAGCGTTTGTGCCTCACAGAGATCAGTTTATTTATATAGCACAGTTTAAACACAAGGCCGCTCAAGGTGCTGAACAAAACAAGATAGAAACAATAACACAAGGCTTTAAAATAAGCAAAGTGCATTCAACAGAGAGAAGATAGAGATCAGAAATACTGTTTTCACCCAGGCCAGTCCCTGTGCTTCTCAGAATCCCAGCAGAAGGTCTGTCCCTGTGCTCCTCAAACTCCCAGCAGGAGGCCAGTCCCTGTGCTTCTCAGAATCCCAGCAGAAGGTCTGTCCCTGTGCTCCTCAAAGTCCCAGCAGGAGGCCGGTCCCTGTGCTCCTCAGAGTCCTCAGAGTTGGTTCACTAACATGTCACAGATGTGCCTAGGTACAGAGACCTGGACTAATGTGATGGTACTTCCTTGTCAGTACCCGAGGTCCTGAGTTCAATTTCAGTTTTCATTTCTGTGTAGACTTTGCATGTTCTCCTCGTGTCCAGTCCTTTGGTTACTCTGGAAACTTAAAAGCACAACTGATGCAAACTACCTGAAGGCAAAAAAATGACAGAGGTCTGCTCATTAACATGCATTGTTCCAACCAAAAATTAAATTAAAAAAATAGATCAATTTAAAAAAATACCAAATTTGTCACCTGGCTATCTCGCCACAATGTGTAACACTAATTCCAACATCTCCCGGTTAGGCCAACACTACTCTCTGTGTTACTTGATTACCCTGTATCTTCTTATGTATTATCGCCCCAGGCTCAACAAATAACCCCAAGGTACACGCTAACCCAAGCTATGTCTGATTTATACTAGTTTTTGACTCAATCCATGGACTTGGGGCACGTCCGTTTCCAAATACAGTCATTACAAAAATGTCACGTAGCTATGAACCATGTAATTGCACCACTATATTCTCTTTGCGATTGTTACCAGACCATTTTGATCGACGACACCCACATGACCGGTCTTTAATGGTTGTACAGTCGCGCCGTCCGAGTGATTCTTTGCATGGCCTGCAGCTAGCAACAGAGCTGTATAAATGCTAACAATGCACCATTGATTTTCCCTTTGTGCGCCAGGCCCGATCGGATCCATCAATCTCATTAACACGGCAGAGTAACAATAAAAAACTAAATCTATACCGTGACAGAGCGAGAAAGAGCTTCTGTGGCAACATGGAAGCTACATGTTTGTGTATTTAATAATATTTATGGACAATGGTCGTCCGGTTCCCTTTAGACCAATGGCTGCTGTGTTTAACTATTTCCTATGTTCTCCTGGAGTCCTGACTCAGCACCTTTTGACCATTTTGACCATCTTTTTAACCTTATTTTCTTTTCTTTATTTTATTGTTTTTTGTGTAAGCATGATTTTTTGTGTTCATGCCAAGTCTTTCTCTTTTTAACTGCAAAAAGAAACTACCCACAGGTACAAAAAAGTCACCTTGAACCTACCTGTTTGATTCTCTGATCTGTAGTTGAGGAATTAACTATTGTGTAAAGTCTTCCGAGACGACAGTTGTTGTGATGTAGGGCAATAAAAAAAAAAGAAAAAAAAAAAGATAACGTCATCAAAAATCAAATCTTAATGTTTGATTTAGATTTTAAATGCAATGTAAAAATCTAAGTCCTGGTTCAACACGATATTGTACGTTGATGTTTCACACACGCACGCACTCTCACACACTCACACACGCACACACACACATTTGGGAGCAGAGTCCGTGTCGGAGCCGAGGACTAGAGGCCAGTTGGACTTTTTTATCAGAGAAACGGTTGGTTCCGATAAGGAGCCCGGTTATCTCCACAGACAAGACCCTGAGATAGCATCAACCGTCAATCTCACGTCCACTGTGGCTGCGGACAGATTATGGAGGAGGCAGAGGCTGGAAGTTTTATTGGAAAAAATCTAATGAAAAAAATACTTGTTTATGGATTGTTTTTTTATGAAAGAGAGAGTGGAAAAAATGATAATGATATTTAAATGAAATCAATTAATTCAGATTCAGGTTGGTTGACAATTGCAGTAGAACCACACTGGATTATTTATTCTGGAAGCACTAAATCACTACGGTAATCTCAGAGAAATTTAAAAACAGGAAAAGACACAGCTCTCATTCTGACTTCATTATCTCCTAAATCTCCATAACCACTTCTTCTTCTCCTGCAGCTTGGATCTCCTCTGTCTCCATCAGAAGCGAACGCCTCCAAACGACATCTTTAACGGATTTCTTTGGATTTTTACAGCTAGCTTAAGCCGCTCTCACTGCGCGTCTCGGCTCCGGAGATGGATGTTGACGAGCAGAGAGAGGGTAACGAGATTGCTTCACAGGAGCAGTTGACTGCTTAAAACAAACTTTATACGAAACTCTTTCTCTAAAACCCACATATCACAACGCAGAACCATCTACATCTCGCCTCAAATTGCATCAAAAGTGACGCTAATTTTTAACGCTTGTATCCGCGATCTTGTCCATTTGGTGTGAGAGTTGAATGGGTTTATATCACTGGCGCAGACAGACTGACGTCACACAGAATTACAGAGTCAATGGAGAGGCCAGGACCAAATTCAAATGTAGTACCACCGAAAAAGGTAGAGAGGGTGCCACACACACGTTTTTAGGCTCAAAAGTGAGATTTTATCTAATTTGCACTAAAATGTCAAAAATATGACCAGGATATGTGAGGAGCACTTCAATAAACATATTTATGCAGTTTACAGTATGAGTAAAAAAAGTTGATTTGGTGTTTAGTCGCTCTTTAAACATGTGAAAACTAGTGATAGAACTAAATAGCTGAGAGCAAGGAACCATGGATTTCCAGACACGTGGTGAAATGAAAAAAGGATCCCAAAATGGAGGATTGTAAATAAATGTGATGAGAGACTTTGGACAAGTGGGACAAAAACAGGGTTTAAATACACACAGGAAGAGGGCAGGAAGCAAAACAACAGGACCAAAGAAAACCAAAATCAAAATAACCAAAGGCCACACACTGCCAGTTGCCGTTTTCGTGGTTTGAACGTTGGGTACCGCAGCTTTAAGAGTGTTACCAGAATGTTCCGACACCTGCGGACACTGCACACCATCAACACGGAGCAGAAAACTCCTTTAAGACGATCGGTTTGATGTGAAAGTCTCATTCTACACTTGATCAAAAGGTTGTAATTACCGTCTGCTGGTTCAAGAGAGTGGACCTGGCGTTTCCGTGGCGACGGACGAGTCTCAGTCTGTAATTACTGAAACTAAGTCACAATACGCCACAATTACTCACTCACTAATGTGTTGTTTTATTTATAGACACAGCGATACGTGTGGCTAACTGCAGGGTCATTGTCACAGAGACACACACATGTAGACTCACACACATGTAGACACACACACATACAGACACACACGAACACAGACATACACACACACAGAGATGTATACACACACAGATATATACACACAGAACACACAGACACACTTACACACGTACATAGACATATGCACACAGAACACGCAGACACACACAAGTACACAAACACATACAAACAGAACACACACAGAGAATCACACACACAAATACTTTAAAATCACACAGACCAGTGGGGGCGGGTCCCGGCTCAAAAGTGGCCAAAATGACGTGCGCTGACATGCTTGCAATACCACCCCGGACCGATGGGGGTGGACCCAGAAGTAGAATTCGCCGAACTACCTCTCGAAAACGTCTTTACAGGATGGTCCAAAAGTTGGCGCTTGGCCCAAAGCTCCGTTCCACATGTGTGCCAATGCTGAAGGGAGTGAATTTTTTTGGACCAGTCTAGTTTAGTTGCTGTGAAATTTTTGAAGGCAAATGCGTTTTCACATTTTCCCGCCCCCGCGGCCATTTTGAAACTGCCCACAGACCACAGAAGTTGTGGCACATTAGTTAGAACGGCGGAGATAGGCGTGACTACGTTCCTTAATATTTACAGTCTATGACACAGACACGCACACATACTGACAGACACAAACACACACACGTACAGGGACAAATACACAGAGAACGCGCACGGACAAACACAAACATACGCACACACACATACACACAGAACACGCAAAGATGCACACACACACATTTACAAATAGAACTTTAATTTTGCATGATATGTCTCCTTTAATAAAAGCCAGAAACAGCCAGTAAGAATTATTATTATTTTATTTTTTTACTTGTGGACAACACACAACACACACCACAACACACAACACGATTACATTTCAAAAAATTGTCATCTGTCACTCAAATGAAAAACAAATGAATTCAATGTTTACAAATAAATACATAAAAATCTTTGTTGTCTGCCTGTTACAGCCATTTTCTCTTCAAATATTAGGCTCTGATTACAAGTTTATTTGATAACTATTTAACGGCTTGTTTTTTATATGGTATGTGGGACAGTTGACAATCAACGACTTTTATGGACATTTATGGACCAATGTCTCTTGTTTTTACCATTGCATTTCCTGTCTTTGCTGTTTTAGATTTTCTGATCTGTGTTGAAGAATCCACAGCTTTGTAAAGTCTGAGAAAACTGCTGTTGTGATTTACGACCAAAATAAATTGAAATGACCTGGAAGTAGCCGTGAACCTCCTGAATTTCTCCTACGGGGATAAATAAAGTATCTATCTATCTATCTAACCATTTCAAATGATTTCAATGTTGTTGGTTTGATTTCTTTACACGTAGAAGCTACAGGACTTTTTATTTCATATTTTATTTTATTTTCACTCCACCCCTGATACTCTCCTACATTTCTGTCATACCAGACCCACAAAGAGACGCAGAAATGTGTCGTGAGTAAATAAAAAGTGACTATAATTGCAGCTCTGATTCAAACCCGGAGGGAGACATCGACCACGCGGCGTTTATTGACTCTCGAGTCGATGGAGGTCTTTCACTGAGCATCATCATCCATCCTGCGCCCAGAGCCGAGGGTAACCACGGGCACTGCATCACACAGGCCCCGCCCACTCCATACAACAGCCCCCACCCATTCCATATGTGGCAAGCTGGACTTGGCCACTATATTTCTGTCCAGTAGAGGGCGCATTCTGACAGTATAAATAGCCTCGAGTCGCCTCTTTGTTTACCCCTGAACTTCCGTCTCCTGTGTTCCATTGCGCCTGCCTTCTGCTCCAGTGCCGCGGTGTGGCATTGTACCCCATGAATCCTGCTTTTATATAGCTGTGCTGTCCTGTCGCTTTGGCGTCTGGCCGCCCTCGTTGCTGGGGTCCGAGCGTGTCGTAGCCAGCTGTGGGTCTGGGCCTTCAAACCGTCACTCGTCAAGGTTGCGCGCTCAGCCTTTGCTGTATAGCTGGGGACTGGCCACATCGCGGCCCACCGCTGTTTCTACTGTTCTACACTGTTCCTCTGTTTCTTTCACATAATCTCCTGAGTCCTTCGCGACAGGAAATGTGACTAGAATTGTGAAACCTGAGGACTAAACATAACATAACATAATAAATTCAAGTAACTTAATGTCTGTCTGTGCCTCTCAATTTGATTTAACAAACCTGTGCGCCTTAGTGCGCTTTTTATTTTATTTTGGGCAATCTGCCCTGGCATTGCTGGTCTTTTTCTTACTTTTAGTTAATCGTATATTATTTTAGGAGCGCCCATCCGCCTCCACTTGCCACACATACAACAGTTCCCTCCCACTCCATACAAGAGGCTCCGCCCACTCCATACAACAGGCCCCACCCAGTCCATACAACAGGCCCCACCCAGTCCATACAACAGGCCCCGCCCACTCCATACAACAATCCCCGCCCACTCCATACAACAGGCCCCACCCAGTCCATACAACAATCCCCGCCCACTCCATACAACAGGCCCCACCCAGTCCATACAACAGGCCCCGCCCACTCCATACAACAGGCACATTTGGTCCAGTTCTGCTTCTAACACAGCTGAAATAATTTAGTACAGAAAAAGCTAAACCCAATAAAAGTAACTGTCCTGGGTCTACAGCCTCAGTCCTGGATCTACAGCCTCAGTCATGGGTCTACAGCCTCAGACCTGGATCTATATCCTCAGTTTTGGACCTACAGCTTCAGTCCTGGATTTACAGCCCAACTTTAGGAGCGAGACCAAAGCAACTTCCTGAATTGCAACTTCCTGTTTCTTAAATATAAATGATTCTTATTCTGATTATTGCGTTTTCTGTTTTCAACATGACTGCTTCTGCTTTAAGGCCAGATTTACCTCCAGTTAAAGACCATTTTTCCACCAATGCCATGTCATCTGTCCATTTCAGTGAGTAATACTTCTCCAAAATCATGAAACCTTTGGACATCGGCTCACCACTGCAAATGTTGTGACCCATAAATCCTGCTTTTCTTGAGATATGCAGCCCCCGATCGCCGTCTTGCTTTCGGGGCCAATAAAAAAGGAGAAACCCGGGCGTGGACTGACCTCTCTCTGAGACAAACTGCAGCCTGGGCCGTGTTTTAATTGCTTTGAATCCACCTCTGGAGGCGAACAGCGTGTTTTACACCACTGTGGCCCGAGCACCGATTAATAAATAATGTCCAACTGTCGCTACGAGAAAGAAGTGCTTTAAGAGTCAGGTGCAAAGACCGCGCGATGTACGACTATTACTGCAGGAGAGCTACGTTTAACTCACGATATTAGCAACAACAAGAGGACGCATCTGTACATGGTCCTTTAAAGGCAGAGACATGGACTTTTACATAGTTCCCACGTCCAGAGAAGATCCAAACCCTTTCAAACTAATTTATGCAGTACATGTGTATTGTATTTGAGCGCATTATATAGATGCAGGTTTCCTCCAGGTGCTCCAGTTTTGCCTACCACTGAAAACTTGTACCATAGGTGAGGGTTGAATGAGAATGTGACTGTGAGACTATAGATGGAAACACAGCTAAAATATGGTATATTTATTTGTTTTCAATAATATGCTCTGTTCCATTCAAAAAAATAAATAAAATAAACGAATAATAAGCGTACGATAATAATAACAGTAAAGATTTTAGCTGCGTGAATCTGAAACGCTGTCAGTCCCCAGGTCTAGAACTCTGGGCACCAGCAGGAGGCCAGTCCCTGTGCTCCTCAGAGTCCCAGCAGGAGGCCAGTCCCTGCGCTCCTCAGAGTCAGTTGGTTCATATGGAATTATAAAGCCATATGAATCATAGGAAATAATCAGTTATCAAACTTACCCTGCACCACAGAGTTATGAACCAGATCTTTGTTTTTCCCTCTTCCTCCACCTCCCCAGATCTGCCTCCCACTGACGTCTCTCTCTGCACCTGTGAGCTGATCATCTGGAAGTTGCCCCTCGTGTCACATGGGGAAATTAAGAAAAAGGGAACCCAAAATGCATGACTGAAAATCTAATGTAAATTTAACAAAATTCAACTCCAGAATGACAAAAAAAACAAAAATCCAGACCTGAAAAACTAGACAGGACAAACGTGGCAGAGACAATGGACAGACAGCAAGTGGAGAAAAGTATGAATACACACAGGAGACACAGGTGCATCACACCTGGGCGGGACTAATAATCAGGAATCAAACTCAAACTATAAGAGAACAAAAAAAGTAAAATAAAACCGAGGTCGTTTGGACTTTTTTTTTTTAAATAATCCCAAAAAGTCCACACCATGGCCCTCATTTATGAAAGTTGTGCAGAAAAGGGTGTATATTTTTGGTGTATATTCAATTTACGCAAGACTCAACTCGGGATTTATGAACGTGGGAGATACGCACAGATCTGAGCGTACGTAGCGTTTTTATGAAAGTCATGCCTAGAAATATTCGGAAAACGCCCCGTTTTTACGACAGCTCAGGATGGAAGCCGGCCAGAAAGAGTTTGAGCTTCAAAAGGCCTGTTAGTGACACGCACTGAGTTTATATTGAGTTTTATTGTATTATTTTGACAAAAAACAAACAAAAATAAAACCCCGCTATATTATATATACGCGTTTTTCCCTGTTGTCTGGACCCACTGTTGCACTCATCATTTTCGCGTACGCCTCATTTACACCCTGATTTGGCCGTACGCAAGTATGTCTCTCCCACGTCGACCTGGAACTTGCGGCTGCACACTCCCTGTAGATGGACAGTTTATGAGAGTAAGGCTTTCCTTTGCACATTTACCTTTTTATTGTAAATAAACTTTTTTACTTTTTGGACCTCCGCCTCCTGTCTCTGTGCTTTCTTTTACTGAACCAGACTCTCTGGACCCTCGTAATACAAAGAAGAATACATTAAAATATGTGACAAATGAGGTCCTAACTGGTGTTACATGAATGCACTTTTTTACTTGACTTCAAAATGTGAATGTGTTGCCGGTTCCCTTTCAACCCGTTAGCGTACATTAGCATGACTGGTTTTTTATGTGGGCAATGGGGCAGAGTAGCCACTGATGCTAACGTGATCAGTGGAGATGGGGTCTGCTCAGAGATTAATAAAAGATGTGGCAGAGGCCATCGTTCACACTGATTAAAAAGCCTTTTGAATTACACAAGCATCTGAAGAGGATGGAAGCGTCGACTGAGTACTAATAGAAAAATGGAAAAATATAAAACCACGACGTAGAAAGGGACACGGACGCACAGCGGCTCAGAAAACATCATTTATGCAGGAAATGTCAGACTATGAAGCAATTATGTTACGGTGGATTCTCTAACACCTTGTTTTGATGTAAACCTATTCACGGAGAAAAAAGGTGCACGGCAATGGATTATTGAGTTGTCAGTTCCACAAGATCAGATCAGAAAATATAATCGTTTAAACACGGGAAATGCAATAACAACAAACACATAGGGATGACCAATATTGTGAGAGATCTGCTACCATGGATGGACAGGCTGTAGATCCATTACTGAAGCTGTAGATCCAGGCCTGAGGCGATAGATCCGGGACTAAGGCTGTAGATCCAGGACTGAGGCTGTAGATCCAGGACTAAGGCTATAGACCCATAACTGAGGCTGTTGACCCAGGACTGAGGCTCTGGACCCAGGACTGAGGCTGTAGACCCAGGAGTGAGGTTGTAGACCCAGGAGTGAGGCTGTAGAGCCAGGAGTGAGGCTGTTGACCCAGGACTGAGGCTCTGGACCCAGGACTGAGGCTCTGGACCCAGGACTGAGGCTGTAGATCCAGGACTGAGGCTGTTGACCCAGGACTGAGGCTCTGGACCCAGGACTGAGGCTGTAGATCCAGGACTGAGGCTGTAGACCCAGGAGTGAGGCTGTACACCAAAGACTGAGGCTGTTGTTGTAGAATTAAAATGTTGTATACTAATGATTTTCAGTAGTTGTTTGAATACCATGTCTTTGTGCAATACTAAGCCTGGATTTAATGGAATTCAGAGAAGCACCACGGACAAGGCCTGACACTAAAACACATGTGAGGCAATATTGACCTATTGAACTCCCCCAGCGCAGCTGCGTTTACTTAGTCCCACACAGGCGCCTCTGATGGAGGGGGGGCACTGTTTGCTAACCTAATATGGAGAAGGAGATTGATGTCAGACCAAGACCAGACCAGACCAGACCAGACCAAGTCCGAAGTCTATGAACTGGCTGATAGGACACGCCCCTCCTTCCTGCTCTTTTTATATGCTTTGGCTTGAGGCTTGGCCTGAGTCAGCACAGGGCCAGCGAGGGACATGGCTAGTTTAGGAGCTCTCTTGTTGAATATATCTGATTGTAAAGATAAATTAAATACAGATGTTAAACTTGGATATCTTCGTCTGTTTTCTGTATCAAACTTTGAACACGTCAGTCAAATCTTTTTTGACAACAAATGGTGACCCCTGACGTGATTTGATACAGAAAGAAGACGCGAGATGAGCTCAGATATAGGCTGGGTCTGTGTGGGCCTGGGAAATTCTCTCTGCTCTTTGAAAAAGTCGCTTCTAAAAAGGTAAGCAGATGATTTTTTTGAAAATCTGCACATTGTTTTAAATAGAAGAGAGAGAGATTTCGGCTCGACACGACTGCAGCGTGGACAGACCGCCGTGACGGGCGTTCTATCGGACGCGATAGGACAATAGTCAGGTTTTTCGACGTTTTTAAACCTTGAGGGAAGAATGGGTCCCCTCTAAAAAAGAATAAGAAAGTCCACAGAGTTTAGAGTGCAAAAGAGGCAGACCGTTTTAAAGTGCAGAGAGGCACAAGTGTATAGTGAAAATAGGACTAGAATTTTTTTTTTTTTGTAATTTTCTTTATTTAGAGAAACAGGGACAGTGTACAATAAACATTAACCCCAAGGGGAGAGATGCATTGTACCAAGTTATAGCTCAAGAGCTAATTTCCACCCGTAGTCCCTGGGCAGGCTGATGTTATAGTAAAAAACATAAAAACATCATGCATACATGGATAATGGCATTTACATTGATCAAGTTCATAATAGTAAAAGCAAATCTTCACATGCACAACAATCAGATACAAGCTCTTATACACACCTTTCATTTACTCAGGTCTACTCTTTTACAGTAGACCTCAGAACACACATACAGACATACATCCAGTTACATGTGGATGCAAGATTGATTTGACAGGAGCCATTTCTTTGCCAGGCGTGAGAATGTGTAAAAGTTTGTGCTTGTTATCAGCTCTGTAGGCAGCATATTCCACTGACGAGCGGCCACACAAGAAAAAGCAGTTTCCAAATGCTGTCTTTCGCTTTGGTATCCTACATTCGCCTCGCACTGTAGATCTAGTGGCTCGAGTTGTTGTTTCAGAGCCCAAAGAGATGAACGTTTTTAGTGGAGGAGCAGCGGTGTCATGGAGGATCTTATACATCAGACACAGATTGTTATGATTTATCAAATTTTCAAAGCTAAGTAATTTGTATTTTACAAGGATATGACAGTGATGGAATCGTCTGCCTTTTTTATCATGTATCTTTAGAGACGTTTTATATAATGACTCAAGTGGCCTGAGGGCAGATTTACAAGCCTGTGACCAACTTGTCATACAATAAAGAAAATGTGGAACAATCATTGCATTTAGATAGGCTCCTGAGGCCTCGATTGTAAGGGAATTTCGAATGTATCTGAACTGTGCCATATTAAATTTTATTGTATTTGATAACTTTTTTATGTGCTTTTTAAAGCCTAAATTTGGTTCCAATATGACACCTAAATATTTTACCTGCTCTGAATTTGTAATGATTTGTCCATCAATTAAAATCTCAGGGCAATTTTGTATTTTATGACGATTTGTAAAAAACATCGAAACAGTCTTATCTAAATTTAAAGTAAGGCATGAGTTTTTCAGCCACAGAGAAACTTTCTTCATCTCATTAGTCAGTTTTAGAGCAACTTCTTCCGCAGTTTTGCCATGTGCATATAGCACCGTGTCATCAGCATACATAATAATTTTACTCTTAGAGACAGTTGGCAGATCATTTATGTATAGTGTAAACAGCAGGGGGCCCAGAATGGAACCTTGTGGCACTCCCATGCTGCAAGGTTTTAAGGGTGATTTTATATTGTCGACTGCAACACATTGTTGTCTGTCATTAAGGTAAGATTGAATCCATGCTATTGTATTTTTGTCAAGAGAAAAATTAGATAGTTTGCCGATGAGAAGCTGGTGATTAACTGTATCAAAGGCTTTTCTCAAGTCCAGTCAAATCTGATTAATGAGGAAGAAAAGGAGCCAATTGGCTGTAAATACGAGTTTCCATGTGGAGAAATGATCAGTTATGGAAGTTTTTCTCTTATTCTGATGTAATGTTTCAATAGTTACAGAGGTATTACGAAAAAGATCCGGCTGTACCTAGTGATGCATTAGTCATGTAAGCAAATTGTAATGTTTTCCATTACTGACGTATTTAAATAAATGTAAAGTGTCGTTTGACGTGAGAAAAACTTTTACCACTGATTAAGACCTTGTCACGATAAAAACGAGGAAAATGGAGCTAACAGGAGGAAGTATTCCAGACGTCCATGTTTTCCTTTGTTTGGGAGGCCCCTCAGCCCCCTCCCCTTCCTCTTTCTGTCTGCTCTCTCTCTCTCTCTCTTTCTCTCTCTCTCTCTGGTGAAGACAGAACTATTACCAAATATATATATTTTTTTGTAGAAAATTACATTTATACACACGATAATGTTACTGACATGGAGTCATATGATCACAGAACTTTGAGTTAGATTATAAAGAGGCATTATTTTATTTTTATCTCCAAGGCGTCTGGACAAGTTTTTTTCCCTACATTTTGGTGATATAAAAGTTAGAATGATCTTAGAGAGCACTATACTTTTGGAAAAAATAGGGCTTAGGATAGCAGTTGAATGCAGAATTCGGTTTTCAGAATCTAATGTTTAATGTTAATATTAATTATTTCATAGGTTTATTTAGATTTGTAATTAATCATTGGTTTTGTATGGTAATTAACACACTTGTTTGTGCTTCTTGTTTGTCTGTTTTTTTCTGAGGAAAACTTCTGTCTGTTTCATTGGCCAAAATCGTCCCCGCCACAAGCCTCAACGGAGCGTCTACTAAGATGGACCATCAGCGTCTTCCCAGACCCACAGGGGGGCAGCAAAGACAGCAGCATCGGCTGCAGCAGCTAACAGGAACTCTCGAAGAAGACTTCTCCGGCCTCCATTCCATGGAGAGGAACCGGACTTTTGCACAAACCGAGTGGAGTTATGTGCACGAAGAGGAACGGTGTGAACCGAGCAGAAGAGCACGACAACACATTTGTGTGCGTCAAAAATGAGACAAAGAAGACATGAAAGAAAAAGACATTGCAAGGAGAAGAAAAAGATTGAAAGAAGAAGAAAGTGATTGAAAAGAAGAAGAAAGACATTATGAGAAAAAGTTATCGGAAGAAAAAAGAAAGTGATTGATTGAAAGAAGAAGAAAAAAGGCATTGAGACAAAGACAGTGGACACCATGAGACAAAGACAATTGAAAGACACCATAAGAGGAGGACTGGAGGGCTAAATGAAACAGACAGACGGTAATATACAGACAGGCAACAAACGCACCAAGACATACAGGACATTTAGGTCATATTTACACATTTAGGTCATACGTTCAAAACACTACATTTAACTGCATGAATGATTACAAGACAATCGTCAAAATTATTAGACTCTTACTTTAGCATGAAACGCAAGGAGATTAGAACAGCAGTATATTTGTGCATGATTTAGATGAGTTTTATTATTAAAACTATTATTGTCATTTAAAGTTATAGTCGCGGAGAAGTTTAGAATTATTGAGTTTTGACTGCATGATCTTGGTAATACGGATATTTAAAGCAGTGTTTTCAACCTCTGAACCGTAGCTCGTTAATCATTTAAAAACAATCACATGCACAGATGAAACTGGTGCTAGAAAGAGAACTGCAGCGTTTGATGGACGCTGCATTTAGTACAAAATGGTTTGTTCAGACAATTAAAGTTTGAAAAATGATTTAAAGCATTTCTAAATCTTGGCTAAAGGTGATATTGGATCATTTCTGATAACACATTAACGCACCACGGTCCACTGGTGGAAAACACAGATGTAGAGACATTTTATGAAATCTTTTATGACATGTTTCTCTTCCAAATAGCTAAATTAGAAACAATTAGGACAATTACGTCTTTGATACAACTGTTGGCAGTTTATCTGAGACATGATTGGTGCAAGTACATCAACACACGTAGAATAATAGTCTTTTCTCCACATGAACGTGAAACAAAGGTGAAGTATTAAAGTTTGAAACTAATTTACATTTTTAATGAATCCGAACTGGCTTTACAGAAAAAAGGGAAAAACATTTTTAGCGCGTGCACGAGTTTTTTTAAGTAACAACAAGAGCTCATAAAAAATATAGGGGACACAGTCTGTGAGAAGCCCGAGTAAAGACCACGTGGTTTAAACACTAAAGTTGGAAATGGATCCTTGTAGGAAAAATCTCCTAAAGCTCTGCATATTCTGCAGGCTCTGAAAGTTGCAACAATAAAATAGCTCATGAGACAATTGTAATTGGACATGGAAAAATATAACAAAGTTAAATTACAGGCCTCCTGTGTTGTCTATATGTTTGTGTGTGTTATATGTTTGTGTATGTTATATGTTTGTGCGTCATGTCAAGTACACTACGTTGACCTTAACAAACTCTGGACCAATATACTAACGTGGGGAGTCGGTGTGTTGTGAGTGTGTTGTGAGTGTGTTGTGAAATGAGGAGTGAACGAGGAGTGCTGAACGGAATCATGGAATAACAAATGTTTTTGTAACCCAGGTGACAAATCCTGCTAGTGTTTTCCCCTTTGAATATACCACTGCTTGGCCTACTGCTTGCTCCACCCATTAGCCAATCAGATCCCTTCTAGCCAATGCATGGTTTTATTGGTTAGAGGAAAGCAGGTTCAGGAAGTGCTGTGGGGGAAGCTGTGTAGGGAGTGGCTGCAGGTGTGTAGTGTGCTCACTTTACTGTTTGATGCCTTTGTGTTTTGTTTGTTTGACGTTTATTGTACAAACTTGCCTCATTTAGGAGCCTTCTATTTGCCAAAGAATAGTGATCAGCTCCCTTGTGAGGAGGAATACAAGGAATTGGTGAGTGTAACTTATTTCACACTGTAGCATAGCCATTTCTGGCCACATCCATTTTGTATTAGTGGAGTGGTTACCATGTGCTTTATGCAAGCAGCTTTTATGCCTGTTCTGTCCATTAGTAATGCTTTGCTTTTACTTATGTTATTTAATGATGCATTCATTGTTTAAATTGGACTGTTTATTGAATGTTCATTGAATGTTTGATTTATACTGTTTAATGACTACAGCTAGTACATTATGTTTATATACACTGTGAATATTTATATACTAGTACTGATATGGTTTTTAACCCTTTGATAATGATGGATTATAGTACAACCTGTGCTGTATTGTAGAATTGTGTGCACACTGGAGTTTAACTATTTAGTTAGCTTTTGATTTATTTGAGCTTTGGTCCTGTTCTACAGGCCAGGTTTTGACCCTGATGGCGAGCTGAAGGACCAGGCCTAGAGCCTACAGAGCCCACTGGATCTGGAGTCGCATGTTCGCATCTCCCCTGCTGGCCGGTAGGGGGCTCCTTGCAGCCCACAAACTTTCTCCCCACTTTGCACGGAACTTTTGCAATCCACTCATCCACATCTCACAAACTCTTGTGCACCGCCTCCCTCTGTCCAACTGGTCAAACCCAGAGTGGGTTATTGATGAACTGTGCCGCGGGCTGAGAAACTGTTTTGTTGAAGTCTATCACTGGTTGCTTTTGTGAATACTGTGAAAACCGTTTCTATACATTGTACTTGTGCAGTGCCGAATGAATATTGATTTGAAACACGTGTTACCATTGAATGGCCATTCACTGATTTTTGGGTATATGTTTTGTGTGTCACTGTATTGTTTGTCAATTTTGTCCTTTGTTAATACATGGTAACAACCAAACTTATTCAGTCTCCTGCCACTCCCTCCTTGAGCCAAATCTAGACTTCTGACTACTAGCCTAATACAACTTTATTACATTACTATTATTTTCTTATAACACAGTAAGTACTAAGATTTTGTAGATTCTTGTTTGTTCTAAGATTTTGTAGATTCTTGTTTGTTCTACTTAGATTATATATTATTTTATGACACAGGGGTTACAACTAACATTAGTAATATTAGACATACATCCATTTTTTATTTGGCATGCTATTCATAATTGTCTCCTGTCATCTAATGATTTACAAGCAAGCTAGGAGTCCTTGCTATAAACAAAATGAGGAACGAAATAAACCTATGAGGTCCAGAACAAGGAGTTTCCTTACACAAGAGTTCTTCCAAAAAGGTCATTCCAGCTATGAGGTTCACCCACCACCCAAGTACATTATCAATTTGTGGGAAACACTAACAGCAGAAGAAACATGACTTACCACTAGTGTTGTAAGATCAGGGGCCGTATTCCTAAAGATTCTTAGTGCTAAAAGTTGCTCCTAGTGGCCAAATTCTAAGAATTTTCTTAGAATCTTGACCAACTCTTAGAATTTCCCCTAAAAGTGACGAGTAGCTCCTAGTTAAGATAAAAGCTATTCCTAAAGAATCCTAGCTCTTAAGAGTGCTCCTAAGGGGAGATCCCTTAAGAGTTGAGAGGTGGACTTTTAGCGACTTAAAAGTTCCCTAAGAGCTCAAAATGGTGGACGGTGGAGACAGGAGAAATATTCTATACACTGGATGACAGTGAATCAGTGAAACGCTACAGATTGAGTCGAGCAGGAATTATGCTTCTGTAATATTTAAAAGTCAATCATGTGACCAGCTTCTTATAGGCTGGTCAGCAATAACAACTCATCCATTTTACCCTTGTTACACAAAAGTAGGTAGAAATGGTGAAAGTTGAAAGAGAGAAAATAACCAGCATGGTAATAATAAAAGCAAGTAAATGTAACTATTATTGCGTTAATACTGTACAAGTGGGCCTACATTTTCACACATTCAGTACGAATGAATGAATACTTTATTTTGAGCCATGGCAAACAAGAAAAAAGGACAAAAACAAACAAAACAACAACAGAAAAGAAGTACAAATACAGTTTTGTTTTATTAACAACAATCCAGCTCAAAAAGGAGTGAGAGAGGTTAAGACTTTTAAACTCCCTTGTACTTGATTTGTACATTGTATGTATAATATGTTTGTATTAATATTGTTTCCTTAATGCCTTATACGTCTGTTAGTATCACAGCCTTTACTAATCCTAACGTTATCACTATCATCATTTATCCATATACTATTTATAATAATAATTTTCTTTTTCATGTATATTATATATAGAGTAATATTTAAATTGTATGTATATATACATAAATATATATATATTATATATATATGTATATATATATAATATAAAATTATAAGTGCTCATGATATATACGTACTATGTATTTGTTAGAAATTGGTGCTGAGCAAGCTCTGATGATGTGGTGTAAAAGTCTATCTTACTATTCACAGTATTTATGCACCATTGATATATCTGACTTTATAGCGTTTGGTTATTATTTACAATAACACAGTATTCCTAAGATTAGATTCCATGATTGAGTTTGTCCATTTTAGGGCCCTTATTTTGCCCATTATCATCAAAAATATGTTTTTACTAACTTTTAAGATCAACCAATCACAGCGTCTGAAATGATGACTCATACCTAGCAACGGGGTCGGCCACGCCTCCTCACTAAGATAAAAGTTGTTGTCAATTCCTTGCTCAGAGTTCTCTAAGAGTGTTCTGGAATAACTTTTAAGCTAAGACTCCTAGCTAGGAGTTTTTAGAGTAAGATAGGAGCTCTCTGAGAGGACTCTTAGAATCTTTAGGAATACGGCCCCAGATATGTAGAATCGAGCAAGTAGGCCTGTGAATGAAAATAAACAGCAATTAGTGAAGTGCAAGCTTAGCCAAAAATATGGTGGTCCCTCATTTATCCCAAAATACAAGTATAGCTAACTTTCTTTATTACATTAATATTATCATACGTCTTAAAGCTGTAAAATCCCTCAGTTCACTTATGCCTGGTGAACACTGCCTTGATTAGTGTTGATTAGACCTCACATCACAAGCGTGGGGAAAATCCTGAGCGGGTCACCTCAAAATTGTTCTAAAAATAAATCCCCAAAAGAGCGAGACCGCGAAAGGTGAACCACGTTATAGCGAGGGACCACTGAATATCTAAGGAGATCAGTTGAAAGCCATGTCTAATAGATGTGCTATGAAAAAAATAATTTTAATTGGGAATCATAGAGAATTAACTTAATCAATTCAAAGTAGAACTTGCACCATTTGGATGATCAAGTCATGTGGAAGGGCGTGACCGAATCATGTTCAAAATAATGTGATAGGATCATGTTTAGAGCTTGCTGCCGGCTAAAACTTGAGAAAATACTCACAATATGCAACTACTTTATAATAACCCCCCAAAAAACATTACCTGAACTATAGTAAACGCCCCTTTGTCTATATTTGTGATGGAAGGAAAAGATTAAAATTCAATTACATCAGATACTGTTCATAGCTAAATCACAGGACATGGAATGACCGCGTGTTATTTTAGCAGTAAGCTAACCTAACATTCGATTCTTCCAATTAACTTTTCCCAAGATCATTCACAGCTCACTAACATTATTTGCATCAAATCACAAGAAATGCAAGCGTTTTAAAGCAAGACTAAAGTACCCACCATCATTTGTAACTCAACTAGCCGGCAGAGATGATAGCTAAGCTAACGTTAGCTAGAAAGCGCAATAACAATTACTTTTCAACATGGTGTTGAAAAGTATAACAGATTGCTGGAAATGACTTACGAATAAGTGAAATGGACCAACTTACTTTTTTCAGAATAGTGGTTGTCTCTAGAGCAGAATGAATGGACTTGACTCTGTACTGGAGCGCAGAGTGGCACGACGTCGGCTGAGGTGCGTGATTCAGGGAGGAGGGTCGGGCCAGCTGTGGGGGCGTTTCCGTTGGACTACAAATACGCCTTAGTGGGGGTTACTGTAAAGTTTCAACAGCCAATCACCAATCAGTATCAAAATACGCTTTCAAAATAACCAGCAACACGGAATCTTGGTTGAACCGCACGTGAAAGTCACAGCGAAGGTGTAACTACGTGTGTTCTACATGTCCGTAAGTATAACTTGTTTTAAGCAATTGCATTCTTTCCTAATCCAACCATAGAACTAACGCAATGCTAACCGTAAGTAGTAATCAAAAGTATGCATTCAAAGTTGAACAATATCGGTGACAAGGCTGTTGGCTACACTTACTTAGCCATGCGGTCATTAGCGTTGGTTTGCTGCTACTAAACAATTTCACAGTTGTTTCTTCATCACAAATCATGTAGCGCTTGTGTAGTGTAGATACTCAAACAATAGCGCCATTCGCAAATGTTTTATTACTTTATTTGTCAAAACAAGTAATGTAGCATGATCATAATTCATACGGTTCTTTTGTTTTAAGGATCATTTGTCAATATTTCGCAGCGGAACGATGCTCCGACCCCAAGTGCCCTCTACTGCACTGTCCCTTTTGTCCGAATTATAAGGGGGATTTTGCGAGGGTGGAAGTGCATATACAAAGCCACCAGAAGACTGTGGTACGTTACGGAGGTATGATGTATTTGCTTGGTTATTACTACTTTTGAAGATGATGATGCAAAAGCTATAATATATCACATGTAGTAAATTAATATTATGTTAAGTTGATCGAGAATGATTATTTTGTCACTTTTTTTCACTAACATGAATCTGGTCATTAAAACTATTGCTATTTAGGGCCCATTATTTGATTTAGTTTCATGTTGGCCACTAGAAAATTTTATTTATAAAGTAAAATTGCCAATACATGTAATGAAAAGTTATTCTTAAATTTTAAAACTCTTATGTGAAAAACGTTTCTACTGATCTCAAAATGCTTTGCATATGACATCAAATTTTCAAACTATACATGAAATGTTTTCTATATTGTTTACTAGAAGAACTATGAGTAATGAATGCATATATTTTTCCTACAGACGTTGCCATTTATATGTGCAACTGGGGCTACAGAGGTGGTTCTCACTTCCACTGCTGTTTCTGTTCAAATACATTTCCGAGGAGAAAGGCAATCCTAAAACACCTTAATACCTGCCTGTCCCAGAACCAGCCACCACTGCCCACTCTGCCCCAGAACCAGCCGCCTTTGCCACAGGACCAGCTGCCTCTGCCCGCTCTGCCCCACAACCAGCTGCCTCTGCCCGCTCTGCCCCACGACCAGCTGCCTCTGCCCGCTCTGCCCCACGACCAGCTGCCTCTGCCCGCTCTGCCCCACGACCAGCTGCCTCTGCCCGCTCTGCCCCACGACCAGCTGCCTCTGCCCGCTCTGCCCCACGACCAGCTGCCTCTGCCCGCTCTGCCCCACGACCAGCTGCCTCTGCCCGCTCTGCCCCACGACCAGCTGCCTCTGCCCGCTCTGCCCCACGACCAGCTGCCTCTGCCCGCTCTGCCCCACGACCAGCTGCCTCTGCCCGCTCTGCCCCACGACCAGCTGCCTCTGCCCGCTCTGCCCCACGACCAGCTGCCTCTGCCCGCTCTGCCCCACAACCAGCTGCCTCTGCCCCAGAACCAGCCGCCTCTGCCCCAGAACCAGCCGCCACAACCCAGAACTCGCAATTCCACTAATTTGAAGAGGGTACAGTGCACCATTTGTAATGTTGACCTCAGAAACTGTCTTCAGGTAATCATGCAGTTTGGGAAATGTTCTATTCAATTAATGTTTTTTGTCATCTTCACAATTTCAGACACATACAGCTTTGGGGCGGGCAATTGAGACGTGGGAGCTGACCTCAGGACAGAAATATCCAAACAAGAACACACTTATTCATGCATACCTTCACTTTGAAGCACTGTCAGACCATAGTTATGATTTTCACTGTGCACGCTGTGGTTATTATCCACCTGTTGTGGTCATGGATTTGCACAAGAGCTGTGTCTTCAGTTTGGCAGGTAAGGTCAGTGTGTTATGTTCTGTGTAAATAGTGATGATCTTTCAATGATCGCAATTCAAAGGATGCAAAAAAAGAAAGGAATTGTAGTTTCTATAGTTCACACTGCTCAAAGAAGCAATGCTATGTGCTCTTTTCATGGTTTTCTATTAGCGCTATGTGCTCTTCGTACGAATTGTTAAGTTTTCATGGTCTCTAAAGTGCTAGTAAGTGACAATAAATTACTGTATATATTAGTAGGTCAAATTTACGTGCACTCATATTATTTGAGATTGACAGCTGACATGCTTATGTTAAACATTTGCAGTCAGTGACTGCATTGAAGATGGGCGTTTCCAATATTTAATTCCAGCTTTGTGAGAGGCTTTTGCTATGTAAAAAAAAAATGCAAAGACTGATTCTTGGAATAGATCAATTGTACTCTTGTTTAATTTGTAGTCAGTGAATTGGAAAACCCACCGGATGATTACAATGGGAAGGTAGACATTGAGGAGTTCTGGAGCTCTATATGTTTGGAGAGAATTGCCCGTGGTTTTGTCCCAAGTATATCTTTTATTTATAATACTATGTCATCTTCTACTGCTTTTTTATCTTTCAGGTGACAGGCAAAATCCATTCTTGGTTAAACCATCATACCACAACTGGGCCCCTTGGATTGGACCTCATACTCGTGCATCTAAAATGGTGCTTATGAAAAACTCCACAAAACGAGGCAACAGCAGGAGTACACAGAGATGGACATAACTGAGGACAGGCTGATAGATGAAATATCAAATTTGAAGGTTTAACTTTTTTTTTTTATTATTTATGTCCATTTGTTCTTTTTCTAGGATTGAATGTAATATTTACTATGTAAATCTAATTTGCATTATAGGTTCATGCCATCCGGAAACTCTGCACTGAGTGCAAAGTAGATTCCAAAGGATCAAAAATGGAGTTGATCATGCGTTTGCGAAAGGAAATGGAGACGAGAAGCAAATATGATAAAGTATTTCAAAAAGTTTGGGGTGCATCAGGTAATTAACTTGTACACGGTACTGTGTCCTTTTTTTCTTATTCACATTGTATTTTTGCACCACAGGAGGCTGGGCAGTGATCATGTGCCCATGTGGACAAGTGTTGTCCATAAAATTCAATATTAGGGCAGAAAGTCCACGCGACTTTACTGACTTATTGCTTTCTTGGAAACATTTACCAAACATTTGCATATATGACTTTGCAAGGGGCCTAGCTGTACATGCCAATCTCAGAGAGCCGAGTAATGTCCCTTTCAGCCCACATGAGGGAAGACTGCTTGACCCCAGCCCTGAAAACATTGAATGGGCTTCCAGTGGGGGCACTCTGAGTTTACCCTGGCTGACTTCCAAGAAGAACCTCCCAGACCCGAATGGGCATCCAGTGACGGGATCACAAGAACATTATTGCCTTTATGACATCTTCCATGAAAAAAACACTAAAGATCCCACTGATGTCCTCCGCAAGATAGGGCTTGTCAGTGAACTTGTTGGAAAGATAAACAGCCAAGTTGCGGAACAGTTATTCTCGATCATGAAAAAAAAACAATTATTATAGAACATGTATTTGCCTTCTGCACATGTGTTCATGATGCGGAATATAATACACCATTACAATGTTCGTCGAAACAAGACAATCCTACAGGAATTGAAACATCTTGTGTCTCAGGAAGTCCCACTTACACTCAGCAAGTTGGGACAAATGCACTTTGATCTGTCCTCTTTGACTACAATGAGTGAGCCTGCCCAAGGTTCAAATGCATCCCCACCAAGAAAACGCAAGTACTTTAAATCTATGCGTATTTTGCACATAATGCTGCCAATTTCTATATTCTCTCTTCATTTGAATTAGGCTCACGTATGACCACAGGGGTTGAGTCCTCTGAACATTCATCCACAGTGCCATGTTGGCAAGAACCAATACATGAGAGACTCTCTGCATTGGCAAGTCGTTCTTAATTTTAAGGCAGGAACTTTATTATTATTTTTTTGTGGAATAAACCACTATCTTTTTTCTGTATTTCACCATAGTTGGACTATGTATTAGCCCAGGATGGTGACCCAGTTGAGCCATTTCACCTGGCCAACTATGTTGATGTTAAAAGGTCTGACTTTTGGACTCTGGGCTTGGAGAGAGAGGTGGAAGCAACGGTAAATCTTCAATGCTCTATTTAACGTTGCAGTAAGAGTTAACACATTGTGCCCTTTTTAGATTGCAAATATGTGTTTCGATGAGATTGCCAACATTGCAAATGCCAAAGTAAGATGAACATGTCATCGTAATTTTTTGGAGTGTTTTATTTACAGTTAGCAAATCTGTCATGCATTTGTTTGAAAGGGCATAGCCACCATGGCAATGAGTGCTTATGTGGTGGTG
Organism: Knipowitschia caucasica; assembly: GCA_964034765.1. Taxonomy (NCBI): domain Eukaryota; kingdom Metazoa; phylum Chordata; class Actinopteri; order Gobiiformes; family Gobiidae; genus Knipowitschia; species Knipowitschia caucasica. The sequence continues at coordinate 19,213,233 of OZ035841.1, read as the reverse complement.
ACCTGGCTTCCACCATATGCAGACACTCCCACAGATGGAATGATTGTGAGCTATTATTTAATAGACAGCTTTCACCTTGTATCCCTTAACTTTATGTAAAACAAGTTGTTTCTTCAGAGTGACTTTGCAAACAAAGATGTGGTCTTCCTCCCCGCGTGGCAACCTGGGCACTGGACCTTGTGTGTGAGTAATCTTGTTTTTAGAATGTACTTCTTACAAGTCTGCATGTGAATGTGTACAAGTCTGAGAGAAGGGTGAAAGGTTTCATTTTTTCTCTCATCCTAATTTCTTTATGGTACAGTACATTTCAATATTGCTATCTTTAGTGCTACACGGTGCTAATCTTGTAGAACTCTGAATAGACCTTATTTCCCCATGTTTTATAGTAAAAAATTATACATTTTCTCTTCCAGAGATGGATTAACCAATTTAAACATTACGCATGTGGTTATGAGAACCATGTTGTGAAGTTCAAAGTATAAATGTTTGTGATTTGGGTCCTTAACCAACAATGTCTTGCTCCTCTATGAAATGAAACGTGACAGGTTCTCAAACCAAAACGGAGGAGTCTGACCTTTTATGACTCCAATGACCCTACTGGCTTTGGAGATGGCCGCTACCTAGATGTTTTCAGGTTTTTCTAAGACATCAGAATGCTGGTTCATTTGTTCATTTGCAAAACTCTTGTGGCTTGAAGCAGTAATTATCAACTAGGGATGTAAAAAACTATGAATTTTCATGACCGACCACCGAGCCTCATTAACCGGTTGAAACCGGTTAACCGCGTAGTTTAAAATAGTCCACGTTCTTTGAAATAACAGCCATTTCGAGCCGCGTACTTTTCATAAGTGCAGCTGAGCGTTCTAATGGATCAGAGCTGAGACAGCGGCGCCCAAACGCGCAACAGCTCCGGCACCTTTGCGCACAGAGAACTGCTTTTTTAATCTTCCCATTCTGCTGTGCTGCGGGTTAATATACCAAAACTTTCTAGCAGCAAACGACGGCTCGTTCACATGGTCAGAGCAGCGAGTGACGAGCCGCGTCTCACAGGTCTTCACAAAAGTTTAAATACAAGTGATGTGTGTGGAGCTGATCCCGAGGACCATAAACACAAACATGTTCCATGTGGTTTGACTAGAGCCGTGTGTTTGCGCGAATCCTTTGGGCTCCGTGACACAGAGGAGCGCGACAGACCGGTATGTGTGTGTGTATATGTATATGTGTGTATATGTGTGTGTGTGTGTGTAAATGTAAGCTCCAATGTAGTTCTGACCCGCGCCAGTGTGCAACTTTGACGGTAACAGAGGGGAGAGATGATGCGTGTGGATGTTACGTATGGAGAGGGGGAAAGTGTGTGTGTGGGTGTGTGTGCGCGCGCGTGCGTGTGTGCATATGTGGCGCGTGCGGCATGAGAGTCGTCCCGGAGTTTATAATACATGGGCGCACACAGCTAGATACAGACCCGCTCGTCACACCGTGCAAATAGGGCTTAAAATAGCGTTATTAAGCGACCTCCCCTCTCCCCTTTTTCTCTTTTTCAACCGACAGCTTTGACCGGTTAACGCTGTGACGGTCAACCACCGGTTAACCGGTCGCCGATTTACATCCCTATTATCAACCAAAAGGTGTAACTGACACCTCTGCAAATGCATAAAATGCCAGTCTCACAATTTCTTTTGTTTCAGATCTTTTGAAATATTAATCTGTAACTTTGCAAATACTGCTTCTTGAACAGAGTTGGGAGTATGGTAGTTCTGTTTTAGACTATACTTCCATTATTAATTTTTTTTTTTTTTTTATACTTAAGATGAGTTCATATGTTCCCTGTGTTCAATGCATGCATTTTAACTATTTGGTGATACTCCCAGGTTAACATTTTCAATACCAGTAACTAATGCTAGTTTGTTTTACAGTTCCATCGCTTTTGCTATAGCACGAGAAGAATGGACTGTTCACTTCTTGTCTGATCATGAGGCAAGTCTTCGGCATATGAGACTTTAGTTTTCAAGCATTCCATTTAGTTTTTTGTAGTATGACCCAGGTTACGAAGATTGACATTTGAAGTGCCTGTCACTATGACTTGATGTTTATTAACCAGATGATCTTAATATTATTTACAGGGCACATCACATCAGCATCTGAGCAACAGCTGTGGGGTGTTCATGCTGATGGCGAGTTTGTAGCTTTAATTGAGATTTTGCAGTAGAATAATTCTAATTGGCAGCCTATTTTCATTTCAGTATGCTTTGTATGAAGCGCTGGAGATGCCTCATGACTTTCGCGAAGTGAGTTTTCTATAATTATACAAAGTATATCTTTAAGCAGGTACTGTATAATGTAATACTCAGAAATGTTGCACTTTGCCTTTAAGTTATTAAAGAACTTAACTTTACAGGAACACATGCCAACCATCAGAAGGTGGTGGTGTGCTAAACTTCTGCATAAAGTCCCTGTGGAGAGGTATATCAGATGAAGTTTGTGGTGCTTAACCATGTCAATCAATATGCTCATTTGTCCCTCAGCTATCCTGGAGGATCAGGGGACGTGCCAGCTGCTGAGGACATGAAGCCACACTTGCCTCCTGAAATTGTGGACAAAATAATTCGGTTGAGCCTGGAAAGTGACACAACAATGTTGGAGTGCCTTAACAGGGTCTCCAAAATGTTTAGGACTCTTGTGAAGCGCTATTGTCCACTCATACATATTAACAGGTCAACAGCAGACGATCTGGGCATCACTTCAGAGGTCTCAATCATACCTGTACACAGGATATGTGAAGTGGCAGGCCATGGCAGTGGGCTGGTAATGCGCCTGGCCCATCTGTTCTCTGGGGATAAATGGCTTAAAGGGCATTTGCAACTGGAGCACAAGGGTTACGGTAATTAATGCAACCATCTTGTTTTCACACTTAAATGTTGTAATGAATAATATCAAATTGATAGTTAAAAAATAATACGGTGGACCACTGTGCACCTGTAAAGACGGTAGCTCACGAGTACCACCAGGAGGGAACATTTCTCGGTAGACGGTAAAACCCATAGATATATCTTTATTTTAAAAGAACTGTCTATCATCAAGAACAGCATTGACATAGTTCTTATTTTGAATATCTTATTTTGAAAAACCGAATGAGATCGGATGTGTTCAGCAGCGAATTAAGAACGAGGAGGCGTTTTTGTATTTGAAGAGGGTGTTCCTGTAAGCACATGAACGTCCCTTTTAAGCTGCTGGCCGGATGATATTGGACTCAGGGGAAAGTGTGTTGGGGGAGGGGGTGGGGGACTTCCGGTGATCAAAATACAATTTAATCCTTTCCAACTAACGTGAAAAATATAAATATATTGGCGACTCTCTAAAAACATTTTAAATCTACTTAATGTCATTATATTCAACTCAGGAATACAAATCAATTGTGTTACATTTATTAATTATATTATATAAAGTTGAAGACCTGCTAAAATCCTTCTTTTCAGTGTGGACAAGACACGCCTGACTTCCTCCTGAGTCACGGTGAAGGTACCTTGATTGAAACACTCAGGGAATACAGTAGGACAGGCATCAGCGGATTCAAAGCGACAGTAGAACGTGTTCAGCTCGTTTGGCAGAGCTTGGCCGACAGATGCGATTTTCCCAGCGCTAGGTTTCCACGATGTGATGGCTTTACCGTTCCACATGCGCCGAGGGTCATCTTCCTCAAAATAACTCTTTAACCTGTCCCCGTAACTGCGCTTTGCAGATTTAATAGAACGTTTCAATGAGTAACAGTATCATTTGATTGAAACGCTAACGCACGCTCATGAAGTTTCAGTTTCACTCCCGCGTTCATCCAAGGGTTTTGACTAAAATGTTCTTTGATGACCTTCTGTGGGACACAGCCGTCAATACAGAAGCGTATGTATCCAGACACAGCATCACAAAATTCATTGACGTCCTCTGACTGAAACACAGACCAGTCCGTAGCATCAAAACAACCTTGTAGCTTCATGCTAGCCTCCTCAGACCAACACTGCACAGTGCGAGAGGTTGGTTTATGTTCCCTGCTCCTCTGAGTATACGAAGGAAGAAGGAGAACAGAGGAGTGGTCAGACTTTCCAAAAGGAGGTCTGAGACTGGACCTGTAAGCTCCCTTCACGTTACTGTAGCAGTGATCCAGAACATGTGCTCCTCTTGTAGCTTGAGTCACGTGTTGGTAAAAGTTCGGGAGTACAGTCTTTAAATTACATTTATTGAAATCCCCAGCAACAATGATGACTGCGTTAGGATGAGCAGACTCATGTTTGTGAAGGATCTGGCTCAGATCCTGTAGGGCTACTTTGTAATCCGCACGTGGGTGAATGTAAACAGCACATAAAAATATCACTGAAAACTCACGGGGAAGATAAAAAGGGCGGCAGCTCAAGACCAGGCATTCCAGATTGGCAGTACATGTTTGGTTCACGATGCGAGTGTCCGTGCACCAGCGCTGATTAATAAAAAAGCACACACCTCCGCCTCTGGCCTTGCCCGTGGTCTCCTTCACTCTGTCCGAGCGGTGAATCCCGGGGGCTGAACAGCAGAGTCCGGGACGTTCGAGTGGAGCCACGTCTCGCTGAGGCAGAACACAGCGCAGTCCCGGGCCTCGCGCTGGCTCTGGACCCGACACAGGAGCTCGTCCGTCTTGTTGGGCAGAGACTGGACGTCGGCCAGATAGATGGAGGGCAAAGGGGTCCTGGAGGAGCGGCTACGAACGAGCAGACCGCCTCGCCTTCCCTGGTGTCTGCGCCTCCTTCGCCGACTCGAGGTGCCCAGCTCCACACCGCGGAGAGAACGCGGAGACGCCCAGTCCCCTCGCTCTGTTGGCGGCCACCGCCGCGGCCCGCCTGCCGTGCTCCACGGGCCTCTCGAGTGGGACACTCGAGGAAGTTTGTGCACCTCAGTCCAGGTAAAACGAGTGACCCGTCACCCGCGTGATCCCGAATGTGTAGAAGTGTTTGCCGATCATATTTCACTGTGGCAAGTGAATCCCAGACGAAAAACAACAAAACACAGATTGTGCGCACCTGCGGCGCCCTGACACGGCGCCATCTTGCTAGTCCTCATCTCTTGGTACACGACTGATCCAAGTATCAGGATCCTCTGCACAGGTGTTTTATTGTAAATAACTGTACACGTTTATACTAATAATGTCTTATGTTTGAACTGTACGACCTGCCCGTGCACAAAAATCCTCTTTCTATTGTGCAAGTAACAGAACAAACATTTTGATATTATCAATGTATGAATTATACAGTATCAACATTTGTTATGTAAGTATGTAACCACAATTTTTAAATCGTTTTGTTTTGTAATTGTTGTTGGCATTATACACATTTCCCAGGGACAACAGCTGAAAACTAGCTTTGCAGCTAATGCTTACACATTTACAGAAATGTTCATTAATGTGTAATGTCCCTGTCAAATAATCTAATAATAGTATTGAAATAATCCATGTCCATAATTGTGTCCATTGGTTTGTTGCCAGAGCAGTAAACAATTGAACGAGTTCTGCAAATGTATAAATCATATGTTTGGTGCATTGTGTCGACACAAATCATTTGTGTGATGTATTAGGAAGTAATATTTGCGTGGATATTTCATATTCCATATTTCTCTCTTTCAGACCCGAGTGTGTCTCTGCCACAGCTGATCTCTTCTCTCCAAAAGCCTCTCCTTCTCCCCCTCTCGGACCTGCAGCTCTGCTCAGACCAGCACCAGAACTGCCTCTGCCTTCGATCCAAGTCCTCCAACACTCAGTGGCTCTTTTTTTCTGACCACAATGAGCTTCGACTAATCAGGCAGGAGTTGATAAAACTCCTTCAGGTAAATACTTCTTAAGACGTTCATTCTGTTTTTACATGCCGTAATCATACTTGAAAAGGAGCAATATATAGATCTCACTCTAACATCAATGCCCCTTTACTAAACACCAGTTACTGGTCTTTCAGATGGACCTGGAGAGCCTCGAGGAGCCCAGTCCTGGTCTGCCCTCATCCCTGTTGAACTCATGGGAGCATGAAGGGTCTCGTTCAGTTGACGGAGGTTTTACAGCTCTGCTCTTCCTCTCCTCCTCCTCATCCTCCTCTTCAGAGTCGCTGCATCCACTGCTCCAGAACGTGTTGAGTCCAGCCCCTCACCTGCCCTGCTTGCTTCCTCTCTCACCGACAGCTCTATGTCTGGATCCTGGATTACAGAGACCGGACTGAACCAGGTCTGCAGCAGTCCTCGTCTCGTCTTGTTCGGTTTCCGCTCGGTTCAGTCGTGGTTCACAGTCGAGAAGAGAACTGCTGCTGTGACAGTCCACATCACAAACTAAGGTGAGACATGTTTAGACCACGTTCTATTCTTATTCAGCAGAGACTGGTTTAGATTCAATCTTATCATTGGGATCATGGCTTTCTGTTATATACATATTACGACCTTTTTCCTCATTCAAATGATTCAAATAATGGATGATCAGCTCATGCGTCTGGTCTTTGCAGCTGGAATCACAGTGTGGAGCTTCTGCTGTGTGGACACCGGCTGCTGCTGCTCTTCCCTCTGCCTGAGGATGGGGCTTCGTTCCTGGGGAAGCTCAGGCTCCAGCGGGCTCTACCACAGACAAAAGCTCTCATAAACCACCAGGGTATAAAAACGGAGTACAAATGTGAAAAAAGGTGGGAGGACATCTTTTTAATCAGTGTTTTTGCGTGTAGGCGGTCCAAGTTCTGGAGAGCAGTGCTGTTGTTCCCATAAGGCTCACAGTGACAGGTAAGACCTCAATAACACTAATGCTTTAGCAGTTCAACCCTAGCCTGGCCTTAGCCTGGCCTTAGCGATCTGTCACTTCAGTAAATTATCATTTCCTACATGTACACATGGGTCTGATCCTAGTGGCTGCAGTTTCCTCTGTTGAATTCCCTCCGATCAATCAGCGAGCGGGGGAGGCAGGTGTTGTAGGGAGGTGTTTGTGACATCAAGAGTTTGAGCCGAATTTGCTGGTTGTAGTTTGGCAGAGAATGCGATTAGTAAAATAATCGGTTCTGGTTTGGCTCCAAATATCAAGAAATTGAAGTCTGAGCAAGAAGAATGTTTAGTAAATGTCATTGCTGCAAAGACACGGGCTCCGTTAGTGGCCAAGGAGATTGCTAAAGCTAGGTTAAATGATAAATACCTCACTCACTGCATTAAATACATCACGGTAAACTCTGATCAAATCGACCTTTGTAGAAGACCTTAGTATGATGGTTATTATGTCACGTAGGGTCATCACAAAGCACCGCAACAACACATTTTGTTTCATATTGTAAGGGGCTTGTTGTAAATAGTTATACTTGCCTTATGTTTTGCTATTTTGTAAAAACGACTTCACAGGCAAAATTTCTCTCCTCAGTTTGTCGTCACTTTCTACTTCGCTGGAAGAGATGCAGCCCTCCCCCCACCTCACACCCGGTCTCACCCCAGGCCTGAAGCTCCTCTCTGGGTTGAACGCTCAGCAGCTGCAGCCTGTCTTCCACAAACACATTGCTCTGGTAAAGCATCACCAGGGGGGGACAAAACTGTCTAAATTGCCATAATAGTTCTTCGTTATACTCACCTGACTTGAACACGTCTCATGGTCGTTCCCTGGACCATGTTCTTATGGTGCAAATGTAACGTCCGGAGTCCTGTGTGCTTCAGAGCGGCGGAGAGGAGCTGAGGCAGGTCCTGTGGCTCTCTGTGGTTCTCTACAAATCTCCTGAGGTTGAACTCACCTGTTTGCTGCTGCTCTCTGCAAACGCCATCTACTTCCTATTAGAAGACTCCGCCTCCTCGCTTGGCCCGCCCCCAGGTATCATCACTGGAAAAAAAAATGTATACAGATATATTAAAAGAACAAATAATATCCCCACCCTGACATTAGCGTGGAATAAATGTTTTTAAATAAATCATTACAAAATTCACGATTGCTTGAAATTAGTAGTTTATCTTGATAGAAGTATGCTTAGACTCTCAAATAATAAGATTTCACCAATGGTTTATCTAATTTTCAAGTCATTTAGGCCAATGGAGGACGTCTTTTCAAAGAAGAATTTAAAATTTTCACATTTTGGGCCATCAAAACGAATTAGAAAGTAAATGGGGCTTTCATGCTTTAGAAATACTTTTTGAATTTGTGAAATAATTAGAAAATATATGGTTTTACAAATATGATGGGCAGACGATGCTATCGGCCTTCCTTACGCTACCACCAGAGGGAGCTGTAGAAATATTTTTTTTCTTTTTTTCCCCCCAAATTTGAAACATTTTTGATTAAAAAAAACATTTTTTTTTAATCAAAAACGTCTCCAAGTTTGTTTTGGATGAGGAATATTGTAACCTAGTAGAATCTCAAAAAAGCTCATTTTGCTTACAATGCCTCCTTTAAATGCGATGGCCCTTTTTATTTCGTAACGATAGAATGTGGTCTCGTCCCACTCCTTTTTATTTGTATAATATTTGTGTTTGATCCGTCCACAGACCTGGATGTGCTGGAGTGCGGAGATTCCTCTGTGTGCTTGTGCTGCTGCCTCTCGGCCCCTCTGTCTCAAATTCAGTCTGTAAACGTGGGGTTGTTCGACCAGTACTTCAGGATCCAAGGTCAATCCTCATCAATCACTTCTTGCACTTTTTATTCATATTATTCTTATCACTTGTTTGACCCAGTTTATGGTCAACATCTCTGTAATTGCATGATACTGTTACAAAGTTGGATTTTATTTTAACACATTTCATTGGAGGCAAAACATTGTTGTATACACTCGTTAAATAAGAAGTGGTTGGTTCGATTCTGTCAAATTGAGAGAGAGGTCTAACGATCTTGCTAGGGCTAACAATCCTACCTCATTAGCATGTCACTGACCTATTGCTGAGGTTGCTTGTGTGGAGTGCAGGTCTAACCATCCAAACTCATTAGCATTAGCTCATTACTATTAACTCATTAGCATAAAGTAATTATGTTATCCTTTGTTTTAGACAGACTTTAATGATCCACAAGGGAAATTGCGTTGTCACAGTAGCTTGCATAGTATTTCACAATAAAAATAAAAAGGTATCAATCTGAAAACAAGAATACTAATAAGATAGTATTGTGAGAGTAGAATACTCTGGATATAGGTGTTCAGGAATATACTTATCTGTGAATATGTACACATTTACAGTATAAAATAATAGGATACTACATTCAATATATACAAGGACAAAGCAGTTTAGATGGATATGTATCTGTCGCAGAGCGGTGACTTGTTGTACAGCAGGATGGGGTGTTACACAAACTTATCTTTTGGAATAGTCGTTTCCAATGACATGTATCTTCCAACGCTTTCATATTGACTCTAGAATTATAATGTATATAACATGTGGTTTCCCCTCTTGTTTGTAGGGGGCAGTGGGGACCAGGTGGTGTGTTGCTTAAGCAGAGACTCTTACGCCACGGGGCAGTTTCTACAGGAGTTAATGTCGGTTCTCAGTCTCCAGCAGAGGGCGCCACCTCCAGAACCCTCTGAACAAGACTTTTACTCTGAGTTCGACTCCTCAGGTCTCTATAACCTACACAATGAAGTTCAAAAGAGCAGTGTATTACCATAGTGGACTAACTGAGGCTGACGTCGCCCATAGTATTTGCGGAATGTGGGAAAAGCTGATTTGAATATATGCTAGCTGGAACCAATTTCCTTATATGGGCATTTGTTCCATTGGGTTTAGCCATAACTGGGGCTGATGCAATCGTGGTTGTTAAGGCAGGAGGGAATGCATCTGAGTGGTCAATCAATATATTTCTCATATCTGGATTTACAAATGTAAATCTGTGGGCCCACCACCTGCAGAGGGGTCCGTGGTGGCGAGGTGCAGCGAGGACTGGGTAGCAGTCGAAGGCGGAGACCTCGACGACCCAGTCCACACACCCAACATCTGGCTCTTGGGACGTGGAACGTCACCTCACTGGGGGGGAAGGAGCCCGAGCTTGTGGGGGAGGTTGAGCGATACCGACTAGAGATAGTCGGCCTCACCTCCACACACAGCTTGGGCTCTGGAACCCAACTGCTTGAGAGGGGTTGGACGCTCCACTTTTCTGGTGTTTCCCGCGGGGAGAGGCGGCGAGCTGGGGTGGCCATTCTCATTGCCCCCCATCTCAGCCGCCACGTGTTGGAGTTCTCCCCAGTGAATGAGAGGGTCGCGTCCCTCCGCCTTCGGGTGGGGGATGTTGTAGAATTATATACCCCATGAAGGAGAAAACTCAAAGGTCCTTTGTCTGATCAAAAGCGTAAGTTTATTGTTAACGCACGTGCGGAGAGCCAGCACACACACACAAAAGGCAGCATGTACCAGCTCTGAGGCCAGAGCCCCGAGTTTCCTGTATTACAAGACACACACGAAAGCCAGTCCCGCCCACAACAGATGGGAGGGGGCCACCGGTGCAGGAGGCGCATAGGGATGCAAACAGACTGCAGGATGTAGAAAGTGCACACATACAGACCGATACATATGCAAGAGGTGAAAGGGGGCAAGAGTGATAGCCATTGTCTGTAGGTGTCGGGGGGGCCCGGCTCCTTCCTGGCAGCAGGGACATATGGATAGAAGCAGGCATACAGATTCAAGATACGAAAGACACAAGGGTGTGACAGACAGCAGGGGGCCCTCACAAAGCTCAGCATGGCGTCAGAAGGGCGTCTCTGCATTGATAAAAGGCCTTTGACGTCCGTGTATTTGCTGCGGCTGGTTTTATGTAATTACTCCAAAAACTGTCACCACACTCCCCTCTTTTGATAATTCAAAACCATTTTTGCATTAATCAGTTAAATACCAGAGGCATCGTAATCACACCACCTTCAAGCTTGAAACACTTAAATTATTGCTGTCCAAAGTGGACAAGAAAAGAAACATGCTTGTCAATAAAAGAAAGAGCACATTATAATAACACAATGGATCCGGACAGCGATAAGAGAAGACAATATTAACATAATAAACACGGTCAGCACGGAAAGTAGTGTCAGTGTGGCCAGCATAACAGTCCAAGGGCCCATGCCGGTCTTAGCCGGGCTACGTTCGGTAGTCTTTTCCGCGGGAATACTCACGAGCAGTGCCGTCTCGCAGTCAGTGGCACCGCTCCCTATGAGCGTGTGTGGAGCGTTAGTGGCCATGGCGATGTTTGGTCTTGGAGCGGTAAGACTCTAATTGCGTTGAAGCCTTGGCCTCAGCACTCGGTTGGGCAGAGTGCTCGGGGTTTGGGGTGTGGAGACCATGGCTTGAGCACGCTCCAGATCGGCCAGGCCCAAAGCTCGTTTGATGGGAGACCTCATGACAGCACGCTTCACCATGTGCCTCATCAGGAACTGTAGAGCAGCCCTCATCTCCACCTCCTCCGGACACACGGGAGACGAGACACCAGGGGGCACTCCAGCAGAGCTCAAATCTGCATTATGGCCAGAGGGAGCAGGCTCTGGAGAAATCTTTGGAATGGGCAGCAGCTCTGCATACTTGCTGCAGCTGAGCAGAGCGCTCAGGGCCTTCATGGCTCCCAAGCCTTGGGATCCGGGGGCTGGGAGTTGGGCAGAAGGGGGGTCGCCTCGGGAACGCTGGGATTCTCTGGGTGTTGTTGTTGGCCTGCTTCACCGACGGTGGCCGCACGCCGGCCAACTTCTTCAGCGTAGGGAGCCGCGGATGGGCCTGGTCCGTCCGCGCCCTCGGTGTCCTCGTCTATGGCCCTCAGTGGCAGCACCGCACGACAGTGGTTGGCGTGGATCCAAGTTGTCCTCTCCGCGACCTTAACGGCCGTGTCCGTCACCAGGAGGGCGAGGAATGGGCCGAGCCAGCGCTTGGACCGCCAGTGCTTTCGTCTCGTTTCCTTCACCAGGACCCAGTCGCCTGCGCAGCCTGTGGCAGGGCGCTCCTGACCTGGGCAGAAATAGAGGACAAAAGTGCATTAATTTCCTTACAATAGGACAGCATGTCGTCATCACACAAAGAGGTGCTTGGCAGATCTCTGTTCGGGGGTCCCGCGCCCAACGTGGGGCTAGCGGCAGAGCTTTGAGTGCCATTCTCTCGCTCGCACGTGCCTCCGGACCAGGGGGCGTAACTGCAGTGTTTACGTATATCAATGCCCAGAAATTCACCCACTTCCTCAATGACTTTTGCTACAAAGTGACTGCCATTGTCCCTAGAGATTTTCCCTCGGGACACCCCATCGTGGCACAATTTCTGTGAGCAGAGCTTTCACCACCGCGTTGCTCGTGGCGTGTATGCCTGCAAATATTCAGTCCATTTGGACCAGAGATCCGCCAGACCCAGACAGTATTACTTACCTTGGCATGGTGTGAGTTCAACAAAGTCCCTTTGGACATGTTGAAATGGGCGCCGGGGCGGAGGATGAGCAGCCTGTTGGATACTTTTGGGACTTACCTGGGTTGTGCGCGAGGCATATAGCGCATGTTTGGCAGAATCTCTGTGCAAATGCCGTAAACCCCTTTGTATACCAATTTTGTGTGATTAAATCATACATCCCTCCTTCTAAGGCATGGTCTCGACCATGTGCTAAAATTGCAAACTGTCTGAAGAAATGCCGTGGTAGGCACGGTTTGCTGTCTGGTCCCAGCCACACACACCATGCCGTCGTTGAGCCCCATTCCCCTCCCACAGCAGCGTCTCTGCTGGAGTAGAAAATATCAACGTCTTGAGTGAGGTAGTGTGTGTGTGTGTGTGTAGAGGTGCGTATGCCGCTGCCTTGTCCGCGCGCCGATTCCCTGCAGAGATGGGATCAGTGGCATTAGTGTGGGCCTGGCATTTGCATACAGCGATCTCTAAGGGCAACATTACAGCTTTCAGCAGACGTTCAACCTGTGTGGAATTAAGAATTGGTTTACCATCAGATCACAGAATATGTTAACAGTTTTGCCCGCTGCCAGCTCACAAGCCCCGGTGGGCGCGACCAGTTCAGCGGTTTGTGCTGAATGGTAGTGGGGCAAACTACCAGAGTCTATAGTATCAAAATCAGAACACACAGCATAGCCGACTCGGTTCTTCCCAGTGTTGTCACGTGACGCGGCTCCGTCTGTATAAAAAAAATCAAGTCAGGATTAGTCAGAGGCACCTCTTTCAGGTCTGGCCTGGGAGTGCATATCTGTTCTATTGTGGCGATACAGCAGTGTGCCTCCCCTTCCTCTGGCGTGGGCAGCAGCGAGGGGGGGTTCAGCTGTGTGCATCCCTTCACCGTAGTTCAAAGAGCACCGTGTTGTACCCCAGCCAACGAGCCGCAGAAAGGCGAGAGGCCCTCTGCTCTAACAGGATCAGGGAAACAGCATGGGGCACAAGCAAAGTTAGTTCAGTGTATCCCACAAGGTCACGTGATGCTAGGGCCGCTTTCTCAGCGGCAGCCACAGCCCGCAGGCAGCGAGGCAACCCTGCTGCCACGGGATCGAGTTTTGCTGAGAAGTAAGCAGTGGGTCTCAGTGGCCCTCAGTGAGGCTGCAAAAGTACCGACTGTTCCGTTCATCTCCAGTTGCTTTTCTCCCGGATCGTCCTCAATTCATATTGTGGGCTTTTGTGCCAAAGTGGAGGCTCATTTCCTCCTGATCCACACTACTGTCATCCCTGGAGCAGGGGTAGTTTATCTCTCATCTGAAAAAGAAATATCAGAACACAAAAAAAAAACACAAAAAATGCCTACTTTCGCTTGTCAATCTTTTTCCCAATTGGGCAAAACATAACTGCATTGACAGGTGGTGTGTGGCATCAGGGCGGAGGCTGTAGCCAGATACAGAACAACAAAATGTATGTTTCTAATTTTATACTCCCCTAAATGTGAGTTTACAAACCAAAGTTGTCCTCCGCCCAATGACCGCTCACTGCGGTTGGACCGAATCACTGTCAGGGCAAACAGCAGAGGGAGGAACTCCCAATATCTTCAGCGAGGTATTTCATCTCCGAGTACTTTCCGCAGAGTACTTTTCTCAGAGTACTCATCCCAGAGTACTCTCACTTTTACACCTGTTCAATAAAGCTTGTTATCTTTGAATCTCTAGTACTTACACCGTATGCTGTTGACAAAAAATAATTATTCCATGATCACATTAAAACATTACAGACACATTTGTTATTCCATGATTCCGTTCAGCATTCCTCATTTCACTCCTTATTTCACACCACACTCACATCACAGTCACATCACAGGCCGATTCCCTACGTTAGTATTGGTCCAGAGTTTGTTAAGGTCAACGTGGTGTACTTTGACATGACACACAAACATATAACATATACAAAACATATAACACACACAAACATATAACAACACAGAAGGCCTGTACTTTTAACTTTGTTATATTTTTCCATGTCCAATTCCAATTGTCTCATGAGCTGTTTCTTATTGTTGCAACTTTCAGAGCCTGCAGAGCTTTAAAAGAGTTTTCCTAAAAGGATCCATTTCCAACTTTAGTGTTTACCACGTGGTCTGTATTTCGGGCTTATCACAGATTGTGTCCCCTATATCTCTAATGAGCTCTTGTCACCTAAAAAATGTTTATTTTCCTTATTTTTTCTTTTTCAATAAAGCCAGGTCGGATTCATTAAAAATGTAAATTAGTCTCAAACTTTAATACTTCACCTTTGTTTCACGATAAAAATGTTTTTGTTGCTCATTAAGTAGCACAAATACCATAGCGTGGTGCCTATCCCAATAAACATACTCCGTTTGTAGCCTATCTTTACTACACTGAAGCCATGAATTTTCAAACTCTAAGTTATTGTCTGGGAACGACCGGAGAGAGCAGCTTAGGTCGTTCGCGTGGTTGACCTCCAAATTTTGTGCGGGCGTCTCTATCCACTTGTTGTGGCTAATAACTTAGCAATCTCAGGGTTTGGTGTCAATTTCCAGTGGTAGTTAACTTTTGGGACCGGTGCCTCCTTTTATTTATCTATTTTTAATTGAGTCTGCACATAAGGTCTCGGCCTAGTAGATTAACCGGGCACAATGGGGAATATAGAAAAGAATGTTTAAGCTGGTTGCCCTGTGTTGGAATATTAACTCTTGCACCAGTTAAAACTAAAAACAGTTTAGTATTGTTTCTATTGCCAAATTAGCACTTGTTTGTGTAAATCTCAAAGAGCAGTGAGTTCAAGGTTAGTCTGAAATGGGAGGGGGACAAGAGGGAGACAAGTGTGGTTATCAGAGCAGGTGCAAACGTTGGCAGCTGGCCAGAAGGAGTCGTGGAGTCCATACAGTTGTGATGTCATTGACCTTGGATGTAAGGTATAAATGTATGTGCAGGAGTGGTCACGAGAGACTTTTTGCTTTTTCGTCTGACAAGGAGCAGTGAGACGTCCCCGGGGGCCACTCCTTATCTGAACGCGAAGCGAGATCTGTTCGCGGACCGTTATCTTGTAATATTGCTTGCAAAATCTTCAATATAACTTTTTGAACTCAGGTTTGGTATCTGTCATTTCTATCACTGTTTTAACATTGGTTTTTGTCTCTTGTTGAACTAAAAGGACCTGCAGAACGAAGGGCTGTGTTTGCGGCCTCTCTGCAGCTTCTGGGGCTGGGGAATTCTGACAAATTACTGCAGAACTTGGCGTCACGAACAGGATTTCGACAGGAGACACTAGGACCGGTCAGAGAAAAGATTAATTTGGCGCCAAAGTAAAACGGTAAGATTGTTACCAACTAATTAATCTTTCCTTTCACCTGACCTGAGACCTAAAAATAAAAAATAAAAACAAACAAACACCAAGTAGGGTAAATATTGAAGGATTTGCAAGTATTTTATATTTTATTGGGATAATAGTATTCTAAGTCTAAGTGACGTAAGAAAAGGAGAAAACTGTGTGTTTTATCTCAGTGATTGATAGTTAACCTAAAGGAAAGAAAACTGTGTGTGAGGATCTAAGTGATTTATGAGTTAAGGAGTCAACTGTGTGTTATCTCAGTGATTTAATAGTTGAAGGAGAAAACTGTGTGTTTTAATTAATTGACAATAAGGGAGAGGACAGGGACAGTGTCTAACTTTTCTCACTTTTTAATTTTTCTCTTGGTGTGAATGAGTGATTGATGTTTTCTGTTGAAAGTGACCATTGCACAAACGGTCACAGTGAACGCAGTAACTTGGGTCGCGTAGGACGGGGTCACGATTCGTGCGTACATTTCCCCACCACTTGTGGTTGAACGGGGAGATACCACGATCTGACGCTCTAAGATTACGCACCCAATTGCTGATTTTTTACATTGATATTGATAACACAAGGCTTGTAATCTAGACGGTAGAAAACATGGCATCTGTAACATTAGATGAGTGGATAAAGGGGATTATACAGTATTTAGAGGGGACAACAGAGATTAAGAATACAACAACAAGGAGCGTTAGAACATGGTTAAAATCAAAAAAAGAAAGATGGTATTTTAGCTAAGTCAAATTCACCTCCAAGTGAAGGGTTAATGAAACAACTAAGAGAATTAGTTTTGGAGAAACGTTCTCAAATGCAAAGAGAGAAGCCGTTAGAAAATAAGAAAATTCAAAAGTTGACAGATGAGGTTACTCTGATTTCAATGATGATCAAACTAAATGAGAAATGGATGACTGCTGCCAAATTGCAAAGTACAGCTCCTGATTCTTCCCCTCCACCGTATGCTCCATTGTATCCAGATTTAACAGAATTAGTGAAAAGTAAAGATTCTGCAACAATGGCTCCATTGATTACATTTGAAGAGCCAATCAAATGTACCGTGACTAGCATAGGAGAGGAGAGTCTGGATCAAAAATACTCCCAAGAGGCGCTCAGGCAGGTACGGGAGGTTACAGCTCAGACTACCCAGCTTCAGAAACACATTGATCAGGTTGGAGAAATTGTGGCACAAGTGGCTGAAAGACAATTTAATGACACATTGACAAGACTGGAAAGTGAGCTTAAAAATCACACGATTCAGGGAGGCCCATCTCACTTGCAGCATACTCCAGGGACTAGGGGAAATTCATTTGCAAATGGTTTTAATGGAAAAAACTTTATTAGTCATTCTAGTCCCAAATTTGACGAGATTACTTCCCAGGCAGAGAAAGGAGCAGAGCTGAGAGAGCAGGGGGCGGGAGGAGTGACAGCTCAGAGGTGCGAGGGGGGCGCAGACAGAGAGGCCCAGAAGGGAGTGGACCAACACTCAGAGGCTAGGAAGAAGACAGATTTAAGAATCAGCTTTCAGAAGCCGATTACAATTAGAAAAGAAAGACAGCATCGTTATTTTACTCGATCTAATCAGACTATAGATGCAGAATCAAGCTCGTCAGACGAAGATTTATTGATGACCGGCTCAGATGCGTTTGTAACAGCTGAACACTCAGAAGACGACGGTACGAGTGGGGAAATTTATTATCAACAGGAAAGGCGACAGAACAAGAGGAAAGCTAGGCGCAGACAAGGAGAAGATGTGTCGATGTGTCCAATTGTGGTATCGACGTCTAGGTCCGGGAGAGAGATCAGGACATGTAAACCGCTCACTATAACTGAAATTGACTCTATAAAAATGAGAATGAAAGACCCAAGGCAGTATGGGGGCAGAGCATGTTTGTTGTCAATCCTGGAACACTATCCTGCTCAAAATTTAACCCTAAATGATCTCACTACCGTTCTCGGTGTCCATCTTCCAATCATGTCCACAGGATTTGAAAATGTTGCAGTTCGAGCCACAAACAGCTGTTCAGTGGAAGCATGGTATTCAGCTGTGATGGAAAAAATGGAAACGTTATTTCCTGTGCCCATGAATGCTATGGAAACCATAAATCTAGAAGTGCAGGATGGAGAGACAGCCGAGGCCATGAAGCATAGAATAAATAAGGAGTTTGATGCATTGTATCCAAGAGAGTCCACCCCAACCTATGATTTGATCAAAAAGATGTTCTATCAGCGAATGCTCAGGGAGCTACCGACAGCTGAGAAGGAAAAACACATTCTGAATTTGGATACTGACTCGCCAGCTTTTGTTAGGTCATATTGTACTATTAAAAAGCTACTTAGGAAGAAAAACAGCCCCAAAACTGATGATAGTTTGTCACTGATTAAGGAATTAGTTAAAGAGATTAAAAAATCTGAACCAAAGCCAGAAAAAGTGGAGAAAGCAGAAATGTTGTTTAGTGGTAATCCAAGTCCACTGCAGCCTCAGACGCAGACACAGGTGATGCAACCACAGCAGATTATACAGACTGGACAGATACAGCAGCAACCAGAGTATGAATGGCAAATGAATGGATACATGCCCTATGGAAATCAAGGACAGAGGTTCCAGACATTCCCCAGGAATAGCAGAGGTAGAGGTGGTGGACAATTTAGACAGGACAGAGATTTATCAAACATGAAGTGTTACAGGTGTGGACGGTACGGACATATAGCAAGAAATTGCAGAACGGGAGGGATGCAACACATGCAGGATCAAGGAGGTCAGCAGCAGTTTCCATTTCAAACATACCAACAACCACAAGTGTACCAGGGACAACCACAACAGCCATACCAACAACCACAAGTGCACCAGGCACAACCGCAACAGCCATACCAGCAACCACAAATACACCAGATGTATCAGGCACCTCAACAGGTACAACCACAACAGCCAATGGTCTTGGGCCAACCACAGCCACAGTATATGACCACTCACCAGATGACAGAGTCAAGACCAGAGGTCGCTGCTCATCAACTCAGTTTATTACCGAAATGAAGATGCCGTGGTCCAGATAGAGAGGGATGCATTAACGTGGCTCCAAAATTTATCACAATAACAATTGAGGGACAGCCTCAGAAACTGTTGGTAGACACTGGAGCAACATTTAGTTCATTAAAATGCAGTCTAGAGCCCTCTCAAAAGTGGAAAATCGTATCTGGATTTAATGGTTTGGCTACAAGAGTTTTTTACTCAAAACCTCTAGACTGCACAGTTACCTATAAATCAGGAGTAAAGCAGACTTTCCAACATGAATTTCTAATAGCCCCAAACTGTCCCCACAACCTAATGGGAAGGGATTTGATAAAACTTTTGAAATTGGATATTTCTTTCCAGAATGAAATTGAAGTGTCAAATGAGTTGGGCATGTTAATACAGGATTGTGGTCTCGAAACTGAACTGTTGCTCCAGCAGGAACAAAATCTTAAAACACCAAAAATTGACGATAACATAGCCACAGTTTTTTGGCTAGAGGGTAGTGAAGAATCCAATGACACATTGCATGAACTAGTTAAGCCATTTTTGCCATGGATTACTGAGAGATGCAAGGACTTGCGGTCTCCAGTAGATGTCGTACACTGTACACAGGCATATTTTAGGCATCCAGAAGATCAACAATCATATGACAACTATTTGATTGAGTGGGAAATGTACAAGACTAGTGCATGCCAGACACAGGGAGTAGGAGATCCTAAAGTGACACAAAAGCTGAATTGCGTAGTGGTGGGAGAACATGGGGTGGCGTTTGCTAACACAAATTCAAACACAGACACACTCCCAATATTTAGGGTTGACAAATCCACACCACATGTAACAATGATGATTGAGTCCAAAGCAGAGGCCAAGAATTTAGGTCCAATGTGTGCACTGATATTGGCCAGTGATTTAAAACCAATGTGTGTGCAACAGGGACAATTACAATACATTGTACTGCATAGTGAAACCACAGGAGGTTATGTGATCAAATTCAATGACCCAATTGAATATAAAGCCACTATGCAGGAGGTACAGAGAACAAGGACACATGGCAGGGAAAATACCAATTCAAACCTATTTGAAGAGCAGAAACACACTTTACCTGAGAGGCTATGGACAAAACATGCATTTGACATCGGGAAAGCAGAGGGAATCCTGCCAATAAAACTACTGTTTGATGACCAAGTGTGTTATCAGAAGCAGTATCCCATTAAAGCAGGACTCCAGGACAAATTGAAGTACACAGTGTCAGAATTGGTGAAGGCAGGAATCATTGTCGAAGCGTCAGAGTATACGCCATATAATATTCCAATGTTGGCAGTAGACAAGGCAGGAAAACCATACTGCAGACTAGTGAATGACTTCAGGAAATTAAATGAGAGATCACAAGACAAACTATTGGACACACCTGACCCACACAGAGCAATGGCATTCTTACCAGCGTCTCATAAATGGTTTACCACCATTGATTTATGTAACGCATACTTCTGCATCCCATTGCACCCTGAGTGCTGGAAGTATCTGGCATTCACAGTTGAGGGGAAGAAGTATGTGTATACGCGTTTACCACAGGGTCACTGCGCTGCACCTGGGATCTTTAACAAATTGATCCAGGACGTGCTCTCTGAGATTGACATTGACCCAGACAAAAACTTTGTTCTGGCCTATGTAGATGATATTCTAATCTCAGGAGTATCTGAAGAGGCATGTACAGAAATCACTATGAAAGTCCTTAGAGTAGTGGCAGAAAAGGGATTCAAAATTGATTATGACAAGTGTGCATTTGTAAGACAGAGAGTATCTTTTCTAAAGACTTATCTCACTTCAGAAGGAGTCATGTGTGACCAGTCAAGACTGATCAAACTATCAGAGTTTCCCAAACCAAAAACAGTGAGAGAAATGATGTCCTTCATAAATACGGCAAGCTATATCAGGAAATATATTTTCAACTTCTCCTACATGATGAAGCCCTTGCAGAAAATGTTGATTGATGTAGGCTACACAGATTATGATGGGATCTTGACATGGACTGAGGAGCAAGCACAGGCATTTCAATCAATCAAAGAAAAACTATCAATGGTGCAGACTTTACACTGCGTTGATAGGAAATACCCAATTATGATGGAAATCACAATGACTGGAGATTATTATTGTGCAGTGTTGTTTCAGAAAATAGCAGATGCACCCAAAATATTGTACATATTCAGCTCCAATCTCAGAGGATCAGAAGCACACCACTTCTCATGTGCACGTTATGTAATGGCCCTTAAGAACTCACTGGTTTCCACATCACACATAATCTTGGACTCAGAGGTGATAGTGAGGACGCCACATAACATGTATGCAGCTTTGAAGGGGAACACATTTGCATTGACAAATTCAATGTCTCAAAAGATTCATCTGTTACTCGTAAATATGCAAGTTACATTTGAACCAACAGACTCTCCAATATTACCATTTACTATCTCAGGCCCAGTTCACCAGTGTGAGGTCCAACATAGTGAAGAAACAAACTTGATCAAAAAGTTGGGCAGGTCAGAGATTGAGGGGTCACATGCTATTTTTATAGATGGACACTCGCATAGAGACAAAACTGGAGCATTGGTTGCAAGCGCAGCAGCAGTCATCCATGACAGGGAAACATCACCTGTTACCAATCCTGATTTTAACATACTGAAGGCAGAGGCGCTGGCAGGGAAGTCAGCTCAGTATGCAGAATTAGTAGCATTTAGCCTGGCTTTGGAGAACAGGCCAGAAGGACCTATCACAATATATACTGACTCTGAGTATGTGCATTCTACAGTGCATTTACACTTGCCAATCTGGGTATTGCATGACAATTTCATCACAACAAAAAATTTGAGACCTACACATTTGGAATTATGGCAGAAGGTGGCAGACCAAATCAAGAATGTACGTCACAAAACTGCATTGGTCAAGTGCAGAGCACATACTCGAGCCAGAGACTTCGTGGCAAAGGGCAATGAGTTTGCTGATAGAGTTGCTAAAATGACAGCTGGGTATGACAGGATAGGTACGGCTCTGCAGGGAGTTATTGAAGACAATCCTGAGGGAACAGAGGCACCAGTTGAAGAAAGAGAAGAGAACAGTCCACACATATTGCAAGAAAATCCCTCACTGTATGATGTGACAGCATGGAAAACTGCAGGGGCCATTAAAAACAGTGAAGGAGTATTCTATGATACATTTGGTAAACCGTGCGTGACTACTAAAAAACTACTACAGATCATTCAAAGTAAGCATGAGGAAACACACATAAAGTGCTCAAAACTTTTTTCAGAACTAAGACGGCACATGTTCCATCCTTTTATGCTACCAACCATTCAGCATCTATGTGACTCATGTGACATATGTCAAGGGCTCTCTAAGGCAAGGGCTGTGAAGGCAGGCATAGGAGCATACCCAGTGCCTCCATGGCCCATGGCAGAAATCGTAATTGATTTCATCGACATGACTGCTGATAAGAAAGCGGATGGGTGTAGATACGTGCTCACAATGATTGACCCACTCACACGATGGCCTGAAGCTTTTCCTTTGGCAAAATCTTTCCAAGGTACGGCCCAGCGAGAGTTATCAGATCCGATAACGGCTCGCATTTTAAGAACCAGACAATGACCCAACTATGTGAGAGGCTGAATATAAAACAGCATTTTGGAGCAGTGTTACACCCGCAATCACAAGGGGTGATTGAAAGGTTCAACCAGACACTGAAAAACAGATTGGCACACATGTGTAGGGCTGGAAAAATGAATTGGAAACAGGCACTGCCTATAGCCTTGATGGCAATAAGAGGAGAACCAAGCAGGCCAATTTTTATGTCACCATTTTCAACTGAATGTATGGGAGACACATGCCCAGTAACTTATCTCGTTCACTGGAGCTCCCACCTCCAGCAGCCACTGATGATGCTAGGGAAACTTATATGAAAAACATTGGTCACTACAGTGAAGTTTCTGCAAGATAACATTGTCACGCTGACCCAGAAATCTCCAGAGCCCCCTTTGCAGGCTGTAAAAGACAAACTTACAGTTGGAGGCTACATTATGTGAAAAACCAGAAACATTGTTGGGATCAGCTAACTTGGAAAGGCCCATTTAAAATCTCCAAACTATACGAGTACACTTTGAAATATTACTTAGACGACTCACAAACTACAGAGTCATCCTTTGTGCACATATCACACACTAGGCCCACTAGTGCACCAGAAAGATCCCTGCTTGATGTAATGAAAGATATCACTACATCATCAGAAAAGGAGGCCGACAGGGGGACAGAGAGGGAAGTGTCTGACTCTATTAGTTAGAACATGGGGAGTTCTAGGGAGGGCGGAGCAACCCTATAATGCACCTATAGAGTCCCTCCAGATAGCCCTGTGATGCAAGTGTCTGATGGCATAGGGACTAGTGATGACAATAGTATGAGAGACCTTCTGGAACTGTTGGGAGTTGAGGATTTTGGACTTTGGGGCTCTGGACTTCCAGACTTTGGAGATTGGGATGTTGAGGTTCTGGCCCCTGAGGTTCAGGAGTCTGGATATCAGGATTTTGACATTGGAGATGGTGGAGGACAGGGTTTTGGGGTCCTGGACATTGGAGAGATTGGGTTGTTGAAGGTCAGGGCGATGAGGTTCAGGATGTTGAATATCAGGATATTGCCATTTTAGATTTTGGGATTCAGGGGTTTGAAATTATGGTCGATGGACTTCAGGTTATTGAAGAATTTGGCAATTTCTCTGACTTTATGGATTGGGCTGATCAAGGGGACTGTGCATTTAACTGACGTGGTTTGGATCCGACATAAGTGATAATGGTGGGGGTGACAAATTGGCCTATAAGGGATGTTTAATTTATCACAGGATTGTGATAAAACAGGGGGAAGATTGATTATTGATTATTATTTTTATTGATTGATTATTAATATTATTTTTATAATTATTGATTGATTATATAAAAAA
This sequence comes from Knipowitschia caucasica, assembly GCA_964034765.1. NCBI lineage: Eukaryota > Metazoa > Chordata > Actinopteri > Gobiiformes > Gobiidae > Knipowitschia > Knipowitschia caucasica. Next base: position 19,189,582 of record OZ035841.1, on the reverse strand, counting down.
AAAAAAAAAATATTCATGATCCAGAATCAACTATTTAGATGAGCAATTGAGCAAATCAAAGCTGAAAACACTAATCTGGTATGCATGGGATAGACTTTAAGACTGAGGTGTTCACCATGCAGGTACTCTCAACATGATAGGACCATGGACACTCTTAGGGTTGAGGACACGAGAGTGGGTGAGTATGGTGGTAGGTATAGGGATTATAGCTGGATTTTTATGTGGGCCTGGGAAACAGAGTTAGGCCAGGGGTATGCAAAACCAACAACTGTCTATGGTAAGGAGAAAACTCTTGGTGTCAATTTCCTCAATTTTCTGATTATTCAGACATTTTTACCCGGCAAACAGATGAAAGAACGCAAAGTTCAACCTACAAAGGTGACAGGGATAAAAATAAGACCAAAAAGGAATTGGATAAACTGGGAGCATGTGCAAAAAAGCGACAATACCTATTTGGGGTGCAATTGTGTTTAGCAAAGGGAGAACATATGGCATTCCAGGTACCTTTTATAGCATTAGTAAACAAAGGGAAAAAAGTGGGAGCAGAAAATTCAGATTATGAATGGTACATGACAAATGACATGAGAGATAAATCATGGGGGACAATGGTGGCATATACTGGATTAGATTGGACACCAACACCAACTACAGAGTTTGCAAGACACCATTCTAAAATAATTTCCATGACAAAGGGGATTATGCCAGGGAAGTGTACCATGTCTTACAATTACAGTGGACTTGAGAGGTGAGTCATTGGACCCAAGAGACAGATCAGGGAAGAAAAACCTCTATGGTTTTGTTGGGGATTTCTGGTAGTATTCCGTGCATACGATCCTTATGTAACAGAGTGATAAAACAGCCCGCTGTGGAAGGGAAGGTGGCAGATAAAGACAACTTTATGCTACTAAACCAGGTTTACCTACAGTGGTAACGAACCAGAGAAATTGATGACCAATAAGCCTAAGCCATAAAGGACAATCATCAGAAGAACGGGTGAGTATGGCTCTGTGATATTGTCAGAGTATCACCTATTGTTTTGTTACACAGATGGACTCGCAGCACACCCACATATAGAAAGGTTTATTGGATCACTTCAATGTATGTAGTTTTAGGGTGTGTTGGATGCTCAGTCCGCCCAGAGGCCTTTGGGGGGGTCTGAAGTAAGGGGCTGAGTGGGAAGACCACCACATTTCATAATGTCACATGGGGTGGTTTAGGAGTTCACAGATGGCGTGAAGACTGGGATTAGACTGAGTCAGGATGTTATGCTGGATCAACTGATGAAGATGGGCCATCTGAGACGAGAGTGATGGATGTCCGAGAGTTCCTCTCCGGCCAACAGGGGGACTGTTGGAATATTGAACTCCCTGGACCGTAAAATTAAATCAGTTTAGTAATTGTACTGTTGCAAATTCGCACTTGTTTGTGTAAATCCATAGAGCAGTGAGTTCAAGGTGTCTGTATGAAAAGTTGAGAAAAAAACTGTGGTTTTCAGGAGCAGGTGAGGCTTTGGCGCTGGCCAGGAAGAGTCATAGAGTCCAGGAGGTGGAGGGGTTTTAGGTGATGGGTTAGGGTTAGGGCCGGGGTGGGCTGAGGCAGAGGTTTTGGATGTTGAACGAGGGGGAAGTGGGGGTGGAATGGTCATGAGGTTAGGGGAGGGACTGGCTGAGGTGGTTTTTGTAGGTGAATTGGAAACCCTAGGTGGTTTTGGAGGTACATATGGGGAGTGGTTTTAGAATGTTGGACAGGACTCTAGATCGAGCTAATATGGGTGTGAGAGGAATAGTCTTCATCGCCGATTTTATTAGCCCTGCAGAGTGTTCAGGTAGGTCTAACAGTGAAGGCGGGGATGAAAAACAAAGGGAGGTGTCCCCATTCTCTCTTGATGGAGTGGACGTGGCATTGGGGACCCAAGACAGGTCCATGGGAGGTGGCGAGGGAGTCTTTGATGGAGGGGCAGGTGGTTGAGGAAACCCCAGCACAGGCCTGTCTACTGTAGGCTGGGGTGAGGATTGGGGCTTCAGAGGCGCTGTAGATGAAGAAGGCGTGGCTGCTTTGGAGCAGGCTGGGGATGAGGATGTTGGTGGTGGTGGTCGTGCTGCTGGTGCTGCTACTGGTGATGATGCAGCTGCTGCTGGTGATGATGCAGCTGCTGCTGGTGATGATGCAGCTGCTTCTGATGACAGTGGAGGTGTTGAGATCCTTCGAGGTGGTTGTGGTGTTGAGATCCTTTGAGGTGGTGGTGGTGTTGAGATCCTTCGAGGTGGTGGTGGTGTTGAGATCCTTCGAGGTGGTGGAGGTGCAGAGACTTTTGGAGTCGGCTTCCTCCCTTTCGATGGCTGCACGCGCGCGCGCAGGCTGAGATCTCAGGGAAAAAAGAAAGGTTATCCATCAGCACTTTTACTCCGTAAGTGTTCAGATGTGGCCCTTTCCCTTCAAAAAGCTCATGCCTATTCCAGAACAGATTAAAATTCTCAATGAAGGCAAGTCCTCTGCGTGAACATTCGTTGAGTAGGAAAGTATTTAGCTGATACAGACGACTGAATTTCATTTGCTTCCCGTCCACATTTGGTAGTGGGCCACTGATAACGATTTTTGTGTCCATTTTAGCAAGGTCGTCCAATAATAGAGAGTAATCCCGTTTCAACTTTTCACTTGTGTTGTCATAGACGTCTACTGCCCCCACGTGGATCAACAATCTTTTTACCCCGCCGGTCTCAGACAGAAGCCTCGGAGCCAACCGCCTTATCTCATCCACTTTGGCAGAGTGTACTGAGTGAACCTTGAGATTACGCATATTTACATTTCTTATCGCCGAATCCCCGATAAAGAGCGACTCAGCTGCATTTGACCTTGACTGAGACTGAGACTGGGACTGAGAGACTACTGCTGATTCATCTTCCAAAAGTGGTGAAAAGCGGTTTCTTGTAATTAAAGATTTTTGCTGTGGCATTATGACACTCTTGTTATCATTAGCTTTGCCTTGTTTGGGCTTGGCACCATATGTGTTCCAACAATTGTCTCTGTTGATTTTGGGAAATGAAATAGCGTCATCATAACTTACGTTTTGTCCATGTGGTCCATTTCCTTTCACTGGTATTGTTGTGTTCAGCCCCAATTCTGATTCAAGCACAAACATTCGGTCTTGAAGAAGTTTTAGCTCCTGTTTGAGTGAAAAACAGCCGTCGCAAAGTTTTGTTCTATTTTCCCGTCCTCCCGACATGCTGTAAGTTAGGTAAATTCCACCAGTCTTGTGTTGAAGTTTGTAAAAAGGAGTAATCCGTGTTTTGTGGAATAAAAATGTAAGCAAAAATGATTAAAGGAGATAAAAAAGCAGCAAGCGAGGAGCAGCAAGAGAATGCGACTGCTCTGTCCAGAGCAGGAAGAACAGGAACAGGAACAGGAAGAACAGTCCCTCCTAAGTGTCCTCAGTCTTCCTCCTCGACGTACAGAAGCAGCGGCTCTACTCCGAGCTCCTCCCATGTGAACAATGCAATCAAATACATCTGAGCCCCAGAGACTGGTTGCTCTCACTAACTGTCTGGACCAGTGTCTCCCAAAGTGGGGTCCGCGGCCCCCTGGTGGGCCGCGAGGGCACTGCAGGGGGGCCGCGGGAGGTCATAAAAAAAATAAAAAATATATATAATTATTTAATGTTAAATTTATAATGTTTTGTTTGTAATATTAAAATATTTGTGTTCATTATTTGACTTGAATAATCCACTGTAATCATTTTTGTATTACAATGTTTGTAGCAGAGGCTATTTCCCCAAAATAAAATAGCCAGAAGAGCCTATTCTTAATGTTGTCTTCTTGGTTATTATTTTGGGGGGCCACGCAGACCCGTCAGATTTTTAAGGGGGCCTCGGTGTTACTGAGTTTGGGAATGGCTGGTCTGGACAAAATAAAGATATGGCTTTGTGAAAATAGCCTCCAGCTGAACTCCAGTAAAACAGAAACCTTAGTGTTAGCCCCGGACAGTATTGTTTCTGTTATTGCTCAACACCTTGGTGACCTAAGTAGCTCAGTAAAAAAGAGTGTGAGGAACCTGGGAGTCACTTTTGATGGAGGGATGTCCCTAGAACGACACACCAAACAGCTGACCCGAAACTGCAATTTCCACTTGCGCAACATCTCTAAGCTCAGACAAATGGTCTCGGGTCCGGAGCTGGAGATGATTGTCCACGCTTTTGTTTCCTCGCGATTGGACGACTGTAACAGCCTGCTTACATGTCTTAGTAAAAAAGACCTGGCTCGTTTACAGGTCGTCCAAAATTCTGCTGCAAGGCTTTTGTCCCGCACCCACAGGAGAGGCCACATTACCCCTGTCTTAAAGGCCTTACACTGGCTCCCTGTCTCACACAGAATACATTTTAAAATTCTGGTGTTGACTTTTAGGGCCCTTCATGGTCAGGCGCCTGAATACATCCAGGGCCTGATCCACCCTTATGTCTCCAACAGGAGTCTGAGGTCCTCTACTCAGGCCCTGTTGATGGTCCCCCGGACTCGTTTCAAAACCAGAGGAGACAGATCCTTCCAGGCAGTTGCTCCTCGCCTTTGGAATGAGCTTCCTCAGTCTCTGCGTATCGTAGAGACTGTTGATGATTTTAAGTCCCAACTAAAGACACATTTGTTTGGACAGGCGTTCTCGCACCATTGTTCATAGGCCTCTGTGAATGTAAATTGTGTTTTCTGTGTTTGTTTTATCTGACTTGTATGTGTATTTTGTATTTTAATGTGTGAAGCGCTTTGTGACCCTGGTCTGTGAAAGGCGCTATACAAATAAACTTTATACTTACTTATCTCTCTCACTCATTCCTGGCTCTAAAGCACTGTCGTTTTCACGTTCATGTCATTTTTAGCCTCCGTCCCATCTTGTGATCACCCTTTTCTGACAGTAAAGTGAAAGACAAGCAACATATATAAAAGTTAAGTGCCTGAGCTTTAACCCGCAGCTGTGAGGAAGTCAATATTGCGACCTGGTCTTGTTGGTTTGTCGTTTAGCAGGTCACATGGGAACACTTACAGAGACAGGAGCCGGCCGAGGCCTGAACTGTCGGATCAATGTGTAGTTGCAGACTCATTAGAGAGAGACCATCAAACATAGATTGTTCTGGTGTTTTAATGGTTATTATGGGAAGATACCAGAGACGCACTGGGACGAGAGAGTGATAGTTGGATGTGAAGAGTGTGGGAAAAGTCTACAGTGTTTATAAAGTTACAAAGACAACATTAAGTGGTTCTGGTGGTGTCTTTCTCTCTGGTCTCTCTCTTTTGTCTATCTCTCTCCCTCTTTTTCCCATCTCTCTTGTTGTTCCTCTCTTTCTTCCTCCTGTCTCTCTCTTTCTATATTTTTCTGTTTCCCTTGTGGTGTCTCTCGCCCTTGCTCTCTCTCTCTGGTCTCTTTCTATCTTTATCCAGTCTCTACCTCTCCCTTTCTCTGGTCTCTCTCTCTCTGGTATCTTCTTCTCTCTCTGTTGCTGGTATTGTCCTTTCTCTCTGTTATCTTCTTCTCTCTCTCTCTGATCTCTACTTATCTCGCTGGTCTCTCTCTTTTAAGTCTCTTTTTCTCTGGTCTCTCTCTCTATTCTCTCTCTGGTATCTTCCTCTCTCTCTACATATCTCTCTACATATCTCGCTGGTCTCTCTCTCTCTTTGTCTGATCTCTCTCTCAAGTTCCTGGTCTCTCTAGCAAAGACAACATTACAGGTACCACATGGGGAGTGTTTCTGGTGCAGAGGGACCAAAAGTATTGAATTGAGACCCGCCCCTTTCATTTCAACTAAAAGCCACAAAAAAATACAACCAATTTTTACAAACATTTATTCTCTAATCTGTTGTTGATGAATTGACAATGTATTTTTATTTGTTTAATTAAGAGCTAGACACTAATAGATTGAATTGAATGACTGGTTAAATGTTTGGTATTGGATCTCATTTCAATGAAAAAAAATAAAAAAATAAAAACCAACCTCTATTCTTTCTTGTTTTAGTCTTTTAATGACAAAAGTTTGCGACAGCACATGTTAATACTGACTCATAAAACACACTTTTACTTCACTCTATTCTTTGAACGTCACAGATTTAGTTCAACAGTAGTTTTTTAGCTATGACACATTTACAACTGCACAGGCACAAGACACATCCAGCTCTGATACTGACACTGGTGATGTCACACGATTGGGAGATCATTCTGCCGGACCACTGCTTAAGACAACAGAGAGAGAGCAGAGAGACCAGGGAGAGAGGAGAGAGAGAGCAGGGAGAGAGCAGAGAGATACCAGGGAGAGAACAGAGAGAGAGCAAAGAGACAACAGAGAGAGAGCAGAGAGACCAGGGAGAGAGGAGAGAGAGAGCAGGGAAAGAGCGGAGTGAGAGCAGAGACCAGGGATAGCAGAGAGACCAGGGAGAGACCAGAGAGAGACCAGAGAGAGACCAGGGAGAGGGAGGAGAAAGAGACCAGAGAGGGAGCAGAGAGAGAGCAGAGAGACCAGAGAGAGACCACAGAGGGAGCAGAGAGAGAGCAGAGAGACCAGAGAGAGACCACAGAGGGAGCAGAGAGAGAGCAGAGAGAGAGCAGAGAGACCAGAGAGGGAGCAGAGAGAGAGAGACCAGAGAAAAACCAGACAGGGAGCAGAGAGAGAGCAGAGAGAGAGAGACCAGAGAGAGACCAGAGAGAGAGCAGAAAGAGAGCTGAGAGGGAGCAGAGAGAGAGCAGAGAGGGAGCAGAGAGAGCAGAGAGGGAGCAGAGAGAGAGAGACCAGAGAGAGACCAGAGAGAGAGCAGAAAGAGAGCAGAGAGAGAGCAGAAAGAGAGCAGAGAGGGAGCAGAGAGAGAGAGACCAGAGAGAGCAGGGAGAGACCTTGTGCTGAAAAATGACCTTTCATAAGATACTGTTTTTCCTTGTTTCAAAAACCTGTTTAATTAAGTTTTGATGCTAAATGTATGGCGTCAATTCAGTGTAAATATGAATAAAATATAAATATCATGTTTGCTATGATTTTACCTCCTCTATATTCGTTGATTCTCTGATCTGCTGAAGGCAAATCGACGGCTGCTGTGATCAATACAAAAATACAGTGAATTGAATTTTCAGCTAAACTGGAGCTGCCACGTCTCAAAAACAAGGTCAACATAACAGAACAAGGAAGTAGATTTTTTTTTGCTGAATTCTGAAGCAGATTTTGATTCTCTTCTTTTTGCAGCTCAGCGCAATTACAGAAACGGCAGCAACTTTTGAAGATAAAGTTATGACTGAGAGTAAAGTCGGGAAAAACAACAGCTCTGAGTAACTGTAACCGTAACCCTGAGCTTCCCATGAGTTTTCCTGTTCCCGTCCGTCCTCGTGTGTTTTCAGAAGATAAACGATACATTTGACACCGGGAAAGATGAACAATGTTATTTTGTGTCATTGTGTGGTTACAGTTTGGGTCAAGTATGCAAAAAAAAATTACAATAGATTCTGATATGCCCTGGTTTGTAGAGAGAGACCAGAGAGAGATCAGGGAGAGACTAAAGAGAGGGATGAGAGACCAGAGAGAGAGAGACTAGAGAGAGACCAGAGAGAGACTAGATAGAGACTAGATAGAGACTAGATAGAGACCAGAGAGAGAGACCAGAGAGAAGGCAAGAGACCAGAGAGCGACTAGAGAGATACCAGAGAAAGAGACTAGAGAGAAGCCGGAGAGGGATCGGGGAGAGACTAGAGAGAAGGACGAGAGACCAGAGTGAGACTAGAGAGAGACCAGAGAGAGACTAGATAGAGAGACCAGAGAGAGAGACCAGAGAGAGACTAGATAGAGAGACCAGAAAGAGACCAGAGAGAGACCAGAGAGAGAGAGAGACTAGAAAGATAACGGAGAGACCAAAGAGAGACCCGAGAGAGACACCAGGGAGAGAGACCAGAAAGACAGAGACCCCAGCAGATCAAAGTAGAGTAGACATCACATGTAAAACTGCAGAAATGGCCTGTAATACTGTTATCATTTTAAAGACACATTCATTTAAAGGTCTTATAGGATGCACTAGTGTTCAGCAGGTGGAATAAAAGTTACTAAGGTGTACATAACAACACCAAAAAAAGACCCTAGCACAGGTACGACACCTCCTCCTGAGACCGTAACACCAGAGACGGCTGATAATAGCGTTGGAGCATTTAGAATTTGAAACCCCTTCCACGCAATTTAGGCTGCAGTACCGTGGGTGGCCTCTAGTCCATGTGGATTTTTATAAATTAAGTCAATAAACGATAGTATTGAAACTACTGATCAACATGCTAATACTTTTATACTTATTTCTGATATTTTGTATGCTCCTTTTGCGTTTTTTATTACTGTTTTAGTCGCAAATCCAACACAAAATTTTTTTTCTTGCAGTGGGTCAGTCAATACTAGTTACATTAAACTCTGCAGCTGAAACTTCACCTTTATACCTAATATTAAAAATCTAACAGCAAAAATTGGCAGACGATCACCAATCAGGTCTGAAATGATTAGTTCCATAAATGATTGAACGATTAGTAGATTTCCTGCCCAAGTTAAGGTTCTCTAACCTTAAAGCTGCTTATAAAAGAACAATAAAAGCAGGATTGTCCCATAAATATAAAATTTTCATTTACCAATATCATTCAAAATGGCTCCTAAAATACACAGGGGAACTAAGTCATATTTAAAGGTGCAGTAAGTGATGTTGTTAGCTTAGCCGTAGCACCAACTCAAAACCACTCCCCCTCCCCTCCCTCTCCACCAAACTAAACATCCAGCATTTTCTTTTCTTTTCACAACAGGGAGAGTGGGCGGCAAACGTGAAATTGGCATTTTCTGTCCAGCCATTTTAAGTTTTAGAAAATCTGATAACTCCGGTGCACTCGCGAGAAACAGGAAGAGGGTGAAGGGGATGAATGAATCCCTTTGGTTTATTTTTATCGGTCCACTCCAAAATATTTTGCATTCATGTTTGGAGACTATAGACATCGGGTCAATTCCATTACTATTTGAAAACACATGATAACTTGATACTTTTAGGGTTTAGTGCATCTTTAAGATGTTTCCACAATGAGATAATTACTAGGTCATTTAACTTTACAGCTAAAACGTCACTTTTTTTAACAAAATGGCAGAAATCTAATAGTAAGTAAGTAAGTAAGTAATCACGAAAATTGACAGAATATAATGAATTAGGCCTGAATTATTTAGTTTCATCCATAAGTTATTGAACAATGAGTAGATTTAGTAACTATTATGACAGACGTAGTGACCTCAAGAGCAATGTTTTTGTAGTAGATGTGAGTTTGCAAGTAAAAAAACCACACATAATCAAAAACTCTGATTACAAAAACTCAAAAACAGCTTAAAACAGCAAACTACTAGCATGGAATAAGACCTTTAAACATACAATAATGTGTCTTACTCCCGTCTAAAACAGCCTCTTTCCCATAAATTAAAAACTGAGCCCGTAAACCAGACAAACATCCACTCGTTTGTGTCTGCACTGTCATTCAAAGTCCACTGGGGGGCGCTCTCTCCACGCTCGCTGCTGCCGTGGTCTCCTCTCTCTCTCTCTGTGGGTTAAGAAACGCTCCGTGGCTTTCTTGCAAATCTACCAATCAACAAACAAAATCACAATTAATCAGGGGCGACACAGGTGCCTCGGCTTTGTGAGGAATCTATTAAAAAGGCATTTGTGTGAAAGATGTAAAAACCTTTAGGATATCATGCGAAAGACAAATGATGTATATGGGGAAATCGGTTTTGGTTTTGGCCGATTAGTAATGAGAGACATTAGCGACGCTGTGGGCTGGACTGGGAGATGGAAGACTCGTATCAATCAGAATTAGCCACAAGGGATGAAATATATATTATACTGAAATGAGACGCATGTGAGGGTCCATTCTATTTCAATTTATTTGTTTATAACACAACAGCGGTCGCCTTAGAGGACTTTACTAAGTTGTAGATTCCTCAACAGCACGGCTGTAGATCCAGGACTGAGGCTGTAGACCTAAGACTGAGGCTGTAGACCTAAGACTGAGGCTGTAGATCCAGGACTGAGGCTGTAGATCCAGGACTGAGGCTGTAGACCTAAGACTGAGGCTGTAGATCCAGGACTGAGGCTGTAGACCTAAGACTGAGGCTGTAGATCCAGGACTGAGGCTGTAGACCTAAGACTGAGGCTGTAGATCCAGGACTGAGGCTGTAGATCCAGGACTGAGGCTGTAGATCCAGGACTGAGGCTGTAGACCCAAGACTGAGGCTGTAGATCCAGGACTGAGGCTGTAGACCCAAGACTGAGGCTGTAGATCCAGGACTGAGGCTGTAGATCAAATGTAAATATTCTAAAAACAAATAAGATGGAGTCATTGATGTGTTTTTCTGCGGCTGTGGTCTGTAATTATGTCGTTCACTAAAACATTCATATTTGTTCTTTGTGTCAGAGCCTTTCTGGATAATTGCAGATCGCGGGTGTTCGGTTCAACTGGATCTTTGACCTTTGAATTGGATTTCGCAGTTGTTTTGTTGTTAGAACCTCTTTTGAATGATTTTTGGATTTTATTGAACTATGGTTATGACAAACAATGAGCAGATATTTGAAGTATTTTATTACTGTAGTTAGTCCTGGTTTCTGTGTGACTTAATTTTCTCATGTTTCTCAAAACTTTTGACTTTGACTCCACACTTTTAAACCCCAAAATATCTTTCCTTTCTCCTCCTTATATTTTAAAATGACTTTACAGATGACGACATGACGTAGAAACAGGCTTGAACAACTTACAAATGAAAACTACAGATACATTTAATTAATTTCTATACTTTTTAGAAGCTAAGAACAGGACTTTTTCCACCTCTGGTTGTATTTAACAAGAATGTGTTTGCGACAAATAATGAATGAATTATGAGATGACGGAGGAGAGAGAGGAGAAAGGAGAGGAGAGAAGACAGAGAAGAGGAGAGGATAGAGAAGAGAGGAGAGAGAAGAGGAGAGAAAACAGAGAAGAGAGGAAAGAGGAGAGAAGAGAAGAGAGGGGAGAGACGAGAAGAGAGGAGAGGAAAGAGGAGAGAAGATAAGAGGAGAGAGGAAAGAGGAGAGAGGATACAGAAGAGAAGAGAGGAGAGAGGATAGAGGAGAGAAGAGAGGGGAGAGACGAGAAGAGAGGAGAGAGGAGAGGAGAGGGGAGAGGAGATGAGAGAGGAGTGAAGAGAGAGGGGAGAGGAGAGGAGAGAGGAGAAAAGAGAAAAAACAGAGGACACAGGAGAGGACAGAGAAGAGGAGAAAGGAGAGGAGAGAGGACAGAGGAGAGGAGAAAGGAGAGGAGAGAGGACAGAGGAGAGAAGAGAGGGAAGAGGAGAGAGGAGAGGAGAAAGGAGAGAATACAGAGGACACAGGAGAGAGGAGAGGAAGAGAGCGGACAAAGCACAGAGACATCTATAAACACAGACAGAGGTTTTCCCGCCTACATGTTTGTTAGTATTGTATTTTCTGTTCAAAGTGTGTGTAACAGTTTGTCTGTGTTCTGCTGTGATCGAGGACAACACAAAACAAAGGATTGATTTGCATTTGTTGGATCCTCACCTTTTCTCCCAGGTCCAGACCGTCCCATCCCAGTCCTTCTCACCGTGTTATAGGTGCACATCGAACACGCCCTCCTCCACCGCCTCCAGATCCTCCTCCTCGATGACTGCAGCCACAAAGACACACAAAACTCTTTTCATCTGTAACAATTCGCCGAAACGCAACACAGAAATAGCAGGAACGGAAGAACATAAATACGGAAGATGGATACGAGAATCCTCTGGAGAGACTTGTCTATGGGAGAGACCTGCGGGACCGCCTCGGACTATCTACTCTCGGACTATTTATGCTCGGACTACATTCGGCCGCGGAATCTTTCAGTTCTATATTTGTTAGCAGTGCGTTTCTTTTGTACCATTTCATCAGTGATTGTTGTACAGCTTACAAGAACTTGCGCTAATGCAAATGTTAGCATATGTATCAGATCGCAAATAAAACTAGATGGCTCCGTGGGATGAGAGCGTAGGGGAAATGAGAAGCCTGTGAGTGAGTTGGGGGCGGGGCTAAACATTCAAACCTTGCAGAAACGGGTATACAATAGCTCCTTTAATGCATATTCCTAATCAGCCAATCACATGACAGCCCAATGCATTTAGGCTGTAGACATGGTCAAGACGATCTGCTGCACTTCAAACCATCAGAATGGGGAGGAAAGGATGGAACCGGAGCATCATCTATGTGCAGCCGATAAATCTGCACAAACTAATCATGTATGAACCAAAAGTGTCCAGTTGAATCTATGCCACGAAGGATTAAGACAGTTTTGAAGGCAAAGGGGGGTCCAACCCAGAACTAGCAAGGTGTACCGAATAAATGAGGGTAGGCTTTATATAGCGCTGACAAATAAATTCAGGACACACACATTTTGACAGACACAGTTCAGGACAGACACACAAAACTGAAAATCTAAAACCAGGACAGAAGAGTGCAATTCTGAAACTAAGAGTCGATTTCTTTTTTACAGAGTTGTTTAGAGTTTAGTTAGTCCGAGTTTCTGAGGTGGAGGCGGGAGAGAGTTCCAGAGAGTGGGAGCAGAGTTGGGGCCGACATCTGTGTGGTCTATACAATCAAACACAACTCAAAGGAGCACATTTTGTTACATTCCGGTACATTCTGGCGGCGAGCAGAAACACGGCGGGCGCGCTGCAGTGGGCCCATCACATTACCAATGCAGATGGGGCTGTATTGTTAGGGCCCGGTGCTGGAAATGTCAGCGCGCGAGGAGAGGCTGGAGGAGGCGGGAGGCGAGCGGGAGGAGGCTTGAGTGCCCTTCTGTTCCCAAGTGCAGCTCATTCCGCGCTGCGTCAATTAGGGAGAGTGCGCCTGAGAGTTTTATGATAACAACAAGAACGCTTTCGGAACAAGATTCTGGTGTCTGGAACGTTCCACTCCAATTAGGGATCATGTTATCAGCAAGAATAGTTTCGGTCGCTGCAAAAAGTGATGAAAAATAAGTCAAAAAATTGAACAAATTTGGCTGAAACAGTCTTGATCTGAGTACAATCTGAGTGAGCCTGAAAACTAGATTTTCCAACGGGACAAAGAAGAATTGTGTTGTTTTAAAAAGAGTGTCTCCTTTGGAATAGACTAAATGACTTTGTCCCATTGGAAAATTTAGTTTTAAAAAGTCAGAATGAGACGAAAACCCCTCGATTTAAGCAATTATTACCAAATGTTTTACCATTTTTTGCAGTCTACTCAATTACCTCACTACATATTACAGTAATATGGCCTCCTGCTGGGACTCTGAAGAGCACAGGGACTGGCCTCCTGCTGGGACTCAGGGATACCCAACCCAAAAAAAAAACATCTGGAGGGATAAGCAGGAGGGAAATCCAAACATACAAAGTGCGATATCTCTGTGTTATAGTCGTGTCTCTCAGTGAACAACTTGTACCATTGTCATTGAGCATTGGTACCTGTGTCCTGGAGGCTGGACGGGCTGTTTGCCGGCGGGGGGAAGCTGTAGGACCTCGCCGACAGAGCTGGTGGCGTCTCGTGGCTGATGCTCTTGGTCCTCTTCCGACACTCCACCGCCAGACGACCGCGGCACGACTTGTGGCAGTTCACGCCGCAGGCTGCAGGGGGCGCCAGGAAGGAGGGCAGCGAGCGCATCCGGGACAGGGCCGGGGTCAGGCGGGGCAGGCACGGCAGGGGCAGGGAGCGGTGGCGGGACAGGAGACAGAAAGGAGAAGAAGGAAGGTCAGACAGAGGTTTGAACATGGTGGGGACCAAAGGGTAAGACCGTGCGGGGGCTGAGGCGGGGCAGCTGCGGCTACAGGAGCACGAGCAGTCGGAGAGGCGAGAGGTGAGGCCAACGCTCTGGGGGATTAGCTTAGAGAGGCTGGAGAGGTCTAAGGAGGGACGTGGAGCAAAATACAAATGGTCACGACTTGGGAATGAGCGGTTTTAAGATAAGATAAACTTTGATTTTGAAGTTTCCCAAGACATCAATAATCGGACAATATTTCATAATTTTGTGCTGATTTTTGTTAGAAGTTACAGTCTGGTCTCAGCCACCAATTAATTTTGCCAAATATAACTTGATATATATCATCGACATGCTATATCTTATCTAAAATTGACTATAGAATATCATGCTAACACTAGCCAAGGACGTTACTAAGATAAAAAAAAATATTAAACTTGTAATTGACAGAGCAGAATCTCAACGGCCTAAAATCGATAAGTCAAAGTGGTGAAAGGTGTGAATTAATTTTGTCTCATCGCAAAAAAATAAATTGGTAGCAAGTACAGAGGACTTATTTATGGAAGCGATCCACGAAGCTGAAGCAAAACACAATTTCCCACCTCCTTCGCTGCACTTTATCACTATTGTTAATCACTTTTTAGATTGATGGATTTACTGTATTTGAGCGGCACCGTGGCTGAGTGGTTAGTACTCTCGCTTCTCAGCAAGAAGGTCCTGGGTTCGAATCCCGGTCGAAACAGGGCCTTTCTGAGTGGAGCTTGCATGTTCTCCCTGTGTCTGCGTATGTTTCCTCCGGGTGCTCCAGTTTCCCTTACCACTGAAAACATGTGCCTCCTGTACTGGCCCCGCTCCCATCTCTGTGTGGAGTGAGAAACAAATGCCCAAAAATAACAATTGTAAACCGCTTTGTGACTCTGGTCTGTGAAAGGCGCTATATAAATAAACCTTACTTACTATTTGTTTGTTTGTATGGTTGTGTTTCTGCTGCTGGACCCCGGACTTCCCGGCAGAGATTTATAAAGTATCTATCCATCTCTCTTATGTATATTTCAGATTCTAGACTGACCACTACAGAAACCCAGTTTGCGCTTATGAAACTCCGACCTACAGTCAGCGGCTCCAGCCCGTTGGCCTGTCATCTTTTCCCTGATCTCTCCTCCACCTGGGCCCCGTTAATTACCGCTGTTGCTACGTTACTGGTCTGATGTCAGGCCATGTTAGCGCGTTCCTTTTTTTTAATTCTAAACCCATGTGAAATGAACCCAGTGGAATGAGCCTGTCTGCCTCACACACCTGGACTGCAGCCTTATGCGTCACACCACACACACAACTGTTTTGGAATCAAACCAAATCAATTTGCGTATAGCACACCATCACAACAAAACCTTACACCAATTTTCAAATTTAACTCACATAAACCAGAAGCAATTATTATATTAAATAATATATCTATATATGTGACATTTATAGACCTATTTAATTATTGTGTTCAATATATATGATAAATACATTATAAATGTATGGATATATGGGGATGATGATGATGTTATGATTAGTGAAGGCTGTGACACTTAGAAAGGTGTTAAGGAAACAACAATATAAAAGAGAGCAAGGAGCAACCCAAGAGAGACTAGAGAGAGACTAAAGAGAGAGACCAGAGAGAGAGAGAGAGCAAAGAGAGACTCAAGGGAGACAAGAGATGGACCAGAGAGAGAAACCAGAGAAAGAGACCAGAGAGAGACCAGAAAGAGAGACCGGAGAGGGACCAGAGAGAGACAAGAGAAAGATCAGAAAGAGACCACAGAATTTCTATTTTTATAACATTTAACACCTATACTTTGTCTATTACTGCACATGAAAACCAGACGTATGGAGTATCGGCCTCTGTGTGCAGAAGAATGAAGGCGTCTGGTCAAACAACGGCCGAGTCTATGGAGAAAGGCAAGTGAGTGTGTGTGGAGTTCTCTGTGTGTTTTGGAGATAGAGGTGTTAGCTCAGGTTTTAAATAGCAGCTCAGGCAAAGATGACAGTCGCTGATAAATGATACATTAAATGTAAGAAACTGTATTTGCAGAAGAAGAGAATGGACCCAATCATGTCAGACTCGAAAATGAAAACTATTCTGCAAAATTGAAACCAGGTCCAAACTAAATTCTACTTCAAATTCAAAGACCTGAGAGAGAGATAAAAGAGAGACCAGAGAAAGACCAGAGAGAGACCAGAGAGAGACCAGAGAGAGACCAGAGAGAGACCAGAAAGAGACCAGAGAGAGATCAAAGAGAGACCAGACCAGAGAGAGACAAGAGGGAGACCAGAGAGAGACCCGGGAGAGACCAGAGAGAGACCAAAGAGAGACTGGAGAGGCCAGAGAGAGACCAGAGAGAGACTAGAGAGAGACTAGAGGGAGACCATAGAGATACAAGAGAGAGTCAAGAGAGAGCAGAGATAAATAGTGCAAAGAGAGACCAGAGAGAGAGCAGAGAGTGATCAGAGAGACTAGAGAGAGAGGGAGAGAGAGCAAAGAGAGACCAGAGAAAAATCAGATAAAAAAAGGAGAGAGACCTGTGAGAGAGCAAAAAGCCACCAGGGACAAAAAAGAGAACAAAGAGAAACAACAGATTTCAGAGAGACAGAACAGAGAGCGAGAAACCAGAAACACCAAAACCAAAATATACATACAACTATTTCACCTTTAACTAATAAACAGCATGAACCAGCAGTAATGTGTGAGACTGTATATGTTTTAGGATTTGTCCCTCTGAAGAAGCAAAGAAGAATTAGAATTTTGGTCTAATTAAAAGCAGTCTTAGTTGGGTGACCTTAATCCCATAATCCTCTATAACTATAATTATATAACATTTAAAGAGGGTCATGTTCTAAACGTCTTCACATATAGCATTTGTCATCAAAGGCATATATTATTGAATTGTCCTATGTTTGGCGGAGGTGACAAGCTTATTTCAGTCGAATTTGAAAAGTATAAGCTTGTCTCTTGGGTCGAGACTATAGCAGTGGATTGTAAACGTAAATTGACAGTTTTTACATTTTGTTTTTGGGTTCGGGTTCTGCAAAGAAATGCATAGATGAACTGCAAAAGAATGATAATACACTGGAAATCAGATTGAACAGTCTTATAAAAGGTATTCAAAAACTGCTGCTTTACTTGTTCATTCCAAGAGAGACATTTCTTGCATTAAGGCAGTCAAAACATTCTCAAATGAACATACCGTTTTCCAAATTTTAGCCATTTTTGACTTATTTTTCATCACGTCTTGCAGTCTTACATAGTCTGATGTATAAATAACTAAGGCTTATATAAACTTAACTTAAGCCATATCAACATTATGTCTGAACCAGTCGATCCAGTGTCACCTCGACTCTGATTGATCCGGCTCCAAGTCCAAGTCCAAGTCTGATATATTTTAAAGTATGCAGACTCACTGGCGTCTAATGTCTTTGTTTGTTTTTGTCCTGTCTTTACTCATGTCTATGGACCGTCTGTGTTTGAAATAATGACTAATAATAATAATGAGAATCCATTTGAATACATTTTGTTTCCACCTGCGGCTGGAGAGTAGAACTGCAGTAGAACCAGTATCTTACCTTTACACTTGTAGCCTTGCTTGTAGAAACCCCATATCTGCAGAGACAGAAATATGCACAAATCTAGTAGCCAAAAACATGGATTGATATGATTCTGAGCTTTAAAATGAGGTATGACATGTCTATATCGGTTCACGTTTGACGAAACTGAAGTTGGCTGAATGATAAACGTTCACTCACCAGATACATAAGTGTTATATAATCAAAAATAAATGTACAAAACTGGATCAGAGAGAGACCAGAGAGAGGCCAGAGAGAGACTAGAGAGAGACTAGAGAGAGACCAGAGAGAGACCAGAGAGAGACTAGAGAGAGACTAGAGAGAGACTAGAGAGAGACCAGAGAAAGAAAAGAAAGAGACCAGGGAGAGGACAGAGAAAGACCTGATAGAGATCAGAAAGAGACCAGAGAGGGACCAGAAAGAGACCAAAGATAGACCAATGGGAAACAACAGAGACCAGAGAAAGAGACCAACAAGAGACAAGAGAGAGACCACAGATAGACCACAGTGAGAGACCACAGAGAGAGACCTGTCAGACAAAGTCAACAACCGGATATTGGCTGAGCTGAAGTTGGCTGGATGACACTGTGTACTTGTGTTTCTATGATAGAGAAGATAGGCTTTATTGATCTCACACTGGAGATATTTACAATGGCCGTAACCGCTCCTGGGGCCTGAGTTTGGCCACGCCCGCCCTAAAGGAACATCACGATTACTGCTTAAAGACGTCTCCAGCTCTTGAGCTCGAGGATTCATCTGTTTTTCCATTACATCTGAAGAGCAACTCATTCTCAAAAACAAATCTCGTACACACTACATTTACCCAAGAAGATGTTAATTTAGCAAAACACAAAGTTTGAATTGCACGTTGAGGGTGCTTCAATCAGTGTTCGGCTCTGCGGCTTCATGGTTCGCACACTTCATACATGTCTGCTGATCTGCTTGGATTTAATCATGGACGTAATTTGGTGTGGGTTTTTCAAAATACAATACAAAGACAATACGTAGAATGATATATTATAAAGTTAGCGCATATGTTGGGTTGGATATGGTGTTTTTACAGGTCTGAAAGATCTGGGAAATTAATGCTATTAATGGAACAAATCCAGGCTTAGAAACAGTGACTAAACTCAGACCCGCAACTTATGTTTGGATTTCAATTTGAAATAAACAAAAGGCTATTCAACATAAGGCTTGAAAGGGCTGGATTATACATGTGTAATATAATACCTATCTGTATCTGTTTTGTTAGCGCCATGAGGAGCACAGGGACTGGCCTCCTGCTGGGACTCTGAGGAGCACAGGGACTGGCCTCCTGCTGGGACTCTGAGGAGCACAAGGACTGGCCTCCCGCTGGTACCCAGAGTCAACACTAAACATTAGGAGATTTTCACAGTTAAAATCTGAACCAGTCTCTCTGAAAATGTGAGACAGGCTTCTACAATGTTAAAATCCAGGTTAAAAACAGTTCTATGTAGCTGCAACTGAAGGATTGTATCTTTATTCTTTTTAACGTCATGTTATTATCTATGCCTTGTATGGTTGGTCATATTTTGTTGTATATAAAGTACATAGAGTTGCCTTGATGAACTGTGCCATAATAATAAATAAACCTGGCTAACACCCCTAAATATCAGGTGAATATTTAGTCTGGGAACCCTCCACTCATTTTCGTGTAGGCCGCTACAAATCTATCATATGTGTCTGAACGTATGCACCAATCAATATCAATTCTACCTTATAATGTCTGCTGTTTTTCAGAATTTTAAGAAAAAAGGGAAGAAGAAAATAAGACAAAAAATGAGGATTCCACAATGGGTCGGGTCTATGAACATGAGAAAAGATAGCTTTGCATCCGCTGTCATGTTGGATCTGTAAACAAACTCAAATCTAACGTTTGTCCAATAATGTGTCATTTTTGTCTTGCAGCCCTTCCCCTTTCTGTGATTGGTCCCCAAATCTGTGCCAAAATTTCGGCCAGGGTTTCCAGGCAGTTGTGCGGTAAGGCTAACCCACGATAGCAACAGTCCTGGTCAGAGATATTTGTGAAAGCTGTGGACATAGGCTCGGAGTCCATTGGGCAGAGACTTCAATGGGACGAGAACCAGTGGGGAAGAAAGACTTAAAAGGACTAGATCTGAGGGACAGAGAATATCCTGACCTCTACGCACACACGGACACACACACGAACACACTCACACACCTAAACAGACGTAGGTACACACAAACACACACACACATACGGGTACATCTACACACAGGCAAGCATATGTAAAAAGGCACACCAGAAAACACACACACATGCTCTCGCTTCATATATACACATATGCACACGCACACACAGGCACACAAACAAAGACACCTATAAATACGTATATACGCACATATAGGCCAACACACGCACATAAATACACACAGGCATGCATATACTGTAAAACACCTACACTTACACGTACACCTACACACACATTCTCATACACACTTTCACTCACACACTCTCACACCTACACACACTCTGAAACCGACAAACACACACTCCCTCAAACCGAAACACACACACCCGCACACACTCTCAAACCAACATACACACAAACACACACTCTCAAAACCCACACACACCCACGCACACATACACCTACACACACACATACACACTCTCAAACCGACACACACAGACTGACCTTTGCAGCAGACGGTCAATCTAAAAAACAATGAAGCAGGAAGACTCCCGCGGAGACAGAACCGAGCTCTGACGGCCATTTCCAAAGTCTGTTTCAACACTTTCTGTCACATCCATCTGCAGCACGTTCCACTTCTGCTGAGACTCACAAACTCCAGGATATTTTATTTAACCTATAAACCTAGATTTCTTGCGACTTATAATACAATACAATACAATAAAAACAGGTTACAAATCAAATAGAAAAATAGCTTGAGAATGGGATGGTAAACACTTATTAGGCTCTTATTCTACAACACACACACACACATACACAGACACTGACACACACACAGACACATGCACACACAGAGCCAGATACACAGACATCCACACACAAAGACAGACACGTACACACACACACACACACACACACACTTCACACACAGCTAATTGTAATATCTGTGTTGGCAGCTCATAAAAACTGAAACATTAATTGGAGAAACAGCAGCAGCGCAATATTAAAATGAAAGGAGGTGAAGTCTGCACTGATCTCTCTGAGGCTGGAACTGAAGAGTGTGAAGAGAATGAGGGGAGAGACCAGAGAGAGACCTGAGAGAGACCAGACAGAAAGAGAGAGATAGAGACCAGAGAGAGAACAAAGAGAGAAACTAGAGAAAGAGAGAGAGGGAGGGAGCGAGAGAGACCAGAGAGAGAGACCAGAAAGAGAGACTACAGAGAAAAAAGGGAGAGAACAGAGAGCGAGACCAGAGATAGAAAAAAGGGACAGACCAGAGAGAGTGGCCAGTATGAGACCAGAGAGCTACCAGAGAAAGGCCAGAGAGAGACAAGAGACCGACCAGAGAGAGACCAGAAAGAGACCAGAGAGAGAGAGACCAGAGAGAGACCAGATAGAGACCAGAGAGAGAGAGACCAGAGAGAGACCAGATAGAGACCAGAGAGAGAGAGACCAGAGAGAGACCAGAGAGAGACCAGAAAGAGACCAGAGAGAGAGAGACCAGAGAGAGACCAGAAAGAGACCAGAGAGAGAGAGACCAGAGAGAGAGACCAGAGAGAGACCAGATAGAGACCAGAGAAAGTGACCAGAGAGAGACCAGAGAGAGACCAGAGAGAGAGAGACCAGAGAGAGAGAGACCAGAGAGAGAGACCAGAGAGAGACCAGAGAGAGACCAGAGAGAGACCAGAAAGAGACCAGAGAAAGTGACCAGAGAGAGACCAAAAAGAGAACAGAAAGAGACCAGAGAAAGTGACCAGAGAGAGACCAGAAAGAGAACAGAGAGCGACCAGAGAAAGGCCAGAGAGAGACAAGAGAGAGAGACAAGAGAGAGAGACCAGAGAGAGAGACCAGAGAGAGAGACCAGAGAGAGACCAGAAAGAGAGACCAGAGAGAGGCCAGAGAAAGTGACTAGATAGAGACCAGAGAGAGGCCAGAGAGAGACCAGTCAAACAAAGTCACCAACTAGATTCCAGAGATCCTGAGAGGGGAAGTCCATCAGAACCATGAGGACGAAAGAGACATGTTGTTCCAGGTCTTTTGTCCCCATTGTACACTCAGTGATGGGGGAAAGGTGTAGGGTCAGAGAGTGTTTGGGTCTATGTCCTGTCTGAGTGAATGTGTGTCTGTCAGACCTCTCCTATGGATTATAAAGCAGTCGTTCGGCTTACATCTAATCTTTTTTCATTTCTTTATTCATTTGACTGGGACACTACACGTCTATGAACATATATCTAACATATTGTTGATGGGATTGCAGCAAAAGTGAAAATAAAGCTAAAGTCCATCTGTATTTTCCCACAGTCCTGGCGGCACATCCTCTGGCAGAGCTGGGCCGTGTGCCAAAAAAACCCCAAATGACATCAACAGTGATTCAGTAGAGGAGTGTGGGACGGGGAATCGAATTAAGTCTTTAAAACAGAACGCATACAGAGCATGAGGAAGTTACAAGAAGGCAACAGTCAGGAGGCCTTCTAGGACAGCAGTGGGAAAGGTTGGCGTGTTGTTTGGAAGAACGTCCAAAAAAGCGCTGTATAAAACTGATGCATTATTATTATTATTATTATTATGTTGGAAGAATTTAACCCCAGAAATGAGTCAAACAATCAAAGTCAAACACAAAGTCAAACTATGAGCGTGAGGTTCTGGGCTAAAAGTGATTTGTTGATTAATTACAATGAGCACAATACATTTGGAAAGACAGGGATGAGAGGAGAGGAGTAAGGAGTTTGGAGAGAGATATGGATGGAACTGAAGAGTGTGAAAAGAATGAGGAGAGAGCGAGAGACCAGAGAGAGGACAGAGAGAGAGACCAGAGAGAGGACAGAGAGAGAGACCAGAGAGAAAGAGAGAGAGAGAGAGAGAATCAACTCACATTAACATCAGATCTGTATAAATCTAAAACCGTCCAAACACCAAGGCTTTATTACATGAGATCAATTTATCATGTGATTGATCTAAAATAAAGATTCAGTTTATTTGCCATTTGCAGTAAAACAACATTGGAAAAACTGTGCAAGAGTGCCTAAGTATGTACCACACTACAAAAAGTGATGAAAAGTAAGTACAACATTAAAATTGTGAGCACATTTTGACTGCCTTAAAACCAGATTTGCCAAAGGTGTTTTAAAAAGATACAAGAAATGTCTAACTATGAATGAGAAAGTAAAGCAACAGATCTTGCAATAAGACTAAACGGCTTCGTCCCATTGGTTAATCTTGCTTTAAGACAGTGAGAATGTACTTAAGTTAAGATGAAAACTTGAACTTAAAAGATAAAGATAACAAAGGTAGTAACATAACATAACCCAAAACCTTATATTGTCTGTTTTAGAAGAACCCAATACTTTTAAGGTTAAAATAACCCCTCAATTCAAGCCTTTTTCGTCTCATATTTTTTCATTTTTTGCAGTGTGGACACAGCTTTAGCCATGAATATTAAACTGAATTATAGTCATTTTCTGCTTCGAGAGACTTCTATAATTTGACATGAAATGAAACCAAAACATGAACCTCTTTAGCAAGTTCTAAAAAAACCTTAGTGACATTTTGCACATCCCCGGACAACCCTCTACAGCTCATGACGAATGTCGGAGAATGACGCAGGCCTCTTCTGGGACGCCGCACACCAGACCTATCATCTCGCCCAATTACCTCTCTGTGCATTTCCCAGAATGCAGTAGCCGTAAGTCAGGGTAATTGTGGACGGCGGTGGTCGACGGAGAGACGACGGCCGTTATGTAGAGGCTGCTACGGACTGCGGCAGTGAGTAAATACAACGACAATCGATACCAGATCATGGTCCAGACATGGGAGCTCTGTCAGTGGAAGTTGCTATGGAGACGAGCGGAGGGCTGCGAATATGCAAATCTTATATACACTACTGTCTAACTACCTAAATGTTTTTATGTGGCTGATGGTAAATGATGACTACACTGCAAAAAATGATAAAATATGAGGTGATAAATACTTAATCGAGTAGTTTTTATCTGAATTTGAACACATTCGCCCGGATCACAGACTTTGTGATTGGTTAAAACGGTGGAGGGAGGGACAGCTGTAAATGTAATTCTGAAATTAAATATCTCTAAACTATTGTAATCAGTTAAAGAAGTATTTGAATAGACCATGTTTTATTAATGCCTTTTGACGGATTAGTAAGTAAGTAATCTATATTTATATACCGCCTTTCACAGACCAGAGTCACAAAGCGGTTACAATTGTTATTTTTGGGCATTGTCCTCTCACTCCACACAGAGATGGGAGCGGGGTCGTCGAACAGGAGGCGCATGCACAGTCCTATTGTACATGTTTTTAGTGGTAAGGGAAACTGGAGTACCCGAAAGAAACCTACGCAGACATGGGGAGAACATGCAAACTCCACTCAGAAAGGCCCTGGACCCGACCGTCTGGGATTCGAACCCAGCACCTTCTTGCTGAGAGGCGAGAGTGCTATCCGCTCAGCCACCGTAGGGCCCTTTAATGATGACTTGACATGAACATTTTGCATATTGCTACTTTAATTTTGAGACATTATTTTTCGTCAATTTTTGCAGTGTGGTTCATTTAAATAGCAGTGCACTTTCTTATATGTAGGGAACCATCTTCACCTGACCCATGTGTAAGCAACAGCTACAACAGAAAAAGTAGGTTCACCAGGCAGGTTAAGTGCGTTTTTGGTTTAACTTCCTTTTTTTTGCGCAGTGGGAATGAGGCTATAGAACAGGAATGTCCAAACTAAGGCCCACGAGCCAATTGCGGCCCTCTGTGTTATTATATGTGGCCCTCTGCCTTGCTAACACTACATAGTTTTTGAGATCATAAATACTAGTTCACAGTGTCATCCAGCCAACTTCAGCACACCTTATTGTAAAGCTCAGAACCTCTAGCATTCTTTAGAGGTATTCGAATGTACAGTACAGCTATTTTAGCTTGAGTCACAAAATTGCGTAGATAGCGCTAGCAGTAAGCAGTAGATGGTAAGTATTTGTCATTCAATCAACTTCAGCTCTGTCAAACCTCATGCAACAACCTGAATCCAGTCAAAAAAATTATAATACAGCCCGAGAAAGCTCTGATGAACTACTTACTAACAAGTATGGCCCCGCTGCTATAGAAGCACAGTTAATGAAAATAAAATGACATTAAAAAGTTGTGTGTGTTGGCCTTTATGTGCATATTAAAAGAAAAAAAATATTTAAGATGGACTGCAGCACTACAAAAAATACTAAATACTAAACTGTATTTATGTATATAATCATTCATCTTTTTGTTTTTTTCAAAATTATGATTCTATTTTTAATAATACATTTCTTTTCTTTCACTGTTGTTACCTTGATTTTATTTTTAAACATGTGTATGTTTACATGTTTTTTTTTTATTATTTCAAATTTGAGTTCATTCTGTTGTTTTTACAAATCAACTTCCTCAATTTAGGTTTATAAATTTATACTTCTCTTATTATCATTATGTTCAAGATAGAGATTTCATACTTGTTCTTTGATGCAAGAGTTATAGATGTAGTTTTATTATAATTAATAAGTATAGTTATTGCTCATTTATTTTGTGCTATGTGTTTCCTCATTCCTTCTGTTTTGTAACTTGTTTCCCGCTATGGGATGAATAATGGATCTCTTAATCTTAATCTATACAAGAACAAACTGATTTAAATGTACTCACAAATCCAGTGCAGTGTTCACAGAAGGTGGGTTTGACGTACGTAGCTTCTGTAAACGAGTGTATGAAGCCCATTTTACAGTTGAGCAGCGAGCTAGCCTTCATGAAGTAGTCGATCATCTCCTCCCGGCTGATCTTCCCGTCCCTGCCACAGAGAACCGGAGTCGATACAGATCTCTGCGCTTCATTTAAAACCGAATAACAAAATCCATATGAGGCGTCTCTCACTGGTTCTTGTCCAGCTCGCCGAACTTGCTGAGGTAGGGGAAGTTGTTCTGGATCACTTCGAACTCGTCTTGGGAAATATGGCCGTCGCCGTCGGTGTCGAAGTTCTTGAAGACGGACTGGGAAATCAAATCGAGATGTTATATTTGAAAAACCTGTACTACGCATTTTTTACAGGACAAAACAACAGACAGTTTAGGAGGATTCATCTTTTCTTCTTAGTATAATCAACCCAATACTTTTAAAACAGACAGTTTTATGACAAGTTATGACATTCCAAACCTCGCTCACGCTTTCATCACAAATTGGAACAAAAACGTCAAATTAAACCATACAAAATCAATACAGCAGGATGATAACACAATACAACAGGATATGGTAAAACACACACAGATACAGGCCCAGACACTCTCTGACCCTACACCTCTCTCACCTCTCGCTCTGTGCTGAAGGCGTCACTCTCTCTCCTCCTCAAAGTTCTTTGAAACAGTTTTTTTAAATGAAACTTTGTAGCTTAGGTCCTGGATCTACAGCCCGTCCGTGCGTGTGGACCGGATCCCTCTCTCAATGTTGATCTTCCCGTGGTCAACGGGAAGATCCCACTGGGTGTAAGAGTTTTTCCTCTGATCCGTGGTCATGATCTATACACTCTATAATTCTACAACATTTATCAACATTCATGGACATTGGTCTCTCCATATGGTCCAATACCAAGTGTTCTGTTTGATTCTCTGATCTTTGTTGGCAATTTCAACAGTCCTCTTAGAAAACTACTGTTGTGATTTAGGTACAAGAACACATTGAGATTGAAATCTGGTTTGAAAATAACTTTAACCCTTGTTATATCTTTGTTTCAAAATGACCCACCACAAAGATTAACAGCCAAAGAAAAAATACCATAAATCCAAGTAAACAACTAACTAAATAGGTCTAAATGACCCAGGGCAGGTCAAGTTAGGAAAAATCCTCCAAAAAATATGTAGAGTACCTTAGCATGTCAATTTGACCCGAGGCTCTGTTGACACATCTGCCAGCACAGCTAACTTACGGCTTTGATTATGAACTTACTTTTATACAAAATATATATACTTTCTAATAAATGATCAGTGTGTGAGAGTTTGACCACGATGCAGGTGGTTTACACAATCCTCACTCACTACTTTGCTGGAATTTTGCGGTTTGAACGTCTCGTAAATGAGCTTTATTGGACCCATTGAAGGTTCTTCCAGTGGCATGCTTGGGAAGACCACTTAATTGGGTCTCAGACAAAGCTGCTGTCTCCTTCCATCCGACGACAATCCCCAGAGTATTGTGTTTTGTTCCTTCACGATACATTTATAGCTGCTTCTACCCTGATTGCCGTTACCAGAGCGACATCACAACACTTGACAGGTCGCCGCCATCACACACAAAGCTATCGCACCTCCACCATCTTTTCTATGTGCTTCTTGATTACTGTCGGGTCTGCGTTGGGCTTGACAGAGACCCCCCATTGGTCAATCATGGCGGGCTTGGGCTCCGGAGGCGGCGTGGGGCTGGAGTTCTGCTGCAACAGGACAAATAAACACAATAGTCAATATCAGACTAGCCAGCGACTAAATGAACAAAGACATGTGGTTGTTTGGGTCAGGATAGGATTGTTTTACCGCTGCTGGTTTGCGAGGCTCCCGTTGTAGAGACATCTGGTAGATCTCCTCCTCAGTGTGGTACTGGTCTAAAGACACCTGGAATGGGAAGAATGAAAAAAATCAATCAAATCAATAGAAAATTATTAGGGTAGTGCAAATCATTCAAAGTACATTTCATAAAGTTGGGGTAAATACTGGAATAGGTAGAACTTGTAAATAAACTTATTGGTTGATATAGTGACTTAATTCCTTGTCCCTGTTATGTCCAAGCCCCGGGTTTCCAAGATGGCTGCCCCTGACACTAGAGAGAGACCAGAGAGAGACCAGAAAGAGAGACAAGTTTGTGGCACTAAAGTGTGGATTTATAGAAACCAATAAATTTCAAAAGAATAAAAGTTTAGTCACTAAAATCCCCACAAAACTGGACCATTATGAAAGCTGTATGCTCTGCTGAGGACAGGCCATTTTAGTTCACACTGAGGTCTAAGGGAACATTTTCTAAACAGCCCATGTGGCATTTAGCTGTAGTACCGTGGGTGGCCTCTAGTCCATGTAGAGACGGGTTTAAGTAGCAAAGCCCTATCCACACAAACAATACATCCAAGATATCCAAGGTACAAAGCTAATGTAGCAGAAGAAATACCTATTAAAGGAATTTAGCTCCAGCTAGCTTCTGTGCTATCATACAGTAATGGCCTCTACACACAAAAACACATGGAGAACACACAAATCCTGAAAATAGCACAGGACTTCCACCTTTCCTGTCTTTGTGGCTCTTATATGTTATTATCCCCTCGCGTCTTCCTTCGTATTCTCTCTCACTA
Organism: Knipowitschia caucasica; assembly: GCA_964034765.1. Taxonomy (NCBI): domain Eukaryota; kingdom Metazoa; phylum Chordata; class Actinopteri; order Gobiiformes; family Gobiidae; genus Knipowitschia; species Knipowitschia caucasica. Next base: position 19,161,672 of record OZ035841.1, on the reverse strand, counting down.
ACTGAGTTTCCTGATTTTATTGACACATTCACATTAACAATAAACTCGACTGGTCCCATAATACCAACACCCTGTACAAGAGTCGCCTCTTCCTTCTGAGGAGGCTGAGGTCCTTCGGAGTGAGCAGGCCTCTGCTCAGTACTTTTTATGACTCTGTGGTAGCTTCTGCTATTTACTACGCTGCCGTGTGCTGGGCCCCGGGCAGCACAGAGCGGGACAGAAACAGACTGAACAAGCTGGTCAGGAGGGCCAGCTCCACTCTGGGCTGCTCCCTGGACTCTGTGGAGGAGGTGAGGGACAAGAGGGTGCTAGCCAAAGCCACCTCCATCATGAACAATACCTCCCACCCACTGCACAGGACTGTAGAGGAGCTGAGGAGCTCCTTCAGTGGAAGACTGAGGCACCCTCAGTGTAGGAAGGAGCGCTACCGCAGGGCCTTTATCCCCACCGCTGTCAGACTGTACAACAAGTCACTTTAAGTCACTGCATTAAGACTGAAAAATAAAAAACCTGCACTACTATTGACATCGTTTCTTGATTGCCACTTTTTAAACAGCCAGTTTTTATTGTACATAATATATCCTGCATTTTAACATGTTTACACATTTCTTTCTTTTTGCATAATCTTGAGTGTTTCTATCCATGCCAGATGTGACATGTACATTTCTCCTTTGTGGGATCAATAAAGTATATCTTATCTTATCTTAAAAGCGCAGAGGACAGTTGTTATCGCGTCGGTCAAACCGGTGGCGAAGGAGGTGCTCGGTTTCTTGTTAGGCAAAGTGACGGAAGATAATTAGCTATTGGCTGCAGACTGTCGAAGAAATCGAAGGTTGATGGAAACACAGATATACTCAGAGGGCTGTATTTAATAATTTTAGCACAAAAATGAGAAATGACAGTTTGATTTTGAGGTTGAGGTTTTGAGGTTATCTTATCTTTTAAACAATCCCATCTGTCCCTTGTCTCTCTGTCCTCTGTCTCTGAGTCATGTGTAGTCTGTCAGATGTGCATAAAACTGAAGGATAGTATCTGCTCTTCTTCTATAATGGTTTTAAATTCATATTTTGTTACTATTTATGATTTTACGGCATGATTAGAGTCCCCTCTCTTGTTTTTTTTTTTCCTGTGTATTGACATTTGCTATACACATTCCCTTGTCTTGCCTTTTCAGGTTTATAGCATAACCTGTGGTAGGTAAATGTGATGCAAGAAAAAAATCCACTGATTACTGATTTTGGTATGCGTCTGTGTTATCAGGGATTTTTTTAGTAGGATGGTTGAGTCCAGGATCTACAGCGTGTCCATCTATTGGAGCGGATTTAGTTTTGACTGGTACTTAGCCGACGCTGGAGGTTCTAAGAACAGACGGAAAAATCAGAAAGAGACCAGCGAGAGACTAGAGAGAGAGACCAGAGAGAGACCAGAGAGACCAGAGAGACAGAGAGAGACCAGAGAGAGACCAGTGAGAGACCAGATAAACACCAGAGAGAGACCAGAGAGACTAGAGAGAAACCAGAGAGAGACCAGTGAGAGACCAGATAAAGACCAGAGAGAGACCAGAGAGAGACTAGTGAGAGACTAGAGAGAAACCAGAGAGAGACCAGTGAGAGACCACATAAAGACCAGAGAGAGACCAGAGAGAGACCAGAGAGAGACTAGTGAGAGACTAGAGAGAAACCAGAGAGAGACCAGAGAGACCAGAGAGAGATTAGAGAGAAAGACCAGAGAGAGACCAGAGAGAGACTAGAGAGAGACCAGAGAGAGACCAGAAAGAGACCAGAGAGAGACCAGAAAGAGACCAGAAAGAGACCAGAGAGAGACCAGAAAGAGACCAGAGAGAGACCAGAAAGAGACCAGAGAGACTAGAGACAAAACTAGAGAGAGAGACCAGAGAGAGCAGTGAGAGAGACAACAGAGAAAGACCAGAAAGAGACCAGAGAGAGATTAGAGAAAGACCAGAGAGAGGTGAGGCTTTCCGACGCACACTTCTTCACACGTCTGACTAAAACAAAACATATTTAACACTTGTGCTCCTCTGCAGAGCATTAGCACAGCTGCTGTTTTCTCACCAGACGTGTCGCAGATGTGCATAAAAGGGTGTGATTTCAAATACTGTGCCATGTCCTGCAGTGCTCATAAGAAAAAAGTTATTTTACAAAGCCTCTACTCTTTCTGCTCTGCTATAGATGGTGTGCATAGGTTTCAGAATGATAATATGAAAATCAAAAACCGGAAATTTATTTATGAAGGAATTACGAAGAGTAGTATTTTTGTTCTCCGTCTTGGTAACGTCAGCAGAAACTATTTTTATGGCTCTATCTATTAAACGTTATGTGTTTTTAGCCCCATTCCTTCCACTCCTATGATGCCCAGAGGTTTCAGAATGATGCTAGCAAAATATATCCTCAAAACGTTCATGTATTTTTGGAGGAAGAGGGAGCAAGGTCTGCAGTCAAAGCTCTCTAGTTACTTGTCAATCAAAATTTTCACCTTCACCTCTTGGTCATGAGCTTTGGGTAAAGACCGAAAGGACAAGATCACGGATACAAGCGGTTCATAAACGTTTACAAATAAATGTAAAAAGAGAATGGTGTCTTCTTTCATATCAGAGGCTCAGAAGGTTAAGCTAGGTAGCTGCTTTATATTCAAAGAGGTAAAAAGACATAAAAACATAGTAAAATATACATTAATAATATATACAAGTATGAACAATCTCCCACAAAAATAGAGAAAATAAAATATATGATTATTGTGTTTTGGTTGGAACTTACCGTTAGCAAATTTAGCAAGTCCGTGTTAGCGTCAATATTGGGCGGCGTGTTTTGGATCAGCGCCAGCTCCTGTAAAATAGCGTACAGCTGCTGTGTTTTAGCTAAGTTCACTCGCGTCTTCTCCTTGTCCGTCCAGTCGGGCAGCGCCACGTGGACCGCGATCAAGTCTTTGAGGTGAACTCCAAGAATCGGAAAGCGGAATCCCAAACAATCCGAGAAACGTTTACGGTACTGGCTGTAGTTCCCGCAGGAGGTGACCAGCTCGATGAGACTGTTGAAAATCTGGGAAATAAAAGACCAAAAAGTATTTCTGTTAGCATTTATGTTAGCATTCATGTTAGTATTAACACTGAAAGCACCTTATTTTGAACGCATAAACTGCTTATCTTCATACTTTTTGATAAATATACAGTGCAGACCAAACATTTTGACACACCTTCTCATTGAAAGTTTTTTTTTTTAGTGATTATGAAAATTAAAGATTCACACTGAAGGCCTCAAAACAATGAATTAACTTATGTGGAATTATGTACTTACTAAAAAATAAAGAATGAAACAACTGAAAATATGTGTTTTATTCTCGGTTTTTCAAAGCAGCACCTTTTGCTCTGATACTGCTTCACTCTTGGCATTCTCTCGATGAGCTTCAAGAGGACCTGAAATGGTCTTCAGTCTTGAAGGAGTTCCCATGATGCTTAGCACTTGTTGGCCCTTTTGCCTTCACTCTGTGGTCCAGCCCCAAAACCATCTGGACTGGGTTCAGGTCCGGTGACTGTGGAGGTCATCTGGCCCAGCACCATCACTCTCCTTATTGGTCAAACAGCCCTTACACAGCCTGGTGTGGATCTACAGGCAATAGTCATGAAAAGAAAGGAAACTCATTGAATGAGAAAGTGTGTCAAAACTTTTGGCATGTACTGTATTTGATAAGCAAAAAAGTGTTAACAGATTACTTGATGAATCAAAGCTAATAATTAATAATAAGATAAAGATAAGATAAGATAAGATGTGCTTTATTTATCTCACATAGGAGAAATTTACATGTCACATTTGGGAGACATTTGAGACACTCAGATTGTGCAAAGGAGGAAATGTGCAAACATGTTACATGCAGGATATTATGTACAACAAAAGTGACAAGTGTCAATTGGAAACAGTGTCAATAGTAGTGCACTCTAATACAAAAACAATCCAAAGCTGCAGCCCATGTGAAATAAAAACACTTAGGGAAATGTAAGATGCAACACAAACAAAATACTGTATATTATAAAGGAATCCTTTAGTAAATTACTCACAATAAATATAAAAACAGCCACAGAGGCTAAAACTGAGTTGAACTTACAATCAGAAAGCAATGGATACTTTGGTAAACAAGTCAAAACAAAAGATTCAACCCATAATCAGTGCTATATTTTCAGACCAAAAAGAGTGTGACACCACAGTTGTAACAGTTTGCTACGGTATCAGCTAGCTTACATAGCGCACATAGCTTTGACTCGACAGAGGAGTTGTGCGCTGTATTTGGCAGTGGAATGTACACAGATGTCAGTGCGTATGCTAGCACGGCGTTCAGGAGTCAACACAGCACGGTGCGTTAGCTAGCATGAGGTCACAGTTCAGCTTCAGCACATCCACCCAACAGCCTCTTGCGTAATATATCAGATGTAAACTTTAGCAATAACATGTATTTTTACTGACAACAGCAAAGGGAGGAAGTGAGATCTTTGCTCTTTGTATTTTTCAGATCATCTCTTGAGCGAGACGCGGTCATACTTTAGTTTAGACACTGATTAACGGCTAATTAAGTGCATCATTTAAAACTAATTGGTGTATCATTTCTGCTATATATGCTCTTCTTTGGCATTTATTAAGCCCTATTAGTCCTTAAATTCGACATTTTCAACATGTCAAACCTACCATTATTTTTCTAACTCATGGTTTTGTACATTTCTGTGTTTAAAGTATCTTATCTTATCTTGATATAAACATAAATATGGTATTTTCCAGATAATAAGGCAATGCTTTATTGGTTAGCTTATGGTCCAATGTATGTATTTTTATTGTAGGGTGAAGGAAAGAATTAAGAGCACAGATTTAGCAGCAGTGGGTTTTGTTTATGTGAACTGCAGAGATGTCTCACCTTGCTGGTCTCTGGTCTCACCTAGTTGGTCTCTGGTCTCACCTTGCTGGTCTCTGGTCTCACCTTGTTGGTCTCTGGTCTCACATAGTTGGTCTCTGGTCTCACCTTGTTGGTCTCTGGTCTCAACTTGCTGGTCTCTGGTCTGACCTTGCTGGTCTCTGGTCTGACCTTGTTGGTCTCTGGTCTCACCTTGTTGGTTTCTGGTCTCACCTTGCTGGTCTCTGGTCTCACCTCGTTGGTCTCTAGTCTCACCTTGCTGGTCTCTGCAAGGTGCTAGTTGGTCTCTGGTCTCACCTTGTTGGTCTCTGGTCTCAACTTGCTGGTCTCTGGTCTCAACTTGTTGGTCTCTGGTCTCACCTTGCTGGTCTCTGGTCTCACCTTGCTGGTCTCTGGTCACACCTTGTTGGTCTCTGGTCTCACCTTGTTGGTTTCTGGTCTCACCTTGCTGGTCTCTGGTCTGACCTTGTTGGTCTCTGGTCTCACCTTGTTGGTTTCTGGTCTCACCTTGCTGGTCTCTGGTCTCACCTTGTTGGTCTCTGATCTCACCTAGTTGGTCTCTGGTCTCACCTTGCTGGTCTCTGGTCTCACCTTGTTGGTCTCTGGTCTCACATAGTTGGTCTCTGGTCTCACCTTGTTGGTCTCTGGTCTCAACTTGCTGGTCTCTGGTCTGACCTTGCTGGTCTCTGGTCTGACCTTGTTGGTCTCTGGTCTCACCTTGTTGGTTTCTGGTCTCACCTTGCTGGTCTCTGGTCTCACCTCATTGGTCTCTGCAAGGTGCTAGTTGGTCTCTGGTCTCACCTTGTTGGTCTCTGGTCTCAACTTGCTGGTCTCTGGTCTCAACTTGTTGGTCTCTGGTCTCACCTTGTTGGTCTCTGGTCTCACCTTGCTGGTCTATGGTCACACCTTGTTGGTCTCTGGTCTCACCTTGTTGGTTTCTGGTCTCACCTTGCTGGTCTCTGGTCTGACCTTGTTGGTCTCTGGTCTCACCTTGTTGGTTTCTGGTCTCACCTTGCTGGTCTCTGGTCTCACCTTGTTGGTCTCTGATCTCACCTAGTTGGTCTCTGGTCTCACCTTGCTGGTCTCTGGTCTCACCTTGCTGGTCTCTGGTCTCACCTTGTTGGTCTCTGGTCTCACCTTGCTGGTCTCTGGTCTCACCTTGCTGGTCTCTGGTCTCACCTTGTTGGTCTCTGGTCTCACCTTGCTGGTCTCTGGTCTCACCTTGTTGGTCTCTGGTCTCAACTTGCTGGTCTCTAATCTCACCTTGCTGGTCTCTGGTCTCACCTTGCTGGTCTCTGGTCTCAACTTGCTGGTCTCCGGTCTCACCTTGTTGGTCTCTGGTCTCACCTTGTTGGTCTCTGGTCTCACCTTGCTGGTCTCTGGTCTCACCTTGCTGGTCTCTGGTCTCACCTTGCTGGTCTCTGGTCTCACCTTGCTGGTCTCTGGTCTCACCTTGCTGGTCTCTGGTCTCACCTTGCTGGTCTCTGGTCTCACCTTGTTGGTCTCTGGTCTCACCTTGCTGGTCTCTGGTCTCACCTTGCTGGTCTCTGGTCTCACGTTGCTGGTCTCTTGTCTCACCTTGCTGGTCTCTGGTCTCACCTTGCTGGTCTCTGGTCTCACCTTGTTGGTCTCTGGTCTCACCTTGCTGGTCTCTGGTCTCACCTTGTTGGTCTCTGGTCTCACCTTGTTGGTTTCTGGTCTCACCTTGCTGGTCTCTGGTCTCACCTAGTTGGTCTCTGGTCTCACCTTGCTGGTCTCTGGTCTCACCTTGTTGGTCTCTGGTCTCAACTTGCTGGTCTCTAATCTCACCTTGCTGGTCTCTGGTCTCACCTTGCTGGTCTCTGGTCTCAACTTGCTGGTCTCTGGTCTCACCTTGTTGGTCTCTGGTCTCACCTTGCTGGTCTCTGGTCTCACCTTGCTGGTCTCTGGTCTCACCTTGTTGGTCTCTGGTCTCACCTTGTTGGTCTCTGGTCTCACCTTGTTGGTCTCTGGTCTCACCTTGTTGGTCTCTGGTCTCACCTTGTTGGTCTCTGGTCTCACCTTGTTGGTCTCTGGTCTCACCTTGCTGGTCTCTGGTCTCACCTTGCTGGTCTCTGGTCTCACGTTGTTTGTCTCTGGTCTCACCTTGTTGGTCTCTGGTCTCACCTTGTTGGTCTCTGGTCTCACCTTGCTGGTCTCTGGTCTCACCTTGCTGGTCTCTGGTCTCACCTTGTTGGTCTCTGGTCTCACCTTGTTGGTCTCTGGTCTCACCTTGTTGGTCTCTGGTCTCACCTTGTTGGTCTCTGGTCTCACCTTGTTGGTCTCTGGTCTCACCTTGTTGGTCTCTGGTCTCACCTTGTTGGTCTCTGGTCTCACCTTGCTGGTCTCTGGTCTCACCTTGCTGGTCTCTGGTCTCACCTTGCTGGTAAGTCAAGGCAAGGCAAGTTTATTTGTATAGCACAATTCATACACAAGGCAATTCAAAGTGCTGAACAGAACAAGAAAGCATTAAAATCATAAATAATCACAGTACATTAAAAAAATATATATATATATATATAAAAATATAAAATCCCTCAGTTGTATGCACAGCTAAACAGAACCGTCTTTAACCTGGTTTTAAACATTGTCAGAGAGGAGGCCTGTCTCACATCTTCAGGAAGACTGTTCCAGATTTTAGCAGCATGAATCTGAAAAGCAGCCTCCCCATGTTTAGTTCTGACTCTGGGCACTAACAGGAGTCCAGTCCCTGTGCTCCTCAGAGTCCGGGCTGGTTCATATGGGACTAACATGTCACTAATATAGTTTGGTGCGAGGCCATGGAGAGATTTGTACACAAGCAGAGCTGTTTTAAAGTCTATTCTCTGAGCCACAGGAAGCCAGTGCAGGGACCTGAGGACCGGACTAATGTGGTCGTACTTCCTGGTTCTAGTCAGGACTCGAGCTGCTGCATTTTGAATGTACTGCAGCTGTTTTACAGCCTGTTTGGACAGACCTGTGAGCAGGCCATTGCAGTAGTCTAACCTACTGGAGACAAATGCATGGATAAGAATCTCCAAGTCTGCTTTAGACACTATGTTTTTGATCCTGGCAATGTTTTTTAGATGGTAAAAAGCTGCTGATGTTACTGATTTGATGTGGCTATTAAAATGTAAGTCTGAGTCCAGTATTACCCCTAGATTTCTGACCTTGTTTGAAGGTTTTAGGGAGAGAGACTGTAGGTGACAGATGACGCTCTCTCTTTGTTTCTGGGGACCAAAGACAATCATTTCAGTTTTGTCTGCGTTTAGCTGAAGGAAGTTGTTTTGCATCCACTCACTGATCTGTTGGATACAGTGAAGGAGTGAGTCCACTGGTCCATGTTCTCCTGCAGTCAGTGAGACATAGATCTGAGTGTCGTCTGCATAGTTATGATAGGACACTTTGTTTCTGCGTATTAACTGACCTAACGGCAGCATGTAGAGATTGAACAGAAGAGGTCCCAGGATCGACCCCTGTGGTACTCCACAGGTCAGGGCCATATGATCTGAGACACAGTCTCCAATCTCCACAAAGTACTTCCTGTCTTCAAGGTAAGACCTAAACCAACTTAGGGCGGTGCCAGCGACTCCAACCCAGTCCTCTAGTCTCTGTAAGAGGATCTCATGGTCAACGGTGTCAAAGGCAGCACTCAGATCTAACAAGATTAAGATTGAGACTTTGCCTGCGTCAGTGTTCAGCCGGATATCGTTTGTAACCTTGACAAGAGCAGTCTCAGTGCTGTGGTGGGGTCTAAAGCCGGACTGAAACATATCAAATGAGTTGTTAATTATAAGAAATCTAGTAAGCTGTAGGTAGACAACTTTTTCAAGGGCTTTCCCCATAAATGGCAGATTTGAGATGGGACGATAGTTGTTAAGTACCGTAGCATCCAGGCTGCTCTTTTTTAGCAGGGGCCTGATGACTGCCGTTTTCAGGGCCTTTGGGAATATTCCAGAATGAAGGGACATGTTTACTATCTGTGTGAGTGAAGGTAACAGACTGCCCAGAACAGACTTCAGAAATCTAGTGGGTAGTACATCCAGGCTGCATGTGGAGGAGCTCAAACTGGAAATTATTTCTTGGACATTTTTATCATCTACAGGTGCAAAGTAAGTTAGCTCAGAGAGCCTTTCTGGCTGTTGGATGGTTATCTGTGGATTGGAGACAATGGCGTTTTTGATGCCTTGAACCTTGTCATTGAAAAAGTGTGCAAACTCATTGCATTTACGTTTGGAAGTTAGCTCTAATGGCATCTGAACAGGGGGGTTTGTTAATCTATTAACTCATTGACTGCCAGCCCATTTCAAAACAGGTACTCCCATATTGCCAGCCGTTTCTGGTGGTTTTTACTGATTTTTCAAGACCCACAGAATATTGTGTACTTTGACTATCTGAAATCTAAAACTAGATTCTGAAAGAATGGGCTGTCTACTCTCACCAGCAAAAAGAATTTTGTTTCTATCTTGTTTAGTTCTTCTGTAATCCCCAGTTGAGTAGAGGGAAGTTTTATTGAAATCACCAGAAAGCTGAGAAAAAAGGGCCACAAACAGTGCATCTAGCTGTGTTCAAACCATTCATAGCGCAATGCTGCCATCTGCTGGCTCCATAAAGTATTGCCTCAAGCCAATCTCCACATATTAGATTCAATGGACAGCTGGGAACGTAAAAATAGCGGGAAACGCAATTGACGTGTTAACACGTCATTGGCAGACAACGTTACTATTTAGTTTGACGTGTTAACACGTCAATGGCAGTCAATGAGTTAACTGTTGAGAACAGAACACGCAGATTGTTGCTGCAGCCTTCAATCATTTCAGAAAAATACCTTTCTCTCGTACTACGTAGCACCCGGTTAAACTCGCACAACTTATCTTTGAATATCTTGTAATCAACCTGGAGGTTGGACTTGCGCCACTTCCGCTCGACCCTCCGGCACTTTCTCTTCAGTGCTCTGACCGAGTCTGCTTTAGCCCACGGCGCCTTCTGCTTATTTTTCACTATTTTAACCTTCACAGGGGCAACGGTATCCAGAACATTCAAAACACTAGAGGTGACAGAGTTAAACAGTTCATCTACAGTAGAATACGATGCATTCTCAAAGTTTATCATTCCCATAAATAGTTCACTCGATTTTCATTTATGTGTCTTCTTCGAACAGTTGCAGAGTCCACTGGTGGTTTGTTAGTGAAACACATGTCAAAAAATACACAGAAATGATCCGAAAGAGCAACATCGACCACGCTTATATTTGAAATATTCACCCCCTTTGTAACTAACAGGTCTAGAGTGTGCCCTCTGCTGTGGGTGGGGCCACTCACGTGCTGAGTGAGACCAAAGGTATCAAGTAAAGAACTCAGCTCTTTTGCATTTCTGTCATCAACATTATCCACATGAATATTAAAATCACCTGTAATAACTAAACTATCAAAATCTGTGCATACAACTGAAAGCAACTCGGTAAAATTATCAATAAAACTGTGACATGACTGCGGTGGCTTGTATAGAACTATGAAGAGTATTGGAGGAGATTGTTTTTGTTGTATTTTAAAAGACACATATTCAAAAGACGGAAACTTCCCAAGAGACATTCTATGGGAGACAAAGTGGTCTCTAAAAATGGCAGCTAAGCCTCCTCCTTTTTTGTTTTCCCGTATTTCAGATTCAAATTTGAAATTTGGTGGTGATGCTTCTATTAAAACTGCATTTTCTGTATTTTGGTCAAGCCAAGTTTCAGCCATGAACATAAGATCAAGATTATAAGAACAAATAAAATTATTGATTAAAAAAGACTTGTTAGAAAGAGATCTGACATTTAGCATAGCAAGTTTCAAAGTTTCAGTATCAGCGGTTGTGGTCGGCTGATTCTTACACGGAACAAGAATTAGATTTTCCAGATTAGACTGATTAACTCCAGATGTCTTTCTGTAATGTATTCTTTGTGTTATCACTAAGGGAATGGCACAGGTGGCTTCATGACAGGGCCCCAGCCGGGTCTCTCCTCTAACTAGACTGCCAGTGGCTGCGAGAGGAGGGAGGAGGATGGAGAGGTGGGTGGTTCTTGGGTGTTGGACGAGGGGGGGTTGGAGGTGGATGGGTGTTAGGGGAGGGGCAGGAGTTGGGAGATAGACGAGGGGGGAGTGGAGGTGGAGGGGTTCTTGGTGATGGGAAACGAGGGGGGGGTGGGGGTGGAATGGTTGGGGTTTTGGGGTTAGGGGAGGGACCTGTGGATTTTGCGGGTGAATTCGAGTTAGAATTTGAGGGACGGGTGGATTTTGTGGGAGAATTTGAGTTGGACGCCCTAGGTGGCTTTGGAGGTACGTATGGGGAGAAGTTATGAATGTTAGATAGGCTCTTGATCTGGCTACAGTGGGTGTGAGAGGAATATTCTTCATCGCCGATCTTATCATGCCTGCAGAGTGTTCCGGTAAATCCAATAGTGATGGAAAACACAGGGAAAGGTCGTCCTCATGTTCCTTAGATGGAGTGGATGTAGCGGGGGGGACCCAAACCGGGTCCATGGAAGGTGATGAGGGAGTCTTTGGTGGAGACGGAGGTGGTTGAGAGGCCCCCAGTGCAGGCCTGACTGTAGCCTGGAGCAATGGGGGGGGCTTCACGGGAGCTGTAGGTGGGGAAGGTGCTGCTGAAGATGATGCAGCAGCCACAGCTGGTGCTGGTGGTGCTGATGCTGAAGGCGCTGATGACGCTGTGGCAGCCACTGCTGCTGCTGGTGCTGGATCCTTTGCTGATGATGATGCTGGTGGACGTGTTGAGTTCTTTTGAGGCGGTGGAGGTGCCGAGACCTCTGGGTTCCGTGGAGAGGGTCTCGCCCTTTGTATCCTCCTCTCTTTCAACGGCTGAACGCGCTGCGCAGGCTGAGGTCTTAAGGCAGATGCAAAGTTATCCATCAACACTTTTACTCCGTATTTGTTCAGATGTGGGCCTTTCCCTTCAAAGAGCTCGAGCCTATTCCAGAACAGATTGAAGTTTTCAATGAATCCAAGTCCTCTGCGTGAACACTCATTGTGTAGAAATGAATTTAACTGGTACAGACGGCTAAACTTCTCGATTTTTCCATCTGCATTTGGAATGGGACCACTGATTAGCACGTTTAACTCCATTTTTTTAAGGTCATCCAGCAGCAGAGAAACAACTCTTCTCAACTTCTCAGTGGATTTCTCATAAATGTCTACTGCCCCTGTGTGTATCAACAATGTACTTACATCCTTGGTTTGAGATAAAACTTTTGGCACCAAAGCTCTTATCTCAGACACTCTGGCCGAGTGCACAGAACAAGTCTGTACAAAGTTCAAAGATACATTCCGAATGGCAGAATCTCCAAGCAGCAAACACCGTGGCCTTGACGGAGGGGGAGAAACAGACTGTGGCTTTGCTTCTTCAAACAGAGTAGCATAACGATTTGAAGTTTTGCAAACATTTCGTGGCAGAATTCCACTCCCATTGTCATTCTTAGCTTTGTCAACTTTGGGTTTAGCGCCGCATTTATTCCAATAGTTCTCTTTGTTGATTTTGGGAAAAGTAATTACGTCATCATAACTTACATTTCCAGTCTGTCCATTCATTCCATTTTCACACATTGGAAGAGTCGGGTTAAGTCCCATTTCTGTTTCCAAAATATCCATCCGTTTTTGAAGAAGTTTGAGCTCATTTTCCAGAGAGCAGCAGCCATCGCAGATTTGTCTTCGTTTCTTCCGTCCGGACATGATTAATGTTGACAAATTTCACAAAGCTGAAGTCTGCAGAAGGAGTAATCCGTGTTTTGTAGAATAAAAATGTAAATAAAGCGATTAAAAGAGATTACAAAGCGAAGCAAGCAGCGGAGCACCAAGGAACACGTCTACACACTTCCACTGCGGAACAGGTCTCTGGTCTCACGTTGTTTGTCTCTGGTCTCACCTTGTTGGTCTCTGGTCTCACCTTGTTGGTCTCTGGTCTCACCTTGTTGGTCTCTGGTCTCACCTTGTTGGTCTCTGGTCTCACCTTGTTGGTCTCTGGTCTCACCTTGCTGGTCTCTGGTCTCACCTTGCTGGTCTCTGGTCTCACGTTGTTTGTCTCTGGTCTCACCTTGTTTGTCTCTGGTCTCACCTTGTTGGTCTCTGGTCTCACCTTGTTGGTCTCTGGTCTCACCTTGTTGGTCTCTGCGCTGACATGAGCCTGGGTGTCTTTGAGTCTGGAGATGGAGCTGTTGCTGAGGCCGCCCACCACGGCCATCAGGGTGTTGAAGTTCTGCAGCTGGAGAAGCTTCTGTCATAACAAAAACAAAATACACAGTTTTAGCGACAGGCTGCACCACGGCTTTTCAGCATAGGTTCCACAAGGGCTGAATATTTTTGATGGTCATGTCTAATGGGCTTTAAAATCTTGGATCCGTTTTTGAACTCACAACTTCTGAAGTGCGATGTCAAACCTGTTAGACATAGGCCTGAGAGCTGCTGCAGCTGTCAAAATCTGTGCATAACAAAGTATAAAAATATATACTTTTTTTTTTTTAAATATCTCAGTCTCTCTCAGTCCCTCCCAGTCTGTCTGTCTCTCTCCCTCTCAGTCCCTCCCTCTCTCTCAGTCTCTCTCAGTCTCTCTCAGTCCCTCTCAGGCTCCCTCAGTCTCCCTCAGTCTCTCTCAGTCTCTCTCAGTCCCTCTCAGTCTCCCTCAGTCTCTCTCAGTCACTCTCGGTCTCTCACTGTCTCTCTCTCTCTCTCTCTCAAACTCACTCAGTCTCTCTCAATCCCTCTCGGTCTCCCCTAGTCCCTCTCGGTCTCCCTCAGTCCCTCTCGGTCTCTCTCAGTCTCCCTCAGTCTCCCTCAGTCTCCCTCAGTCTCTCTCAGTCTCTCTCAGTCACTCTCGGTCTCTCTCAGTCCCTCTCGGTCTCTCTCAGTCTCCCTCAGTCTCTCTCAGTCTCTCTCAGTCACTCTCGGTCTCTCACTGTCTCTCTCGGTCTCTCACTGTCTCTCTCTGTCTCTCTCTGTCTCTCCCAATCTCTCTCAAACTCACTCAGTCTCTCTCAATCTCTCTCAGTCTCTCTCAGTCCCTCTCGGTCTCCCTCAGTCCCTCTCGGTCTCTCTTAGTCTCTCTCTGATCTCTCTCTGGTCTCTCTCTGGTCTCTCTCTGATCTCTCACTGTCTCTCTATGTCTCCCCCAATCTCACTCAATCTCACTCAATCTCTCTCAATCTCTCTCAATCTCTCTCAGTCTCTCTCAGTCCCTCTCGGTCTCCCTCAGTCCCTCTCGGTCTCTCTCAGTCTCTCTCTGATCTCTCTCTGGTCTCTCTCTGGTCTCTCTCTGATCTCTCACTGTCTCTCTATGTCTCCCCCAATCTCACTCAATCTCACTCAATCTCTCTCAATCTCTCTCAATCTCTCTCAATCTCTCTCGGTCTCTCACTGTCTCTCTCGGTCTCTCACTGTCTCTCTCTGTCTCTCTCTGTCTCTCCCAATCTCTCTCAAACTCACTCAGTCTCTCTCAATCTCTCTCAGTCTCTCTCAGTCCCTCTCGGTCTCCCTCAGTCCCTCTCGGTCTCTCTTAGTCTCTCTCTGATCTCTCTCTGGTCTCTCTCTGGTCTCTCTCTGATCTCTCACTGTCTCTCTATGTCTCCCCCAATCTCACTCAATCTCACTCAATCTCTCTCAATCTCTCTCAATCTCTCTCAGTCTCTCTCAGTCCCTCTCGGTCTCCCTCAGTCCCTCTCGGTCTCTCTCAGTCTCTCTCTGATCTCTCTCTGGTCTCTCTCTGGTCTCTCTCTGATCTCTCACTGTCTCTCTATGTCTCCCCCAATCTCACTCAATCTCACTCAATCTCTCTCAATCTCTCTCAATCTCTCTCAATCTCTCTCGGTCTCTCTCGGTCTCCCTCGGTCTCCCTCGGTCTCCCTCGGTCTCCCTCGGTCTCCCTCGGTCTCCCTCGGTCACTCTCGGTCACTCTCGGTCTCTCTCGGTCTCTCTCGGTCTCTCTCGGTCTCCCTCGGTCTCCCTCGGTCTCCCTCGGTCTCCCTCGGTCTCCCTCGGTCTCCCTCGGTCTCCCTCGGTCTCTCTCGGTCTCTCTCGGTCTCTCTCGGTCTCTCTCGGTCTCTCCCGGTCTCTCTCGGTCTCTCTCTGTCTCTCTCTGTCTCTCTCTGTCTCTCTCTGTCTCTCTCAAACTCACTCAGTCTCTCTCAATCTCTCTCAGTCTCTCTCAGTCCCTCTCGGTCTCCCCTAGTCCCTCTCGGTCTCTCTTAGTCTCTCTCTGGTCTCTCTCTGATCTCTCACTGTCTCTCTATGTCTCCCCCAATCTCACTCAATCTCTCTCAGTCTCTCTCAGTCCCTCTCAGTCCCTCTCAGTCCCTCTCAGTTTTTCTCTTTCCCCAGAGTCTTCATGTTTCTCAGTCTTAGGGTCCAGTTTGTTCCGGCGTGTTCTGCTTCTGTGTCAGAGAGACTTTGTGAATGGTCTCAGCAGGGTCTGAGTGGCCTTCTCTTGTGTGGAGTCTCCCTGTTCCAATCAATGCTGCTGCAGCTGTGTGGGAGGACTGCCAAGCTCCACACACACACACACATACACACACACACACACACACACAAGCACATGCATACACTGACACGCACACAAACGGATACATATATATTAACACGCATGTGCTTACAAACACATAAACACACACGAATATACACAGACACAGACACACATGCACAAGCACATTCGCACACTGACGCGCACACAAACTAATTCACACAAATAAACACGCATACAGTATGGATATACAAACACACACAGACAGACGGACACGCATGAAACCCACGCACACACAAGTATATACAACAACCAAAAAGCACTGACACACATGCATAAACACACACATCCATTCACACAGACGCTCACGCATGACCGCACACACAAATACACAAACACTTACACATTAACACACACACAAACACTCTTTACAATCAATACACCCAAAGAGCAGGCTCCTATCGACATGTGCATATGGGGCGGACTACCACATTCAAATACACTGTATCTTAGAGCAGACCTTTTCAACTCGCGGCCCGGGGGCCAAATCAGGACCTCTGAACAATCTCATCCGGTCCTCAGCCCATATTTAAAATCTTAAAAAAGTGATATATTTGATAGATTAATGTGGGTAAGTCCTGGTTTGTATCTGGGTGGTCATAGTTCAGTCTTAGTTTTGTTATGCAGGGCTTTTGACAGCTGCAGCAGCATTCAGGCAGTCGCTGCTACTTCAAGGATTTTGCTTATTGCTGCTTATACGTAATTAGAAGCAAGGCAAGTTTATCCGTGTAGCACAGTTCAGTTTGTACACAAGGCAACTCTAAACAAAACCTGGCATTCAAATCATTAACAATAGCATTACATCAAAAAGACGGAAGATAAAATAGTTATATGAGATTGGAATGTAACTTCAGTTATCATTTTGGAAAATCATGTGTGGCTAAATTATATCCTGTCTGCTAAAATTCACTTTGGTGCCAGGAGGTCTGAGAGAGCCCACATGGAGGGGAGCTGGCTTTAAAGTGATTGTCTGGAGTTTGTCAGAAAGAGAGACAGAGAGGTACTTGATCTGAAATAAAAGGACGCAAGCTCCCTCCCCCTTCCTTTCTGATTGGTCTACGCCTAAGTTTCCGTAACACATTTAAATGTTAATGAGAGAACACATTATACTTATACACTATTAATACACATGCACGGAGGATTTCAGGATTATTTGTTTATGTTTTCATGAAAAAAATAATGTTTTAATGCACACAAAAAAACGATCACGGCAAACATTAATTGTACATTATAGGACACATCTGCAGAGGATCTGATCATGGATATAGGTTCAGTATATAAATTATTATGGATATAGGTTCAGTATATAAATGATTATGGATATAGGTTCTGTATATAAATGATTATGGATATAGGTTCAGTATATAAATGATTATGGATATAGGTTCAGTATATACATGATTATGGATATAGGTTCAGTATATACATGATTATGGATATAGGTTCTGTATATAAATGATTATGGATATAGGTTCAGTATATAAATGATTATGGATATAGGTTCAGTATATAAATGATTATGGATATAGGTTCAGTATATAAATGAATATGGATATAGGTTCAGTATATAAATGATTATGGATATAGGTTCAGTATATAAATGATTATGGATATAGGTTCAGTATATAAATGATTATGGATATAGGTTCAGTATATAAATGGTTAACTCAGCGCGGATGTTCAGAATTCTTTGTTCAGTTTTCATGTAGTTCCAGAGCCTAATAGAGGCTTGATTCGGAGGCTCCGCGAAAACAAACAACTGAGCATGAGCAGCTACGAGCATCAGCGCCGATGATTGACAGCCCTTGGCATCACTTGGTTGGTTAACGTGGACGGCATCGTGGATTCTGAGCTATAGCTAAGAGAAGGGAAGGCGGGACTTACCCGTAATATTAGAATTAATAAAATTACTTATTTTTGATCAACATTTAAGACCAGGAGGTCAATTTAATACAATTCTTAAAATTTGTAATTCATTTAGAGTTACAGACTATCACTTTAAGGATGTGATGAACTGATCTGTTTTAACCTGGTTTTCAACATAGTCAGAGAAGAATCCTGTCTCACATTTCCAGGAAGACTGTTCCGGATTCTGGCTGCATTAATCTTATATGCTGCCTCCTCAAGTTTAGTCCTGAGTCTGGGACCAGTAGGAGACCAGTCCCACTGCTCCTCAGAGTCCCAGCAGGAGGCCAGTCCCTGTGCTCCTCAGAGTCCCAGCAGGAGGCCAGTCCCTGTGCTCTTCAGAGTCCCAGCAGGAGGCCAGTCCCTGTGCTCCTCTGAGTTGGCTCATATGGCACTAACATGTCTCAGATGTTCTTTGGTGTGAGGCCGTGGAGAGAAGGCAAATCTTACGATAAACAATGGACCTCGGTGCACAATTACTTTTCCCAACAGTACATTTTTGAAAGCAGATGTTACGACTGCTGTAAAAATGTCTCATCGCTGGTAAAGGGCGAGATGAGGGAGGCCCTGTGCTCCCCGAGGGACCAGGCGTGAAATGTCAACTGTGTCGTTGCCGTCTGTGCTGTCGGCAATCACAAACTATAACGGATCTCAGCCGCAGCAGCACGAGAGCAACATGGGGACCAGGAGAGATACCATGGGGACCAGCAGAGGGACCATGAGAACCAGGAGAGGGTCTCTCTCTTGTCCTCTTGCACGTGTCTCTCTCTGGTCTCTCTCTCTCTAGTCATCTCTAGTCTCTCTCACTAGTCATCTCTCTCTAGTCTCTCTCTCTCTAGTCATCTCTCTCTAGTCATCTCTCTAGTCATCTCTCTCTAGTCTCTCTCTGTAGTCTCTCTCTCTAGTCTCTCTCTCTCTAGTCATCTCTCTCTAGTCATCTCTCTAGTCATCTCTCTCTAGTCTCTCTCTGTAGTCTCTCTCTCTAGTCTCTCTCTCTAGTCTCTCTCTAGTCTCTCTCTAGTCATCTCTCTCTAGTCTCTCTCTCTAGTCTCTCTCTGTAGTCTCTCTCTCTAGTCTCTCTCTAGTCTCTCTCTAGTCATCTCTCTCTAGTCTCTCTCTCTAGTCATCTCACTCTAGTCTCTCTCTGGTCTCTCTCTAGTCATCTCTCTCTGCTCTCTCTATAGTCATCTATATCTAGTCTCTCTCTCTGGTCTCTTTCCAGTCTCTCTCTGGTCTCTTTCCAGTCTCTCTCTCTAGTCTCTCTCTAGTCATCTCTCTCTAGTCTCTCTCTCTAGTCTCTCTCTCTCTAGTCTCTCTCTCTAGTCATCTCACTCTAGTCTCTCTCTGGTCTCTCTCTGGTCTCTCTCTAGTCATCTCTCTCTGCTCTCTCTATAGTCATCTATATCTAGTCTCGCTCTCTGGTCTCTTTCCAGTCTCTCTCTCTCTAGTCTCTCTCTGGTCTCTTTCCGGTCTCTCTCTCTAGTCTCTCTCTGGTCTCTTTCCAGTCTCTCTCTCTAGTCTCTCTCTCTCTGGTCTCTTTCCGGTCTCTCTCTCTAGTCTCTCTCTCTCTAGTCTCTCTAGGGTACACTCATTTTCATGTATGTTAGCTGTTAATTGGTGAGGGCTAATCTAAAGTGATAAAGTGACAAATATTGAAAATCACACAAAACAAAAGTTACAGGAAATAAAGTATAGATTCTGAACCAAAGCAGGTGTTAGAGAGAGCGAGAGAGCGTTCTAAAGCTCTCTGCTGGGGGGTGGGGGTGAGGGGGGCTCAGAGAGGGGCCAGTGACAGAAGGTGAGGGCCCCTGCTGTCGCCAATCAATAAATCATTAGTAAATTCTCCTGCGCTGCATCATCGTGAGGGTAAGCTGTGTTTTGGGACCCGTGTGTTATCATGTATGTTAGCCGTATTTAGCTAACATTTCGGATACAGAAATGACGTTGCTATGGAGACGGAGCACAATGTTACATACAGTATGTGATGCACCTTGAACACTTTGTTATGAGCCACTTGTTATATAAATGTTTACACTTCACATTCACACGGTTTCCCCTCTATTCCGGCAGGAGTTCAAAGTGAGCCAGTCCCTATAACAGACATGTCAAACTCAGGCCAGTGGGCAAAATCCGGCCCGCAAGACACTTTTTAGTGGCCCCAAACATGATTTTTTTATCTATCATTATTAACTTGTATTAATTATGAACACTGACCGAGTCGTTAAGAAAGCTCGTCAGCGTCTCTACTTTCTGCGCAAACTTAGAGAATTTACCACTAACTTAACTAAGCTTAACTTTTATCGCTGCACCATTGAGAGTTTACTTGTTGGCTCTGTGTCTGTGTGGTTTGGAAACATCACAGATAAAGAAAATAGATCTTTAAACAAGGTGCTCCGCTCTGCTAAGAGGACCGTGGGCTGTGAGCTTCCTGTTCTGGAGGTTCTTTATAAATCCAGACTTTTAAACAAAGCTCTTAGGATTGTCAATGACTCTTCTGGCCACCCTGGGAAAGCCATGTTCCAGCTTCTTCCCTCTGGCAGAAGATATCGCTCTCAGAGATGCAGGACATCTCGTTACGCTAACAGTTTTTATCCACAAGCTGTTATCAGTGTGAACAGAGCACTTTAATGATTTGCACTTGTTTTGAAACTGTTTTAGGCCCTGTCCACACGAAGTCAAGCTCAGGCCTAAACGCAAAAATACTTTATCAATCCAGTGTATCGTCCATACGAGGCCGGCGTTTTGGGGGGGTGTAAACGAACATTTTTGAAAGTAGGTCCCAGAGTGGAAATATTTCAAAACTCCGTATATGCCGCTCCGTGGTTACTGCCTCTCCGCAATGTATCTGAGACGCTTGCGTCATCGCCCCGCCTCTTGTTAAAGCACGCATGCGCCGCACTCAGAAAATAATGACAACAACAATGTAGCTTGTTGGTTTTGTAATCCAGTGTGACCCGAAGCAACAGTTCAACCTCATCGTCCGTCCATACTAATGTAGTACCAGCTCGCCCACTCGCCATGTTGTCTGTTTACAAAATTCCGCGCATGCCCACGGAAGTTTGGGCTTGATCCCGTCATTGCGTCACAGCGCCACCAACAGGTCTGGCATAGTTTCACAGCGTTTTCAGGCGTATTGACTACATTCATATGGACGCACACATTTACTGAGCTAACTCCGTGTTTACAGAAAAAGTTTCTGAAATTATAAGCGTTTTGTCTTCGTGTGGATATAGCCTTAGTCGATCGATTTCACAGTGACATTTGTTTACTGTTTTATTTGTTTTATTTCTGTCTTTTAATGTTGTTTTATGTCTGTACTGTATTTGTCTGTGCACACTGGAGACTTTTTGCTAATGTATTCCAATCTGGTGTTTTTACTGCAAATGGCAAATAAACTGAATCTGAATCTGAATCTGAACTTGCCGCTTTGACGATGATAGACGACCATGGCATGTAATAAATCATCTATTTTCTCAACCAAATAATGGATAAACAACCAAATTTAATTGATTCTAAATTCTGAACGCAACACAACAATATGTTCAAGGATAGAGTCTGGCCCAACACAATTTTGGTTGAATCCAAACCCAAAAAAATGAGAAAGGTGAGGAGCACACAACACAAAACCAGCTAAATAATCATTCTCCCAGGAGCTGAGACAGGTCTTCACACCGAACAGAGGGCAGCGTTACACACCTGTGCCACGCGGATGAAGTGGCTGATGACCAGCGCCCTCTGCTGGGCGGTGGGCTTGCTGAGCACCATGAGCTGGATCCACTGGGACACGCTGTTGAAGAGGGTGATGAAGCGCTCCAAGATGGGGTTGTCCACTGTGCAGCCGTGCATCACGAAGCTATGGTAGTCCTGGAACTACACAAACAAAATTTAGTCCAGTTTAGTCTCTTTCCCTGTCGACCATAACACCTGGAATGACAATTACAGCACTAGAATAATCTAAGTTTGTTTGTGTAATTTTAACCTTTATCTATTTATGCACCTTTGTCTGTTGTCTACATTTTGGTAAGGCCCATTGGCTTTGGCCGCTAGACTATGGTAGGCCCCTAGGCTTTGGCCCCTGGTAGCTAACAACAAGTATCAAGTAACAAGGGTACAGGTGCAGACCCAGACCAGGTGCAGACTCTGACCAGGTGCAGACTCAGACCAGGTGCAGACACTGACCAGGATCTTGCAGAAGGACTTGTACTCCAGGTAGGTGAGGTGCTCGGCCAGTTCGCAGGAGTCCAGGTGGTCGAAGAGCAGAGACATCTTCCTCTTTTTGGAGACGGACGGAACGCGCTGAGTCACCTGCCGCTTCCACTTGTACGACGGGCTGCAGCGAGACAACCAGGAACACTCAGATTAGCCCTAATTAACTGCTAATAAGATAGATGGATGGATAGATAGATAGATGCATTCAAACAAAACAAACAAAAATATCATTCTGTTCTAGTCTACCCAAACTCAAACCCAGACTATATCCTTGACCCTGAACCTAAGCCACGTGGTAAGAAGAGGAAACAGACCAGAGTGAGACCAAAGATAGACCAAAAAGAGAGAACACAGAGAGACAAGAGAGAGACCAAAGGGAGACCAGAGAGAGACCAGAGAGAGAACAGAGAGAGACAAGAGAGAGTGACCAAAGGGAGACCAGAAAGAGAGAGAACAGAGACAAGAGAGAGACCAAAGAGAGACCAGAGAGAGACCAGAGAGAGACAAGAGAGGGACCAGAGAGAAACCGGAAAGAGATCAAAGGGAGACCAGAGAGAGAGAACAGAGAAACCAAAGGGAGACCAGAGAGAGGCCAAAGAGAGACCAGAGAGTGCTTAATAAATATAGTTAATAAAGAGCTAATTATCCATAAATGATGCAATAATTAGCACTTAAAGTGGTTCTCACCCCCGCTCCTTACGTCTTACGTTACTCACATTTCCTGTTCAAATCTTCCTCTAAATGGGCGTAGCCTGGAGGACTAAAGGGGGCGTGAACGAGACTGGGCCGTTTACATTGCTCTGGGCGGGGGGCTGCTGACGTCAGGTCCAACTTGCAGACGTCAGGTCCAACTTCTGTGCCAGTGTTGGCGCCAGATTCAAAATTCAAATGTAGTAATACAGGTCGCCAACAGATGGCGCCTCACAGACGGTTTTAGGCAGAAAGTCTAACTTTCAACTAATTTGCACCAAAGTGACAAGATTATGACCAGGATATGTAGACAACACTATTGGACACTCATTTATACCGTTTATCAGCAAAAAAAAGTGGATTTGAGGGTGAGTTGTCCTTTAATGAGCTGTTAATAATTATTGGCTAAACTAAAGTGTGACCAAGACATCTTCACATGGACTATAACCAGTTTGAATTGAACAACTCCAGCTTTAGGTGTGGATCCAATTCGCCTCATTGTAAAATTGTGGGTATTGTGTCTCTTCGGTCTCATCAGGACTCACACACTGTCGATGTCGATGAGGCGGCTGTGGCTCTCCTCTCCCTCCGTGCTCAGCAGCTCCTTGAACTCTTTTATCTGCTCGGCCAGCTCTGGGTTCAGATTGAACTCTGCGGGAAACTCTGAGATCCAATACCTAACGGCAAACACACACAAATAAAGGGACAGAGAGGAGAGAGAGGAGAGAAGGGACGGAGAGGAGAGAGAGGACGAAGAGGAGAGAGAGAGGAGAGACAGAGAGGACAGAGAGGAGAGAAGAGACAGAGAGGAGAGAGAGGACAGAAGGTATAGAAAGGACAGAGAGGAGAGAAGAAACAGAGAGGAGAGAGAGAAGAGACAGAGAAGACAGAGAGGACAGAAGAAACAGAGAGAGGAGAGAGAGGACAGAGGGGAGAGAGAGGAGGTCAGAGCCAGGCTTTAAACACCTGTGTGTAAACCAAAGACTCTTTGTAAAATGTCAATAGTTT